>JAQQAC010019963.1:44053844-44160356 GCA_029783875.1 Phataginus tricuspis
AAATAAATAAATAAATAAGTGGTCATGGAAAGCCTTATTGATTCAGACATTAACAGAAACCTGAAGGAAAGAAAGGCAGTGTGTGGTGTTGATACTGGGAAAAAGCATCCTAAGATGCACATAAACATGAAGTCCCTGAGGCAAAACTACTTAGCATGTTCAAAAAATGGCACAAAGGCCAGTGCCGCTGGAGTGGGTTGAGCCAGGGTTTATTGGACAGAGAGGTAGACGAAAACAGGTTGCCTCAATGATTACAAGGCTTTGTAAGGATTTGGAGCCTTGTGCTGAATGAGATGAGAAGCCATTGAAAAATCCACAGCAGAAGAATGACATGATCCAATTTGCATTTTAACAGATTCTCCGTAGCTTCTACCTTGAGAATAGATCAGGAGGAAAGAAAGAGCAAAACCAGGAAGAATAATTATAATTATGAGTTGATGGCAATTATTCAGTCAAGATATGGTGGCGTTTTAGACCAACATGTCAGCAGTGGTGAAAAGAGATTGGATTCGGCATGTATTCTGAAGACAGAATATGCAGAATTTGACGGTGCCTTTATGAAAGGAGAAGTCAAGGATGACTCCAAGTTTTTGGCCTGATCATCTGAAAGTCTGACGTGGTCATTTCCTGAGAAGGGAAAGCTGTGGAAGGAAAAGGTTTGCGGTGGATGGTGAGATTAGGAATATGTCTTTGGACATGTTAAGTTATTGAAAGACATCAAAATAAAGATGTCAAGAAGGCTTTTAGAACCAGGGTTGAGAGTTCAATGTTGGCATCATCAGCACACAGAAAGTTAAATAAGGCCGTGAGACTAGATGTACTTACCTAAGAAGTGCGGATAAAAAGAGAAGAAAAAGTCAATGACTGAACCCTGGGACACTCTACCAATGATATTTGGAAAGATAAGCAACAAACAGAAAAAGAGATTGAGAAGAAAGAGTCTATGTTTTAGACAGAGACAGAGAGACGTTGACCAAATGAAGAAAGGGTTGCAAGAAGGAATAAATGATCAACTGATGGGTCAAGTAATATGAGGAATTAGCCTATTGAAATTAGCAATGGGGGAGCCATTGGGAAATTTGAGAATATCCATTTCAGTAGAAACTGCTAGGAAGAAACCTAACTGAAATGAATGCTGTGACTGAAAAGGGACGTGGGATTAAGAGTGTTATTGTTTCAGTAGAGGAAAACTGTATCTTGTGTGTCTGGTGAGTGATCTTCAAAAGAGGAAATTTATGACACAGAAGAGAGAGGGGACAATTAAAATGCCAATGTCCATGAGGAATATGATTGTTTCAGATTCAGTCTATGAGGTACAGACATGATGACTAATATGGGAATAACGTATTTGTTATAAAAATTAGAATTTACACTTATGTAGGAGATGCTGAGGAGTTGCAGGTCTTCAAGGAAAATGTACAGGGCCATGACAAGTATAAGAGTCACTAGGCAGCCTGCCTAGCTGGCATGGGTGGATAATATGGAGCTTGCAGGGAAAAACAAAAAGCCAAGCATTTAAAGCTGCCAAATAGGACCACAAATGCAGAGCTCATGGAGAGATCTATGGGAAGTCGTGTGTCTGTGTAGCTACCACCTGTGTGGGTTCATAGCCAAGCATCTGGTGGTCGGCCTGGGGCCTTGGTTGGTCAGCAGGACTAGCAGTTAAGAAGACAAACTGGACATGAAGCACAGGAGAGCAAAGACCAGCTGAGACCCATCAAGCACCTCCACACCTGTCTGTCACACTATCTGAGCACTACTCCCTCCCAATACTATTGACCACTGATTCATTTCTGCCTCTTTAATCTTGTGCAAGTTGCACTTTGGCCACTGCTAATCTAGCTACACAAGGGATTCTAGAAAATGTTGTTCCTTAATTAATAATAGCACAATCCAGTACTTTACACTCCTTTTAGACTAGCATCCACATACACCTCTTTTATCCATATCTAGTCTTCAAGTAAAGATAATGGCAACAGGATGCTTCTACTTAATGTGATACAACTATCACACAACCAAAAACTGCTTAACTCTCTCCCTGAAAGAGAATACATACTCTTAATAATCCATCTTTAGAGGTCAGAAGTGGATTAAAGATGGTGGCATGAGAGGTGAGACACAGGCTTCCTCCTAAAACTGCATATAATATGAAAACATAATAAATACAACTAATCCTGAAAGAGCAAGAGAAAAGAGGACTGTGCCGGACTGCATACACCTGGAGACAAGAGCAGACCTCACAGAACAGGGTAACGTACCAAAGCTGTGACCCGGCAGGACACAAGCCCTTCCCCCACCCCAGCTTACCAGTGGGAGGAAGAGAAATGGAGCAGGGAGGGAGTGGAGGCCTGGGACTGCTGAATATGAATACTTAACTCTGGAAATCTCTGGGAGCACAAACCTACATTTCATGGTGCGTGCATGATACTCTCATGATTACAGAATTGGAAAGCTAAGACAGGCAGATTTCCTAGAGAGACTGAGATTCCAGCCGCTTATGGAAAGCGTGGAACCATATATGGCTGCTCTGGGACAAAAGGCAGGCAAGCAGTCTGAGAGACTTCCTAACAAGGAAGCTCTTAGCAAGAGGGATGCTAAACAGGCAAGGACTGCACAGAGCTTACTGCTCAGAAGAGAGGACAAGTAGACAAAATTGTCGGGGTGCACTCTGCCCAGCAGTTTGGGAGCTTTGTCATATAGACCCTCATATATAAGGAGGAAAAAGAAATCTTCCTCCTTAGATGATCTTCGGATGCTCCAGCTCCCTGGCTGCCTACACAGTTCCAAGGAACCCCTCCATGATACACAGCCTACTGTGCCTCTCTCCCTGCCAGCCCCACCTGGCTTGCAAACTGGCAAACCCTACCCTGGTGTTAGGCCAGCCAGAGGGAAGATCTGTCTACAGCCAACTACAAACGCAAAGCATAGAGGCTCATACCTGTGTGCTTGACCCACTGTTTCAGGCTATGGAGACAGGCATAGCAGCTGGGAATCAGAAAACAGCTCTTTCCTCCACCCAGGCACCAATACCACTCCCCTGCAACCCCCAACATGGCTTCAGGGGCTGAGCAGCTCCAGGGAGTAGAGCTTCTGTACACTAGAGAGTGTCATATGCAAATATCAAACACCAAAGGAACCTGGTTCAGAGTAAAATTATTAATACAACTCCTGAGAAAGATTTAAGTGACATCAAACTGATAACTCATCCTGAAACGGAGTTCAAAATAAAAATCATTAACATGCTCATGGAGGTACGGAAAGATATTCAAGAACTCAGGAATGAATTCAGGTCGGAGATCCAATTGTTAAAGAGCACAATGGACGGTATTAAAAGCAGATTGGATACGGTGGAGGAGACGATAAGTGAAATAGAAACTAGAGAAGAGGAATACAAATAAGCTGAGGCAAAGAGAGAAAAAAGGATCTCTAAGAATGAAAGAATACTGAGAGAACTGTATGACAAATCCAAACATTATAGGGGTACCAGAAGAAGAAGAGAGAGAAAAGGGGATAGAAATGTCTTTGAGGAGGTAATTGCTGAAAACTTCCCCAATCTGGGGAATGAGATAGATTCTCAGGCCATAGAGGTGCACAGATCTCCCAACACAAGGGACCCAAGGAAGACAACACTGAGACATAGAGTAATTAAAATGGCAAAGATCAAGGATAAGGAAAGATTATTAAAAGCAGCCAGAGAGAGAAATAAGATCACATACAAAGAAAAGCCCATCAGGCTATCATCAGACTTCTCAACAGAAACCTTACAGGCCAGAAGGCAGTGGCATGATGTATTTAATGCAATGAACCAGAAGGGCCTTGAACAAAGAATACTTTATCCTGCAAGACTATCATTTAAATTTGAAGGAGGGATTAAACAATTTCCAGATAAGAAAAGCTGAGAGTATACACATCCCACAAACCATCTCTACAGTGTATTTTGGAGGGACTGCTATAGATGAGCATTCCTAAGGTTTAATAGCTGTCACCAAATGTAATAAAACCACAGTAAATAAAGTAGAACAGCTAATTACTAAGTGAATGCAAAATTAAATTAACTATTTCCAAAGTCAATCAAGGGATAGACAAATAGTACAGAATGTGACACCTAATATATAAAGAATGGAGGAGGAAGGAAAAGAAGGAGAAAAAAAAACTTTACATTGTGTTTGTAATAGCATATTAAGTGAGTTAAGTTAGACTCTGAAATAGTAAGGAAGTTAACCTTGAACCTTTGGTAACCATGAATCTAAAGTCTGTATGGCCAATAAGTACATACTTATCTATAATCACCCTAAATGTAAATGGACAGAATGCACCAATCAAAAGACATAGAGTCACTGAATGGATAAAAAAACAAGACACATCTATATCCTGCCTACAAGAGACTCACTTTAAACCCAAAGACATACACAGACTAAAAGTGAAAGTATGGAAAAAGATATTTCATGCAACTAATAGGGAGAAAAAAGCAGGAGTTGCAGTACTTGTATCAGACAAAATAGACTTCAAAACAAAGAAAGTCACAAGAGACAAAGAAGGACATTACATAATGATAAAAGGGTCAATCCAAGAAGAATATATAACCATTATAAATATCTATGCACTCAACACAGGAGCACCTACATATGTGAAACAAATACTAACAGAATTAAAAGGGGAAATAGAATGCAGTGCATTCATTCTAGGAGACTTCAACACACCACTCACTCTGAAGGACAGATCAACCAGACAGAAAATAAGTAAGGAGACAGAAGCACTGAACAACACAATAGAACAGATGCAACTAACAGACATCTACAGGACTCTACACCCAAAAGCAGCAGAATACACATTCTTCTCAAGTGGACATGGAACATTTTCAAGAATAGATCATGTACTAAACCACAAAAAGAGCCTCAGTAAATTCAAAAAGATTGAAATTGTACGAACCAGTTTCTCAGACCACAAAGTATGAAACTAGAAATAAATTATGCAAAGAAAATGAAAAATCTCACAAACACATGGAGATTTCACAACATGCTCCTAAATAACCAATGGATCAATGACCAAATAAAAACAGAGATCAAACAATATATGGAGACAAACAGAGATCAACACCACAAATCTGTGGGACGCAGCAAAGGCCATGCTAAGAGAAAAGTATATTGCAATACAGGCCTACCTCAGGAAAGAACAATCCCATATGAACAGTCTAAACTCACAATTAATGAAACTAGAAAAAGAAGAACAAATGAGGCCCAAACTCAGTAGAAGGAGGGACATAATAAAGATTAGAGCATAAATAAATAAAATCAAGAAGAAAAAAACAGCAGAAAGAATCAATGAAAGCAAGAACTGGTTCTTTGAGAAAATAAATAAAATAGATAACCCCCCAGCCAGACTTGTAAAGAAAAAAAGAGAGTCTACTCACATAAACAGAACCAGAAATGAGAAAGGAAAAATCACTATGGATATCACAGAAATACAAAGAATTATTAGAGAATACTATGAAAATTTATATGCTAACAAACCGGATAACCTAGAAGAAATGGACAAATTTCTAGAAAAATACAACCTTCCAAGGCTGGCCCACAAAGAAATAGAAAATCTGAATAGACCAATTACCAGCAATGAAATTGAACCGGTAATCAAAAATCTACCTAACAACAAAAACCCTGGACAAGATGGCTTCACCACTGAATTTTATCAAACATTTAGTGAAAACCTAATACCCATTCTCCTTAAAGTTTTCTAAAGAGTAGAAGAAGAGGGAATACTTCCAAACTCATTGTATGAGGCCAGCATCACTGTAATACCAAAACCAGGCAAAGACACCACAAAAAAAGAAAATTACCGACCAATATTCTGAGGAACATAGATGCAAAAATACCCAACAAAATATTAGCAAACCAAATTCAAAAATACATCAAAAAGATCATCCATCATGTTCAAGTAGGATTTATTCCAGGGATGCAAGGATGGTACAACATTCGAAAATTCATCAACATCATCCACCACATCAACAAAAAGAAGGACGAAAACCCCATGATCATCTCCATAGACGTTGAAAGAGCATTTGACAAAATTCAACATCCATTCATGATAAAAACTCTCAACGAAATGGGTATAGAGGGCAAATACCTCAATGTAATAAAGCCCATATATGACAAACCCACAGCCAACATTATACTTAACAGCAAGAAGCTGAAAGCTTTTCCTTTAAGATAGGGAACAAGACAAGGATGCCCACTCACCCCACTTCTATTCAACATAGTGCTCAGGTCCTAGCCACAGCAATCAGACAACACAAAGAAATAAAAGGCATCCAGATTGGCAAGGAAGAAGTTAAACTGTCCCTGTTTGCAGATGACATGATACTGTACATAAAAATCCCTAAAGAACGCACTCCAAAACTACTAGATCTAATATCTGAATTCATCAAAGCTGTGGGATACAAAATTAATATGCAGAAATCTGTGGCATTCCTATACACTAACAATGAACTAGCATAGAGAGATATCAGGAAAACAATTCCCTTCACAGTGGCATCAAAAAGTATAAAATACCTAGGAATAAACCTAACCAAGGAAGTGAAAGACCTCTACCCTGAAAACTACAAGATACGTATGAGAGAAATTAAAGAAGATACCAATAAATGTAAACACATCCCATGCTCATGGATACAAAGAATTGATATTGCCAAATGGCCATCCTGCCTACAGCAATCTACAAATTCAATGCAATTCCTATCAAAATACCAATAGCATTCTTCAACGAACTAGAGAAAATCATTCTAAAATTCATATGGAAACACCAAAGACCCCGAATAGCCAAAGCAATCCTGAGAAGGAAGAATAAAGCTGGGGGGATTATGCTCCCCAACTTCAAGCTCTACTACAAAGCCACAGTAATCAAGACAATTTGGTACTGGCACAAGAACAGACCCATAAACCAATGGAACAGACTAGAAAGCCCTGTTATAAACCCAACTATATATGGTCAATTAATATATGATAAAGGAGCCATGGACATACAATGGGGAAATGATAGCCTCTTCAACAACTGGTGTTGGCAAAACTGGACAGCTACATGAAAGAGAATGAAACTGCATTATTGTTTAACCCCATACACAAAAGCAAACTCGAAATGGATCAAGGACCTGAATGTAAATCATGAAACCATAAAACTCTTAGAAGACAACATAGGCAAAAATCTCCTGAATATAAGCATGAGCAACTTCTTCTGAACGCATCTCCTCAAGCAAGGGAAACAAAAGCACAAATGAACTCATGGGACTACATCAAACTAAAAAGCTTCTGTACAGCAAATGACACCATCAACAGAACAAAAAGGCATCCTACAGTATGGGAGAATATATTAGTAAATGACATCTGACAAGGTGTTAACATCCAAAATATATAAAGAACTTACACACCTTAACACCCAAAAAGCAAATAACCTGATTAAAAAATGGGCAGAGAATCTAAAGAGACAGTTCTCCAAACAAGAAATTCAGATGGCCAACAGGCACATGAAAAGATGTTCCACATCACTAATCATCGCGGAAATGCCAATTAAAACCACAATGAGATATCACCTCACACCAGTAAGGATGGCCAGCATTGAAAAGACTAAGAACAACAAATGCTGTCGAGGATGCGGAGAAAGGGGAACCCTCCTACACTGCTGGTGGGAATGTAAGCTAGTTCAACCATTGTGGAAAGCAATATGGAAATTCCTCAAAAAACTAAAAATAGAAATACCATTTGACCCAGGAATCCCACTCCTTGCAATTTATCCAAAGAATACAAGTTCTCAGATTCAAAAAGACATATGCACCCCTATGTTTATTGCAACAATTTTTACAATAGCCAAGATATGGAAGCAACCTAGGTGTCCATCAGTAGATGAATGGATAAAGAAGAGGTGGTACATATACACAATGGAATATATTCAGCCATAAGAAGAAAATAAATCCTACCATTTGCAACAACATGGATGGAGCGAGAGGGTATTATCCTCAGTGAAATAAGCCAGGCAGAAAAAGACAAGTATCAAATGATTTCACTCATATGTGGAGCATAAGAGCAATGAAATAAACTGAAAGAAAAAAACAACAGCAGACTCACAGAACCCAAGAATGGACTAACAGTTACCAAAGGGAAAGGGACTGGGGAAGATGGGTGGGAAGGGAGGGGTAAGGGGGAAAAAGGGGCATTACGATTAGCAGACGTAATGTTGGGGGGGCACAGGGAGGACTGTATAACTCAGAGAAGACAAGTAGTGATTCTCTAGCATCTCACTATGCTGATGGACAGTGAGTGTAATGGGGTAAGTGGGGGGTACCTGAAGAAGTGGGGAATTTAGTAACCATAATGTTGCACATGTAACTGTAGATTAATGATACCAAAAGAAAAAAAAAAGAAAGTAGGAAATCGGCTCAGCCACTCCCCAACATTCCAGTCCTTCCAGAGGTGGGGGATCAAGGAGACACTGGGAAACCTTTCACCCGAGACTTAAGACTGGTAGCCAATGCTAATTGTCTTTAAGTGGCAAACGCGTGCCCAGACACATTTTATGAGATAGAAAGTACAGCATTTAGTCAGGAATAAGAGCGAAGCATGGATCTCCTACCTTGCGGTGGTGAGCATCGGGTTCCATGAAATTGACAAAGTTAGAGGCACACACAGAGCGTGTAAAGAAAGTAAGGAGCATCCTGCCTCACCCATTTGCCAGGGTGGCCTGAAAAAGCAGGCTGGAAGTCTGAGAGACAGAGAGAGACACTCTTCATGGATACCCAGTTGGGCTGTCGGGGTCTGATTCCAGACATGTGGACCTTTGAGAAGCCACTGAAGTGTAGCCTCAGCCTAGACCCTCGCAGTTGCCCACGTCTTTCCTCAGTCCCTCGCATCCAAGGAGATGCCTCTGAAGGGGAATCCTGGCCTCCACTCAGGTGACTTTCCCGGCTCCCAAGGGAGACCGGGGACCCACTGAGGGAGACACAGGGGAACCTGTCGCTCGAGACTTTGAGATCAGCAGCCGGGCTCGTCCCATTTAAGTGGTTGACAAGCGCCCGATGTTGTGTGCCATAGACGGCCTCCTTCTATAAGGACAGTGAAAGAAAAGGCAGGCTTGGATGCTGATACTCACCTCCGAAGCTATCCCGGATGAGCCCCCAAAGATGATGCCGGGGTTCTTGTTCATGAAGCCGAAGAATGAGCTTAGCAAACAGGCAAGGTAGGAGAGCAAGGTATAGGCTTTTATTTAGAGATAAAGTGAAAGGATAGAGCTCCCGGCTCACGCCAGGAGGGGACAAGAGAGTCGGTCCCATCAATAATACCTTAATAAAAAGAAAAGGGGGGCAGGTAGTAAGAGTAACCTATAAAATTATTGCAAGGATTAAATAAGGCATATAATGTGCTCCTAGAGCATTCAATGTGAGTTAGCATCTGATAAAAATGTTTGTTTATTTTTTAGCTAAGGTATGTGTCTTGTTGCTACCTAGGGTGGCTGGGGAAAACAATACCTGTCATTCAGTTTGTTTTTGTATACACACACACACACACACACACACACACACACACCCTCGATCAACATGGAGGTTAGGGATGCTGACCCCTGCACTGTTGAAATCCTCGTATAACTTTCACTCCCCTCAAACTTAACTACCAATAGCCTACTGTTGACTGTAAGCCTTACTGATAACAGTTAATTAACATATTTTGTGTGTTACATGTTTCATATACTGTATTCTTACAATAAAGTAAGCTAAAGAAAATTTTCTCAAATTGTCACAAATCTCCAAAAAAGTTTCCAATATATTTATTGAAGACTATCCACATATAAATGGACCCATACAGTTCAAACCTATGTTGTTCAAGGGTCTAGCGTGTGTGTGTGTGTGTATGATCAGAAGTAGACATCCAGAAGAACTAAAAGAGAAGTAGTAAGCACAGTAGCGTTATGCTTGAGACCAGCCCAGTTCCCAGCTCTCTTGAAATATGAGACTAAGTGACTGGTTTCAGTGGGCCTTGAAAGCATTTCTTCAAACTTTGTGTGGTAACGGATGGTAAATACACTTATTGCGGAGAGCATTTCATAGTGTATATAATTGTTGAATCACTATGTTGTTCATCTGAACCAATATATTATTGTATATCAACTATATTTCAATAAAAAATGTTTTAAAGCAAAAAAAATAATAATCCATCTTTAGGTAATATTCATTCCTCTTCTGAGTCTAAGTCTTGCGTTTTATCTTGTAACTTAAATACTAAGATATACAATTAACTCATTAATCATATTAGTTAATAGAAGGCTCTTATATTAGTTACTAGGGGTTGAAGGAGAACTTGACACAGTAAAAAACCTGCCACCAAGTAGGGGAAAGGAAGCAGGGGAAAGAAAATTCTTAATTGGTTCATTGTATTTGCAAATATGTTCATATAAGCCAAGTAAGAAAAACACAAAACTACAAATTCTATAGCTGGTCTCATAGCCATATTGGTATTTAGAGTGTCCTTCCTCTAGTACCTTTTCTATATTGACTTTGTCCTCCTCAAGTACTTCAGCTGGTCCTGCTTCTTTGCCTGAGGAGTGACACAAACCTTCATTTCTGAAGGCCCTGCCAGTCTCGGGGGGCTACCCGTTACTTCTGTCATAGATCGTGGGAGCACTAAAATCTGTTCCCATGGATTTGCAGCATTCCATATATATTCTTCTGCAGCCTAATTGTGTAAAAGCTATTTTCTTGATAGGATAAATTAACCCAATACAGTAACCACTTTTTTTCCTTTTTTGCCCATTGTTTGGCACGAGAAACACTAAGTTGTGAGGTGACTAGCCATAAACAAATTCTCTCTTAATGTTGAAAGGGAGAAGCAGCACCATATATCAGTCAACATTTCAGAGCATATTCCACATCCTGGAAGACATTACCCAGCTCCACAAGGTTTTACCCCCCAGGTGGGGCTATAACTGAGTCTTCAAAAGGACATTCCACCATCCTATCAGACTCGCTGCCGTAGGGTGAGGGAGACAATGGTAAAACCGATGAATTCCATGAGCAGAGGCTCATTTTCTGTAAAATGAGTTGCTTTGACAGAAGCAATGCTGTGTGGAATACTATGACAAATGAATAAGGTGTTCCATAAGTCCTTGGATGGTGGATTTATCAAAAACATTGTAAGCCAGGAAGTCAAATTTACAGGCAGAATGTCTATTTCAGTGAAACAAAGTGCTGCCTCTTCCAAGTTGGATGTGATCTAATATAGTCAACTTTTCACCAAGTGGCTGCCTGGTTCTCCCACAAAGTGGTAACAAATCAGGGACTCTGTTGGTCTTTTCCATTGACATGTTGAACACATAGTGTGGCTATAGATAAATCCACCTTGGTGTAGAAGTCCATGTTGCTAAGCCCATGCATAACCTTCATCCCTGCCACCATGGCCATTTGTTATGAGCTCACTGGAAAGAATAGGGTGTCTGAGGAAAGGGGCTGACTAACATCTACAAAATAGGTCATTTTTTCTACCTAACAACTATCCTTTGCTGCTTGGGTTTTTCTTTGGTGAGCATTCACATGGAAAATAAAACAACCTGTACTGTTTTAGAGATACCCATCCACAAACCTCTTCCCAAATCTCCGACTTAGCTACTTTCTAATCATGTTCCTTCAAAGTCTCTTTGACCACCAAGCCAAACTGTTAGCCACTTACCGTGAAATAATATAGATCTCTACCTAAACCTGACCATCTCACCTCCCAAGGAAAATTAAAAATCAGGGGTAGTACATTTGACTCAGGAATCCCACTCCTAGGAATTTACCCTAAGAATGCAGCAACCCAGTTTCAAAAAGACAGATGCACCCCTATGTTTATTGCAGCACTATTTACAATAGCTAAGAAATGGAAGCAACCTAAGTGTCCATCAGTAGATGAATGGATAAAGATGTGGTACATATACACAATGGAATATTATTCAGCCATAAGAAGAAAACAAATCCTGCCATTTGCAACAACATGGACGGAACTAGAGGGTATTATGTCCCGTGAAATAAGCCAAGCAGAAAAAGACAAGTATCAAATGATTTCACTCATATGTGGAGTGTAAGAACAAAGAAAAAAAAAACGGAAGGAACAAAACAGCAGCAGACTCACAGAACCCAAGAATGGACTAATAGTTACCAAAGGGAAAGGGACTGGGGAAGATGGGTGGGAAGGGAGGGATAAGAGGGTAAAAGGGGCATTACGATTAGCAGACGTAATGTTGGGGGCACACGGGGAGGGCTGTACAACTCAGAGAAGACAAGTAGTGACTCTTTAGCATCTCACTACGCTGATGGACAGTGACTGTAATGGGGTTGGTGGGGGGGACCTGATGAAGGGGGTAGTTTAATAACCATAATATTGCACATGTAATTGTAGATTAATGATACCAAAATAAATTATAAAAATAAAAACAAAAAAAATCAGGGGTATTGCTTAAAGTGCCTATTCTGGGATTTCTCTTCACCACTATTCTTCAAGGATACCCCAGAGTGAAGACCTAGTGCTGTCATTGACTACTTTCAAATGATGCCAGCTTACTGTGAAAAAATCATCATTAAAGTAGGCCTTGATTTTCCTTCCTCAGTCATTAGTTAAGGGGAACTCCCCATGGGGCCCAAAGTTCAGACCGAAAGAGGAAGCAATGTGGCAGGATTGGCAATCATGGACAGCTGGGCTACTTACCCATGCAACTTAAGCCTTCAAGATTTGCTCAAGCTTGATCTCAGATATATCTCTACACTTGATGATGGAATGTTGCTAAATGCATCCAACACTGTATCTTTTTGATTCAGACAACAAGCCATTTATGATGGTTATCTTGGTGGTCCAAGGTACAGCCCCGCAGCAAGCCAGTAGTTGTTTCTCCTAAGAAGAATAGATATCTGCAGAAGGTGGCACAGCTTTGAACCAAAATTCTACAGGCTTGTGGTGTGAGTCACATATAGTGTCATGTCAAAGGCTCCCCAGAGCATCCCTACCTGCCACATTCACTTGAAGCACCATCAGGTGGATCTGTCGGTTCATGCAGCCTAAGTG
Organism: Phataginus tricuspis; assembly: GCA_029783875.1. NCBI lineage: Eukaryota > Metazoa > Chordata > Mammalia > Pholidota > Manidae > Phataginus > Phataginus tricuspis. Next base: position 44,066,909 of record JAQQAC010019963.1, read on the forward strand.
GCTGAGCAGTTTAGCACATTGAGCCAGATGCAGAGTTTCTCTCGGTTGGGAGCCCCTCAAAACGGACAGCTTTTCAGATTATTTGATCAATGACTCTGAGCAGCATGACAAAATGAGGTATATGTTGCCTCCAATATCCAAAGAAACTCATTAGGTTCTGTGTCACAATCTTTGTTCTAGGAGGGTCTATATGCAACAACTTAACCTTCAGTTTGGAAGGGATATGGGAGAACTCTCACGAGGTGGAACTCTCTACATTTTGGGCAGAGTTATTTCCTACCCTCTTTTGCGTGTGTTTTACCAAGATGTCTAGAGCAGTTGCTACGTTTTGCTTATTAGTCCAATTAGCATGATATCATCAAATTAGTGGAGCAGCACGATGTCTTATGGAATGAAGAAGTAATCAGAGTCCATATGGACAAGATTATACAGAGAACTAGAGAAACACTTTAACACTGAGGTAGCACACTGAAGGAGTATTGCTGGTTTTGCTCATTAAAAGCTAACTGCTTCTGATAATATTTATTAACACATACAAAGAGAAAACATTCACCACATTAATTACTATATCACACTCATGGTTGAAGCATTGGAAAAAACAAGTAGAAGATACATATTATGAGTTTAATGGCCAATAATTGGCTTATACAATTATAGAAGCTGGTTAGGCAAGTGTAGAATCCATAGGACAGGCTGTAAGCAAGAGGGGACTGGAGCACACAGGCACGAGCTAATGCTGCTCCACAGGAAGCACTCCTTCCTCGTCAGGGAAGCCTCAGTTCTGTTCTTAAATACTTCCAACTGACTGAATCAGACCTACCCAGATTATCTAAAAAACCTCCCTTATTTAAAATTAATTGGTTGTGGACTTCAATTATATCTATACCTTCACTGCAAAGCCTACATTAATGTTCGGGTGGATAACTAGGGACCACAGTCTACCTGTGTTGCATACTAGGTGCCAGAGGATGTTGACTTTTTCTGGTAAAGGAACCATGTCTAGAACAGCAGCTGGAATTTGGCTTATCACTTGATCAGGTTTGCAAAAGTCCCACTGTTATTCTCTAAGGTCCAAAATCCATCTGACCTCTGCAAAGGCCAAATAGGTGAGTTGAATCGGGATGTGGTAGGAATCACCACCTCTGCATCCTTCAAGTCCCTCATCATGGCACAAATCTCTGCAGTCCCTCCAAGAATGCAGGATAGCTTTTAGTTTTCCATTTGGGGAGACTGAGGCCATTCTAGTGGCTTCCATGCAACATTTCCTACCATAACATCCGTCTCTCCAAGGATCAGGGAACCAGTGTGGGGACTTTGCCAGTGACTAAGGAAGTAACCATAGGATAGGTGTGGGGACCAACTGGGCTACTTTGAGATGGACACAAGCCAAATGTCCATCCATTAACTATTTGAACTCCTTAAGCCTTTAGTCTTAAAGGTGGACTATGGAGGGGTTTCAAGCCTCCAAGAATTACTGTCAGTTCAAAGCCATAAAATCCAGTTAGTTCTCCTCCCTCAGTGCATGGACACCAGGTAAGTAGCCAGAGTCCCTTTAAAGAAAGCTAGAAGAAAGATTTATAGTATAATTTTTGGCATGGTAGCAGGATTCTTCCCCAAGGGACCCCAAATACCCTCATTTAAGGGGCTTTAGGTCTGTGCGCTGACTCAATCTGAGATACCATTAAAGGACTGCAATACTCTTTTTGTGGTGACTAAAGTCAACTACTGTTTGCAAGACCTAGAGATCTTCCACTAATTCAAATTAAATAAAATTTTAGTAGCCTGCCCATCTATTTTAATCCTAGGGACACGATGATCAATTAGCTAATGCTAAAAATATCTCTGGAGCATTCTGGTATTATTTTAGCTCTGCTGTTCATTATAGCAACCATGCCCACTTTGTCTCATATGACCTGACTAGCACCTGACCCCTGCCCCATTATTGCTATTAAATGCCCATTATCCCCATTGACTTCTAAATGGACTTCCAAAATTCCTGTTATCCCTACTGAATTCTGGGAGTTTAATTCAATGGTAGTATTTCCCAGTCTCCTTTCTGTTCTACAAATAATAACCACCATAGAGCTCTTCAAAGATACTGGCTCGCCTCTCACCATTGTATTTGTAATACCTTGATAAATGAAATGCCTTCTGGACCACTTCTTTCCCAAGTGGCATTTTTAAAGGGTGGGTGTGTATCTCTTCATATTACATCTATAATACATTTTCCCCATTTTATATATGAGGAAAATGAGGGATACTATTTACTCAAAATCATTTGATAGATTCAGAACTTGAACCCTAACTTAATCTGACACCAAACTCATCCTTCATATGAGTTCTATGAAGTAGAACTTAGCCACCCAAATTAGGAGTTTACTTGTTACACATTTTTTTAATTTTAAAATATTTTTTAAAAATAGACTTCATTATTTTTAGAGGGATTTTAGGTTCACAACAAAATTGAGTGGAAGGTTCATAGAATTTCCATATACCCCTGGCCACCTACACGCATCGCCTCCCCCATGTTCAACATCCCCATGAGAGTGGGGCATTTTTTGTAATTGATGAATCTACGTTACCACATCGTAATCATCCAAAGTCCATAGTTTACATTAGGTTCACTCGTGGTGTTGAACTTTCTATGGCTTTGGACAAATGTATAATGACACGTATCCACCATTATAGTATCATAAAGAATAGTGTCACTGCCCTAAAAATCCTGTGATCTGTCTATTCATCGCTCACTCCCACGTCTCACTTTTTACAGAGTTTTATGTAATAAACATAATTTTTATTCCATATTTTGAGTTCCAACATCCATTTTTGACAAATTCTTTATTGTCTTTTATGTGAATATTTTCGGATATTGTTAAAGAGACTTACCTGAGCTAGACAGAACCTGCCTGTTATGTCAATATCTTGGTGGACATGATAGGCAAATTAGGTAAGCAGGACTTTGAACAGAATTCAGCTAAAAGAGGTTTCTTTCTGCCTGTGCATGTTATGTGCTAACCTGTCCCCTTCACTCTCTATACTTTTGCAAAGGTTGTTCCCTGTTCTTACACTTCTGTCCTTCGTTTTTCTACCCAGGAGATTGCCCACTCATCTTTTTATATTTTACATAACACTTGTCTTTTCCATAAAGTCCTACTAGACTCTCCTGAATGATAGGTGATGTCTCCTTTTCTTTAGGCCAAACATTCTCAATAGGGGTGATGGCAAATCAAGTAGGCAAATTTAAGTTTTGAGGGACAAAAAACTCTTGCTCATTTTTTGTATTAAGTACAGGTATATATACAATAAACAGACATACAATATAAGTGTGGTATTAAAATTTAACCCGGGAAGGAATGATTAGAAAAAGAATGTCTAAAAAGGCTCTTTTAGGGGGAATGATAAAGAAAAAAGGGTTGAGAAACACCACCCCAAGCTGACATTGTATCTGTACATATCTGAACTTCAGCCCTCATAATTTATTGTATTTGTTCACTTCCATGTCTTTATCCCCTACTAGACTATAAGGCCTTCAGGATAAGATCCAGGTCTCATTCTTTTTAGCCCTGCCTGATACACTGTAGATACTGAAATATACATTGAATACATTAATGAACAAATCAGGGATGCCTACTTGCAAACTGACGATGAGGTCTCTGTCTATCTGGGAAACAATCCCCCACACATCATGTGTCTCTGATTTAGAGAATAGAAATTCCAGGTCCCTGAACCTCTCCTGTCAAGCCCCCAAATCCTTCTTTCTCTTTCTCAAAGGATGATTTAGGTGGGGAGCTGGGAGAAGAGTGTTCTCATGAAATTCTTGAGCATTTTATGCGCATGGAGCATTTCCAAGGAACACGTATAGACTAATTACTTTCCTCCTTTCTTCTCCCCACCCTTCATGCTGCTAGGTATTAAGTTGGGTCATTTTAGGACAGGATTGCTTATAAATGTAGTTTTTCAAGCCATCACTGACAACAGCACAGAGCCCCATCCCAAATCACTTTCCAGATGAAAAATAGCCAAGGTCCAAAGACTACACCCTAACCGATACAGTGTGTTCCAGAGCAAAAAACAGAAACATTGCAATCAAATTGGATTTTCTGTGTCCCAAAGGCAGTGTTATTTTTGACAGGGTTCAATACAAAATACTTCCACAAATGAAAATGTATGATTCTTAGTGCTGCCTTTACCCACAGGCTGTGGGAGGGCGACATCAAAAAGCCACCCGGTGCTCATTAAAGGCCGCCCTTAGAAAATAAGGAATCATTCTCCACCAGCCCACAGTAAACAGAAAGACTGAGCAATATCTTCAAGGGTCTCTGAACAGGCAGTTGGTACTCTCTGCTAACAGCAACTGTCTCTCAAATGGGAATGTACGTTTGGCCTCAAATAAAGAGATTCTGTGCACTTGATGCAGAAATGATTTTAGAATAGAAATGTGGCTCTCACTGCCAATGTTTTTCTTTCTTGGAGAAGCCAGGCTAGGGATGTGGAGATATAAAGCAATTAACCTTTTAATACAAACGTGGAGGCTGGAGCTAGAACTGACCCAGGAAATAGCTAATTCCATTCCCTTGCCAGGATGAGAGTAGCCACTGGAGAACGCTAGCTACTCTGTTCACGGGAAAGAAGGAGCATCTCAGGCCACAGTGGGGCGGGGTGTTGCAGACTCTGTGCTGGCTCATGCATCCAGGCTCAGCCTCGTGCCCACACACCGTCTTCCACAGAGACTCACACAGGTCGAAACAGGAACACAGGTGAGGACATTCCTCAGTCTGGGGCAGGGCTTTGGTAAGTGTGACATGGGCCACAGCCCTGCTGGGTGCTCAGCTCCTCTGGATTATAATACTTTAGTAAATTGTTCAAATAAGCCACAGATAATAGAAAAGATTTTCTCCTTTGTTCATCCAAACTTTTATATATCAGAGACTATGCTTGGCATTAAGAATATAAGGGTGGAGAGATTATAAAGAAAAAAGAAAAATGAAGTGGTCCTTGCCCTCAAGGTGCTTACAGCCTAGGTGCAGAGATGGAAAAATAAGCAATAAACTAACAAATTAGGCCATTTTGAATCAAGGAGAGAACAATGAAGAAGAAAAAGAGTTGCAAGTGAGAACAATGAGGCGCAGGGCTCAGAGGGGGCTCTGCTTCTAGGTTGCTTCCACCCTGAGATTCATGCAGTTGGCCAGCAGCGGGCTGGAGAGCATCTTCTCATGAGCTGATTTTCTTTGGGAAGAGGTCTGTGTGGACGAACTTTCTCCCCAGTACCTGGTGGGGATGATGAATGTGGGCGACAGAAGTGATTCCTCTTAGAACCCAGAACCTTGCTGTTGCACTCCAAGGAGAGGGGGCTGCTGACAGAAACTAAAAACTCAGCTTCACAGCGATGGCAGTGGCATTGCTTGGGTGTCCTGTTAAGAGGGAGATGCAACGTGAGAGCATGGGTATCTGAATCCCTCTGGGTGGAACCAGCGTGGCTGTAGTTGATCGAGTAGGCCAGGGCATACAGCTCTGTGAGCACCCAGAGGTAGCACCCTGGACAGAGCCAGCACTGCTGGGTTCCCCTGGTAGCTGTGCAGAGAAGCACTATAGGAAGCTGGAGGGAAGGATCATAGGAGGCTGTTCGTGAGTTTCTCCTAGATGTGCAGCAGCCAGGTGGGATTGGGCAGGAGGACACTTAGAATATTAAAGAAAAGATACACTAAGGATTTGCAAATTTAACACAGTTACCAGTATTATGTACCTGGCCTGTATCAGACACAGTGGTAACTTCTGTCCCTGTATTAACCTACAAAACAACTCTTTGATAGATATCAATAAGCCCATATTTTAGATAAGAAAACCAAGGTTCATGAACTCACCCAATATCACACAGCTATTAAGAGGCAGAGCAAATATTCAAAATTGAGCTTTTCTGCCTTCAACTCTATGGTATGAAATAGTCTTGAGAAAGGAGTGGTACAAAGTCATATAAAGTCCTCCTCTATTATGCCCTATGTCCCCAGCCTCTCTCGACTCCACCTTATATATCAAATATTCAAGAACCAAATACCAGTGGGTGGTTCTTATTTGCTCTCCCTTGCTCTCCAGCATCCTTTCTTCTCTGCTCTGCAGTCAGTGAGAATTGGTGTGAGTCCACCCTCTACCCTAACTCCCTTTCACAGGGCAGATGGTTATAAGAGAAGCATGCATTTGGACATGTTCTCTGGACTGGTTCTATTAAATGGTAACCTGGGGCTCCCGGAAGCCACTTTTCCCCTGAAGGCCACCTGATCCTTCCCCCAAAAAGCATGCAATTACTCTTACCTTCCATGAGTCCCTACATGAATAAGTTCTAAATAGAAGATGTCTCAGTTCTTCTTGTTTCCTCACTGTTTTATGATGATGCTTTACTGTATGACTTGATTGCACAGTACCTAGAATGCCCGTGTTGTTGCTGTGTTAATACATTTAAGGTCTGAACTTGAGTCAGTACTTTTGCATCCTTCCATTTTGCTTAAAAGTGAAATAAAGTTGCTATTAAGAATGCACTGCTACAACCATATTTGATATTCCTCTAACACGTCTGAGGTCTGTAATAGAAAGGATTATAGACATTACCAAGTATTTTTTTAAAGATTACATTTATATTATCCACACTGTTTTGCCAGGAAAGCACCTTATGATGAGGAAAGTCTGAAGATTACACATAGATAGTTTTTGCCAAAAGGTTGAGCGTTGCATAAAATAAAACCACCAATTTGCAGTTGATTTTCAGCAGTTATGTCATATCTCTACACTTGATACCGGATACTAAATATGTATTCCTTTGCTACTGTGTAATAGCTGTGTGAATGATGATGATGATAAGGGAGGTAGACATCAGACGAACATTACTGAAAACTAGAGCAATAACAGATTCTTATCCAAGTATGAGTTTAAAAATCTAAGAACAGAGCAGATCCTCTGTCTTCAGGGGAATATGTCGAACTGACATACCAGATCACCACAATATATATGCTGATTTGTCACACAAGAAATTCATTCTGAAATTAGCAAAGCTAGCTTTTCGTTAAAAACTTGCACATCAATTTAGAAATCAGAGTGGAACAACCTAGTAGCAGTTGGTGCATTTCCTGGAGGCTCTTAGAAAGGAGAGAATAGAGACAAAATAGATTCAGGAATAAAACAAAAGCAGTTTATCGAAGCAAATCAATGCAAATTGCACACTGGCTTCCCCACCACATCACCTGCCATTTCCTTGTTTGTTTCATGCCTAGATATGAGCAGGTCCCTGGTAGCAGGTGAGTTAAGGTAAAAAGTGTGCAAACGACCCCAAGGTCTCTATTCTGAGACAACTCATACATCAGGCACCTACTGACCCCAAAACTCAGAACCTGACTCCAATTGGCATTGAAGGCATTCAGCCCACTCCTCCTTAGCCCTTCTCTCTCATCAGCAGACCCAAGGAAACTTAGACCTTCCCAGATCCATCAGCTTCCCTACCCCTTGCTTTCCCTCCCATGGATGCAGACAGAATTAGGTTCAAGTTGCTGCCGTGCATATAGAGACACACACAATATATATATATATATATATACACATTTTGTAAATAATACATTTCATAAGTGATACTATAAATACCTAAACATATGTTTATCTAAAAGTATATTTTAGTATTCTATTAATATGTGCATAATTATTTACAATAGCTTAAGTTTTAAGAACCACTTAATACTGGTCGGTCCTTTTATAGATGTCAGGTGTTAGTGAAATCAGCAGATCTGCAAACATGCTGTTTCTTCTGAGTTTCTGAGCTATTTTAACCTATAGAATAGTTCCTGGTCCATAGTAAGAGGCCAACAGATACTGAATTAAGAAGAATGGCATAGAGGCAACCCTGGATGTAGAGACAGAATATCTAGATTCAGGTTTGAACAACTGGTACTCATATGGGGAAAAATTGATTCAAATACCCACTTTATCCTTCACAAAAATCAGTCCCAGGTACATCAAGGACTTAAATATGAAAGGTATAACTTTTAGGGAAAAAATATCAGGGAATATGTTATGGCTTCAGTGTAAGGAAGAATTTCTTTCAAACAACTCAAAGCATGCAAAGTATAAAGAAAAAGATAACTGAATTCAACTACACTTAAAGTGAGAACTTTTATTAAGGAAAGCACACACACAGTAAAGAAATCAAAGATAAGCCACATTCTGGGAGAAGATATTTGCAGCATCTGTAACCGCTAAAATGTAGTGTCCAGAAGATATAAGGAATTCCTACAAAACAATAAGTTAAACACAATCTTTTATAAAATAGTCAAAATACATCAACAGGCATTTCACAGAAAAGGAAACACAGGTGGCCAATAAACATATGAAAAGATATTCAAATTCATTGTTAAGAGAAAGCAAAATAAAAACAGTGATATGCCATTTTATTCTCATCAATCATGAGATTGATAAAAATCTGGAAGTATTGACTAAAACATAATACAAAAGAAATACCTGAGACATTTTTAGTTAGCTTAAATTGGTGTTATTTGGAAAATAATTTGGCATTATCTTGTAAAATTGAACATACAAGCATTTGTCATGATGCTGTGATTCTATATGAGTTTACATCTTAGGAAAATTCATATATTCCTCCAAGAGATAGATCTAAAAATATTCAGAGAGTGTTATTTGTAATATAAAAAAACTGAAAATAACCCAAATGTCCAAGTAGACTAGAATGGAAAAGTAAATCATGTATTATAGACATTGTAACTGAATACTATACAGCAATAAAAACAGATGAATCTCAGGAGTTACGCTGAAGAAGAAAGCTAGACACATAAGAATATTTAAGTGTGATTCCCTTTATGTAAAAGTCAAAAGCAAAACTAAATAATATATTACTTAGGGAAACATACTTGTGTGATAAAAAGCATTTTAAACAGCAAGCTAATAATGAAACAAAAATCTGAACACTAGCTCCCTTTTGGAGGGGAGAGGCAGGAGATGAGATTATGGAGGGACATACAAAGGTATTCAAAACTGCTGCTTTGTTCTACTTATTAATAAATCTTAATGTTCATATTGTTATTTTTTGAGCTGTACAAATATTAAATATTCCTGTTTGTATGATCTATTTCTCTAAAACAAAATAAAAATAGAGACTATCTCAATTAATCTGCAACAAAGGAGGCAGGAATATACAATGGAAAAAGACATTCTTCAATAAATGGTGCTGGAAAAACTGAACAACTACATTCAAAAGAATGAAACTGGACCACTTTCTTATACCATCCCCCAAAACAAACTAGAAATGGATCAAAAACCAAATGTAACACCTGCAACCATGCAACTCCTAAAAGACAACAGAGGCAGTAAACTCTTGGACACAGTCTTGGCAATTTTTTTCTGGATATATCTCCCTAGGCAAGGGAAACAAAAGCAAAAATAAAGTTGGACTACATTAAACTAAAAAGCTTTTGCACAGGAAAGAAAACCATCAACAAAATGAAAAGGCAACCTACTGTATGAGAGAAGATATTTCTCCCAAATCATATGTCCCACAAGAGATTAATACCCAAAATAAAGAATTCATACAACTCAACACCAAAAAAGCAAATACTCTGATTAAAAAATGGGCAGAGGACCTGCATAGACAATTCTCCAGAGGAGAAATACAGATGGACAACAGACACATGAGAAGATGCTCCACATCACTAGTCATCAGGGAAATGCAATCAAAACCACAATGAGGTATCACCTCACACCTGTCATAATGTCCACTATTCAAAACACAAGAAATAAAAAGTGTTGGCGAGGATGTGGGAAGAAGGAAATCCTCCTACCCATTCGTGGAAGTATTGGTACAGTCACTGTGGAAAACAGTGTGGAGCTTCCTAAAAAAATTAAAAATAGAAATAACATATGACACAATATTTCTACTTCTGGGAATTTATCTGAAGAAAATGAAAACACTGATCCAGAAAGATATATGTATCCCCATGTTCATTTCAGTGTTATTTACAATAGACAAGATATAGAAGCAACCTAAGTATCCATTGATAGTTGAGTGGATGAAGAAGATGCAGTACTATATGCAATAGAATATTACACAGCCATAAGGAAGAATGAAACCTTGCCATTCATGACAGCATGCTTGAACCTATAGGGTATTATGCTAAGTGACTTAAGTCAGACAGAAAAAACAAATGACATATGATTTCACTTATTTGTGGAATCTCAAAAACAAAACAAACAGAAACAGATGAATAAATACAGAGGACAAAATGGTGGTTGGGGGAGGTGGAGGGTGTGAAATAGGTGAAGGGGATTAAGAGGTACAAACTTCCAGTTATAAAATAGTAAGTCACAGGGATAAAAAGTACAACATAGGAATATAGTCAATAATATTATAATAAATGCAAATAAAAAGTAAAAAAAAATAGACCATCTGAAAACATACTTTGTAGTTTGACAGTACTTCCTTTGGGTATCACTAGATCAGATTTCAATAAAAACAATAAAATGAAAATGAAAAATAAAATTAACTGGAAAAAAATTTACCCTTGGTAAAACATCCAACACATTGTAAAATTATTATAATCATTAAGTACTTGGTCCAAAAGCTTGCTCTAGACGCCATTTACCAGTAGGGTACTAAAAGGGAAAACCATCAGAGTTTCTTCCTGAGCCTTCTGTTTCTTAAAAATAATTAGTCTAAAATAATTCACATGCCAAAGACACTTTTTGGGGTGGCAGATTTTGCTCCCCTACAATTGTTTCTCAAACTTTAGGCTTCAGAAGCAGCTGGGGACACACACTGACACCACTGTGTCTTAGCCTGCACGAGTTGCATTTGAAGAATCTTAAGTGTCTTTGCTCATTAATTTTGGTAATAAAACAGCCATTCAAGATTCACAAAAATTTAGGAAACATAAGTACTGGGGAAAGAAACCTCCAACAAAGATCAAGAGTAAGTAACTTCCTTATCACAAGGAGATAAAGAGGAACTAGAAATGCAAGAAAATTTCAAGGAAATAAACTTTCTATTACCAAGTATTCTAAATGTTTCAGAGTATATAGAATGAAACCAAGCAGGATCCAAAGATCCCACTTAAAACTGGGGTGGGGGGAGAAGAATATAGCATCTGGATATATAAAAGTCAGGTTTTATTTCACTTTTGTTTTGCTTTGTTTTTTCTCAGCGGTCACACTCTTTAAGCAGATTAAACTGAAATCATTCTCAGGAGCCATAAGCCCCACGTGAGTGTGTTGACAGTCAGAGGAGCTACAGCCTTGGGGCAGAAGTCTCTCACTTGCACTTAAGTACGAAGCCTGTAATGAATAGTTTATAGTGGTACTAAGTCTGTAATGCCACAATTTATAGAGGTTCTCAAACTTGGCTACACATTAAAAATCACCTGGGGTGCTTTCTTAAAATACCACCCTCGGCGATTCTTTTTAGTGGTTCTCAGCCAGGCGCTGGGAACCAGTAGTTTTGACAAATCCCTAGGAGATTCTGATGTGCCGCCAAAGCTTGAGGACCACTGCTTCAGATCTAAGCCTGCAGCGGCTCTCGTGGCTACGGTTGAGCCATCTCTGGGCCTTATCACTGCCTCAGAAGGCAAGAAAAATCAGCAAGAAGCTGAAGTCACCTTCTGAATTCGTATAGCCACGGTGAGCTCGGTGGTTAGATCCTCCCTTCCCTCCCTGAGCCCTTGGACCGAGAAACTACTTAGGAGCAAAGCCCTCCGGGATACTTAGTTGTCTGTCAGGCTGGCCGCTGCTGGCAACTTGCAGGTGTATTTGCTTCCGTATAAGATGTTAACACTCTTCAATTAACAGTATAGTTTTCTCGTTGTAAGTATGAATTAGGTAACTTTGAATTAAATGAAGGGAAGGCACCAAGTGAACACTGAGTAAGTAGTATGTGTAAGACATTTTATTTATTTGGCTTTTAATCATTACAACAACCCTATGCCGAAGGTGGTATTTTGCTTTAGTCTCCCAACGAGGAAACTGAGGCGCAGGGACACGATTAAGTAATTTCTGAAGGTCATGGGGCTGCTTGAGAGGAGCCCTAGGGAGGCCATCCGAGCGGTTTCACTGCACCATACTGCCCCCTAGCGCTAAAGGAGGCAATGGCAAGTACTGGAAGTTAAAACTGAAACGCGGGAAGGCAGCAGGCTTGAAATCTTCCCCGGCGGACCTAATTGACTGTGATCGCTATTTCCACCAAACACTTAGAGCCTTTCTGTAGATACCACTGGCTCAGCCCTTATTCCTACCGCCTTTTGTTAATTGCCAGTTCCTGCTCTTTCAGCTCATTGCCATTACAAGCAAGCTCAGGCAAGGCAAAGATGATTCCTGATATTTTTAATCCACCTGAGAGCCTAAAACTGCCTTAGAGCAGTGCTGCTGAAACTATAATACACTCATGAATCACCAGCCGACCGTGTTGAAAAGCAGATTCTAACTCAGAAAGTCTGTGTGGCAATGCTGCTGAGAAAGGAGCACACTGAATAGCAAGGAAATCATTATTTCAAATAAATGGAGTTTTTTAAACTATACTTTTGGAACAAGCAGCTGTGGGTGTGCTTTGGTAAATTATATTTCACCACACATTCTTTCTTTTTTTAAAAAAAGTATCTTATCATTCTAACAAGACTGTCTGAAGTCATTCCTTTCCCACTCAATGGATCTTTTGTAGATCAATTTGTTGCTAGGTAGGCACCTCAACACGAAAAGAAATCACCTAGAAAATGTAGCTGAATTCCTTATGAAAAACACAAAGAAATGTCAACTAAGGTTAATCAGTAGTTTTAAAAAAACGATGGTAGTACACTCCTCTTGCCATCGCTTCTTACCAAAGCACTGGACACTTTCCCGGGGGGGGCCGTGACATCCGGGGATGCCAGAGTACTTGGGATGCTTCTGATGGGAAACCGGTGCTCTGGGTGAAATAGTCATTAAGAACATCAGCCTCCACTACGCTGATGGACAGAGACTGTAATGGGGTTGGTAGGGGGGACCTGATGAAGGTGGTGGTTTAATGACCATAATATTGCACATGTAACTGTAGATTAATGATACCAAAATAAATTGTTAAAAAAAAAAAAAAGAAGAGAGTTTAGCCTTAGGAATGAGCAAGAGGACTTCATTTACGGTAACGGGTGTGGCTTCCTGTTTTGGATATGGTCATGTAATTATGAGTAAAGTGTTCTGAACATTCAAAAAAAAAAAAAAAAGAACATCAGCCTCAGGGTCAGCAGGTCTGAGTTCAAGCCCTTGATAGCCTTTTACTTCTCAAATCTCACTTCTTGTCCAGTACCACCCTGAAGCAAGACCTGTCACTTCGGCCAATCCCAAAATAGTCTAAACTTTGAATGATTAATGAGAAATATATTCCTAGAAGAGCTTTTCTCATTTAAGCAATGTATCACTACTGATTCTGTGACTAAACACAAGGGTGGGTTCATGTTGTACTTGATACAATAAAGTGTTATAAATCTTCCTTAAACATACCATACTGTGGTTTGGAAGAGGACATCTCTTTCCAGCACTCGCCTTTGCTCCCCACCCGCCACAACTCACATCCTGCTTTGACAGCACAGTTCTTTACGCAGATGTAAATATACCTTCAGGCAGCCTCAGTTTCTTCAGCTCCAAAAGGGGACTAGTAATACCTACCTTACAGGTAGGTTTCCATGAAGATGAAACAGTATCTCCCTTCAAAAGTCCCTGGCAACTGAAGCCAGCAGGTCTTCTCTCTAGACCTTTTCATATCCCCACATGTGCCCCTCAACCTCCATCTTACCAGCTTCAGTGCCAGATTTCAGCTCAGGGCAAGTTCACTCTGGATTCAGCCAGAGAGAAAAATGATAACAGAGCATTGGGAAAAGGGTTCATACCCAGCTTTATTCTCAGGGCAGCGGTGGAGCGCTTAGGCTACATCTGCTGCATCCGCATACGGTAATCCTGCAATCCTCAGTCCACCTAGAGCACTGGGAGGAGGTCTTTACAGAGCAACGCAGACAATGATCGCTCATTGCCAACCAGAATATAAGTATGCGCCTATGCAGAAGGCCGATTATCACAAGCATGAGATGGCCTTGCACCTGCGCGCTGGGTCAGGTGATCATCCCATAGAAATTTGCCTGTCTCTTTGATTTTTTCCGGTTGGGATCCAATCTCTTTAGATGACAGTAGAGTTAAAAATGAAAAATAATTTCACATACACACAAAGTTCTATTTATTAAATGAATAAATGGTCCTCCTGTAAACAAATCAACCTCAGTGGATCCTCCCTACTGAATTCTAGAGATCTCTATTTTTAGAAAAATGAGGTATGGAAATATTAAGTAGCCGCTATCTAAAAACATTCCTCTTAATTGGATTTACTCCATCCCCTTTCCACAAAAAGAAAAGAACAAATCAAAGTACTACCAATATTTACATGGAATTTCAGAAATAGCGCAGTAACAAGGACAACTGGATGTCAGAGATGGTGTCTGATACTGTCTAAAGCTCACATCTCCCTATGACAGTCTTAGAAATGCAAGAAGTGCCCAGCCTCATGAAATCTGTGTGCTTCACTTGACAAACACTTAAGCTGTCTCATGGGTGAATTGAGGATATTACTCCTTCAAATATGGGTTTGTCATAAAGAGTAAAGGAAATGGCATATATGTTTCTTATCCTGGCAGCTAACACTTAGTAGATATGCCATAAATGTTCTGTTCCAGCTTATCTGGGTAGCTATGTCATCCCAGAGGCATGGGGAAGGAGGGTAGTCAATGCTTAGTCGATATCTTTATTTGTTGAACTTATTGGGAAAAAAGCTCTAACCGTGACAAACATTTTATATGGCAGGCAATCTTAGCTCTAGTAGCCTTCCAAAGTCTTATGAAAGGGGGTGTCAAGTTCTAAAAAATGTAGCTGTCTATGTATAACCAAACTGCCCTCAGTGGCAGAGAGAGAGGGAATGAGAAAAACAAAGCAATGATAGGAAGTCCCATCACTGCAAAAAATTTCATATGAGAATATCAGATCATAGCACCAGAGAGCAGGCACTCTAGTGAATCAGTGACATTAAAATAAGTATAAAGGAAAATCTGAAAGAAAACCTTACCTAAGGAGAAAGTGAGAAAAGGGAACACTGATTAATTGAATAAAATTTAGTCTATAAATTTAAGGTAGGCAAACAAGATATCTTTATCAGAGAGAAATTTATATTAAAATTTAAGTCATATAAAAAAAATCGCCCAACTGAATCAGAGTACCTACAAACAAAACCTATAGCAAGAGCCAAATGATCCTTTGGCAAACAGAAAAAAAGTGAAACAAGAAAAGAAAGAGTACAAGATACTTTACATGACATTTCTTTAGCAATGAAATCAGCTTTTCTATTTTTCCCTAACACTCTTGAGTATTCAACTAGCAATTGCCCTTAATGCACTAGCTGAAAATCTATTCAATATTCCGTTAATTAGGTCACACACAATAAAATCTAGGGGCTACAGAGAACACACTAATAGTCAATGTGCTCAATACAAAATCCTATTACATGTGATTACATTTCTAAGGCCAGAAAGCAAGCCCATAGGAATAAAGGTAATTTCCAGATTTTATACATATGTGGAAAATGTCACACTATCTCCTCTCCTGGAGGTTTCCAAGGAATGTATGTTACTCCATTTGAAGCCTAAGGCATGTTAGAACACTTAAGCCATCGTGTACTGTCCACCTCTGTCTCCTGTCCACGTTTAGCACAATGCCTTACAAACTTACATAAATGATTATACTCAGGGGTGTCTTCTGTTTTTGGTTGTTTGGGGATTTTTTGTTTTTGTTTTTCAAATTCACATGTCCATCTTCGTACTGACTATCTTACCAATGCTTTTAACTTTGATAAGCCACCTCCACCTCTAGACCTATGAAGTCTACAGGAAAACATTCTCAGATCTGAGCCAAGAAAGAGAAGTCCTAGCTAACCATCATTCAGGACTGCTGTGTCCCAAAAGGCAGAGACATACACAGCTCAGCACAGTCATTCATATTTTCTGTTGAAAATGAAACTTTTAAAAAAGCAAATGTTAGTACTAACAATACGAGTACTTCATCTAAGTGAAACCAGCATAAAAGCTGGAGATACCAGTTCATCTTACAGTTCCCAAATTAGGACGAGGAATCACACCCTTGAGTTCAGAACATACCTCATATCTACCCAGAAGAGTTCATTACCTACATGGTAGATTCCAAAGGTTCCAGAAAATCATCCCCATCTCAACCACATCACATATCCGCATCTACCAAAAATGTACTTTCTCCACCTCTCAGATATTGGTTGAAATGATTAATATTCTTATTACAGCTTCCCTGGGTTTCCATTTATTGTCTTGCACTTGGATGCAGGTAGTCTCAGAAAGGTGATCCTTCAGACCTTACATACTCTTGCATTCTAAGTTATCTGTCCCCTCCCCTTAGAGCTGCAGTGGTGAAAAGATTGAATGAGGAGTGTGTGAGGCCACTGCAAATGAAATCATAAATAGAACAAAAAACATTTAAAGTAGATAAGCCCAGAGCTGCTTGATTGATGTCACAGCTGGAGACCAGACCTGTGCCCGCTGCACTTGTCCTTCCAGTCTCTGAGGCAGTTAAGAGGGGCCCTGGGGTTCCAGGAAAGATGCTTTGAAAAGTACTCACCAATTGAGAACTGATCCAGTGAAAGAGATCTTCTCCAAGAACCATTCCTTCTCTAAAACCTATAATCAAGAATGTGTGATTTCAGAAGTTCATGTCTGCATAAATAATCAGGAATACAAATACAGAAAGAAAGGCATGGAGCATTGCCTGCTATAGCATGCATTTCACTAACTGCATTTCCCTGCTAATCCCAATTAAACTCAATTTTGGTAATTTGAGTTTGCCTCTTTATTTAGGTTGACATTTGGAAACTTACATTTCCAGTATTTCATGCCTGATGTACAGAGAATATGACAGTCAGCCTCCAAGACGGTCCCTCACGGCCCCTGCCACCTGGTAGTCACGTCCTTAGCCCTGTCCCTGAGTGGACCTGTGTAACATGGTGTGAAATGGCAAGTGCGCCGTCAGAGGCTGGGTTACAAAAACCATTGCCGACCTCGATCTTGCTCTCGTGGACTTCTCGTTGTGGGGAAAGCTGGCTGCCCTGTCATGAGGCTACTCAAGCAGACTTGAGGAAAGACCTGTGGCTTCTTGCCGACAGCCATGGGCGGGACCCATCTTGGAAGAGCCCCTCATGGTCCAGCCTCTAGATGACTGAAGCCCCAGCCAACATCTTCACTGTAACCACACGAGAAGCCCTGTGCCAGAACCACCCAGCTGAGCGTCTCCTGAAATCCTGAACCACATGAACTATGAGATAAAAAATGTTTATTGTTTTAAGCCACTATACGTTGAGTACGATTTGCTGCACAGCAACAGATTAGTAAGACAGAAACTTACCAGCTCGCAGCACATGTACTGGAGAACTGTAGGCCTCCCCAAGAGGGACTGCGCCCCCGTAAAACTGAAGGCAGTGATTCTCAAACTTCAGCACGCAACACAGTCACCTGAAGCTTATTAAAATACAATTAATGGTTCACTCCCAGGAGTTTCTGATTCAGTAGATCAGAGGCGGGGCTTCAAAATTTGTAATTTTGTAGCAAATTCCAGGGTTTGGGGAGTTGATCAAGGAAAAAGATGTGATCACGAGATGGTAATAACACACAACAAGCTTCATCTGAGTGACTCTTTGACATATTTGCAAGTGGGGAAAGTCTCTCTAGCATGAGACAATCCAGAGGCCATTACCCAGTAAGGCGCTCACCATCGAGGTGATATCGTTCAGCTGTGCTGGGAGTCTCTGGGTCACAGAGCTCGGAAGGGCAGCAGCAGCTTGGAGCCTTGTGTATGTAGCCACAGCGTTTATCTTATCTTTGATCTGGTCTGTGGTTAGCAGATACTGGGTGCAATTTCATGGGGTATGCAAGCAGGTAGGATCTATATGGCTAACAATCTGCTTATTAGGGCTGTGTTTAAAACAAATGGAAGGGTAAAAATTGAGTTTGGTGCCCATGGGTTTCTGATCTAACTCATCCCAGACTGCTGTAAAGGAGTAAACAGAATAGGGCCAAAGTACAGAGGCTATCTTTGGCTCATTTAGATTAACAAAGTCTCACAAGTCTCCAGGGGATTCTAATGCCTCTGGCCCAAGAACACCCTTACCCACTGACCTAATGGAATAAGCAGTGTAGACTTCTTGTGAGCAGGGTGGCTCTAGAAAAGAGGGTGAAGCTCGGTTTGTTCTACCAAACTGACGTATCAAATTAAGTCTCTGTACCCAAGAGAAGGAAAGGAGAAGATTACTGCAACAGAATTTCTGTGCACAAGGAGGGAAACATTAGGACTGAGGAATAAGCATTCTCTCCTCATAAACATACCCTCCTAGATGATGTCCTAAAAAATCATTTTTGGGGGAAGAACTTTTATTTTCAATGCTGAGAAGGAGGAGCTCCAATTGTTACTGGAGATGGGCTCTGGGTCTCATTTGAGAAAGAATGCAACAATGGACACAGAAAAGCCTTTGAGTATTAATAGTTTATTTGGAGAATAAAGTTCAGAAAAAGACAAAGAGTTAATGCCCAGACCCAGAGGGCCCCCCCTCTAGGGAACAACAGGGAGCCTTGTTTATATGAAGGAAGATGAATATTCATTGGGCAGGATTAGGTTTCAAAGAGAATGGGTGGAGTTAGAGCTTGCTCCACCCTCACGTCCAGAAAGGGGAGGTTTTTTGACTATATTTGTTTCTCTTCAGAACTGTCACTGCGTGGGGAGGCATGATTTTTACTGTTAGGGAGTGTATAATGTATTTGGAGATAAAGCCAGGGTCCACTTCTTCTCCATGTTGGAGCCAGCCAGTTTTGGGGGTCTTTTATCAATACCCTCATCCCGTCTCCCACAGGAACAGCTGGTACAGAATGTTTACGATATAAGCAAGCACCCGCCGAAGTGCCCCCTCCCTCTCCCTGCTCTGTTTAGCTGTCTGCCTACTAACACAATGAGGCCCGCCTGGTTCTCCATAAATGGAAAGCAGCTTCATTACCCTGACAAACAACAGTGTTCTGCCTGTGGGTGGTAAACGCTGTTTATATATTCTTACCTTAATTAAGTAATCTCTGACTGAAATGATTCTCTCGTAAGTGTTCTCAACAGATTTTCTTTAATGAAGTCCCAGAAATACACCTATTTTCAGTGTTATAAAAGGTATGTAAATTAAGATCTAATATTGAAGCTGTTGCCCTTAATTCAGTTTTCAGTTTCTTTCATTTCATCGTTACAACATTCATGTCCTCATAATCATCCATTTGTTCAATCATTAATTTATTCATCTTGTCTTAGTGAGTATGTTCTATGCATTAAGAAGTGCCCTGAGTATTCTGAGATGATAGATGTTGAAACCAGAGCTGGGAGTTTGTTTTGTTTTTTTTAACTAATGAGAACCTATATAAAGAAAATTCGGTTACCAGGAGCTTTAAACATGTTGGTCTCAGTTATTTTTTTCTCCTTTCTTTCACATTTAGGGGAATTCACACTAAATTAGCATGAAAAATTCAAGAGGGAAAAAGACAACAGAACCACCACCCTAACATAGAAAAAGTCCACCGTGATATTTAGTGAATAGAAATTGTGTCACTTTACATGGTAATTTAAACGACAGATGCTGAAACTTTGGTAGGTCTTACACTTCTCCCTCCTGGCTGAAATCTTGAGTTGGCCGGAAGAGGCTCCAGCCCCTTGATTCTGTCGGTATTGATACCATTTGCATAAGTACCTGTCATTATCCCCTATCAAGCTGCTCCTTTCCAACCTTGAACGTTTCTTCTTGATTCATTATAATTAAAGAGCTAATGTAGCCATTCAAGTTCACATTGTCAATGACCATGTAATCATCTTCCCTAGTGGCCAGCATTCCTTTCTTTTTATGAGGTTATAATTAAATTCCTTCCAGCCATAAGGTCAAAAGAATCTGGAACAGTTAGCCTTCCCAGTGACTAATTTCACACCTGTGACTCTGATGCATATAAAATAAGACCTCTTAAATGGAAGGTGTCAAATTAAGAAATAATATACATTTGACTACACCTCAACTGAAGTCAATTAGACGTAAAAATTAAAGACTGTGGATTCTTTTCCTGTTCCTGGAAGTGATGCTTGACACTCCTCTTATCAATTTAAGACACATCTGTGTCCCTTAGAAATGTTAAAGTAATTTGTAATTGGAAGAGAATTAAAATGGCCCAAAGCCTGGAGGAATAGTAGCTAGAAGATTAAGATAATGTGCTTGTGTCTGTTCCACAAAAACTTGTCGTGCCTGAGGGTTTCGACCCCAGGCAAGTTTACTCTGGATTTGGTGAGACTGAATAAGGTCAACAGAACCTTGGGCATAAGAAGGGGTTTATACCAAGCTTTATTCCCAAGGGTGGTAGGGTGAGCCCTGGATTCCTGTCATCTCTGCCTCTACCTCTGCTTCAGGCTGTGCCCTCGCTTCCAGCCTCTGCTCTCCTCTCTCCTCCTCTCTTGCACTCTTCTATAGGCTCTGCTCTTAGCACTGGGGGAGCTTATTTTATAGCAAAACAGGCAATAATGGCTTATCACCAATGGGTATGCAAGCATGTGCCTACCCAGTAGGTTAAGTATTGCATCATCACAGGTACATAATGGATAGATTAAGATCAGGTGAGGACCCTGGCCATGGAACTTCCATTTCCCCTACTTGTCTATCCATTTATTTTGTTCCCTTCCTAAGATTTGCTTATGTTAAGTTCTTCTAAAATGATTTTTGTTACTTTTCCTTCTACTGAGGCTTTTTATGTTTTGCAGAGGATTCCGATTATTACATCACTATACATGGCTAAATGCCATGGGCAAATTTGGTCTCTGGCTTCCAAGATGTAACACTCATCGGTGAAGCCTGTTTTTTTTTCTGTTATCTTGAAATCCATTGTTAACCTTCCTCTTCACCTACAACTGTCAGTGATTCTCAGTTTTACTCTTGCACACACATCCTTCCCCAACTCCCTGTGCCTTTAACCTTTCTCCCCTCGAAGAGTTGTTTTCAGCAGTGAGGCTATTTACTGGAAGCACTACAGATCTTACTTCAACTGGAAGTCACTGTCTCCATCAGTGAACCTCAAGGGGGTTCTTAAAAAGGAGGCTGCCTGTGGTGGCCATGGTGCTCTTGCCTGCACTGCTCAGAGGGCCTCCTGGGCTGAAGAGTGGGACCCACAGCCTGCAACTTCCAAACTCTTCAGACCAGCTACCCACAGATTCCAGGAAGTCAAAGTAAGGAACAAAGGCAGGTGACCTCCACTCAAAAACATCTCTGTGATGACTCCGAGCCCTGAAGAGCAAATAAGATCCAAATCTTGAACCTCTTAAAGTTGTTGGTACCTTTTGGTCTCATAGGAAAAATAACTATTGTTGTCTTTTGTGGTAGATATCCATTGTTACTGCCACCCAGAGTCCATTCACCCTTCTTTTGCTAACTACACCTTGACTTCCATTGGAATAACCATGCGTTCTCTGCTCTCAGCCTATATGCTTTGAATAACATTTTGCATTCTGTGGGGTGCATGTACCCAACTGCAGAGGCAATGGACTGAGCAATATGAGGTGTGGTTCCAACTCCTTTAGCACAAAAAGAGAGGTGTTTAAGAATAGGCCAAGACAAAGGAAGCAGAGTCCAGAAATGGAAAGAAAAAAAACAAAACAGGTACTAGTGATGTTGAGTTCCTTCATCAAGATAAACCTGAAACCAAGCCTATTTGCAATAGCTGAATTCTTCATGAATTCATTCATTGAAAAATATCAAGCCCTTCTGAGACAGGGACCATGGGCTTAGACAGAGTAGGGTGAGGGCCTCTGGAAAAAACAAAACAAGGCAACCATGGCGAGATTAGCTTTGGCCTGTGGGGAGCCCAGCTTATTTTTCTAACTTTACCCAAGTGCTGCCTTCCTTCCTCCAGCCCTAAACAAATGATTTGTTGCAACTTGGGCAATGTAGCAAACAAGCCCAAAACTACTGCAAGGCCAAAACAACATAGTAAAAAAGAACAGGAAGGATTCCATCTTGAGACCCAATTAGTTAAAAAGTAAAACAATGACTCAGCCCACCTTGGGAGCAAAGCAGGCAGCCCTGAGTGAGATGCTCCCAGACCAGGAAGCTGCTATCCTGGGAGGAAATCAGGTCAGTAAAGTTCTTGTAACTAGGAAGACCAAGAAGAAACTTAGTATTTCTTCAAAAGTATTTGGAACCAGTTAACAGGTGTACATCCCTAGCCCTTTGTCTCTCAACTGCCTATAAAAACCTCTAGACAACGTACCACCGGGACTCTCTTGTCCCCTCCTGGCGTGAGCTCTATGCTTTCACTTTATCTCTAAATAAAAGCCTGTACCTTGCTCTCCTACCTTGACTGTTCGCGAAGTTCATTCTTCAGCTTCGTGAACAAGAACCCCGGCATCACATTTATGTATCTTTCCCTCATCCAAAGCCGGAGATACAAAGTAGTCGTTGATCTCAGTGATATGTAAAAAGGCAAGTGCCCTGGAGTCTGATAAGTGCTCAGACTTGACAGAGCTGCATGTGGTGCAGCCCTCATTACCCCCTCAATCCCGGGCAAACTGGGATGGTCGTATCACACCACATAGTGTGTTCAGGGGCCTCTCCATATACAGAATCCTGATGAAGTGGGTGCCCAGGGCCTCCCACATGGAGACATGGGAGGAAACCAGAGGCCCTCAGCCACTGAGGCTGTCACCCACATTCTTGCTTTTGTTCCTGCAGCCAAGCCTGGAATAGAAGAAACCTTCATAGAAGACATGCTGAGCTGGTGAAGGCATGCTGTTTCTCCTTCTGGGATCTGGTTTTGAATAGGAGTATGGAATAAAAGGAGAAGAGAGGAAAAGAATTTGTCCAGATACTCATGGTTAACTAGACAACCTTACCAATTTAGTTTTGCAATGAAATATATTTTCTGTGACTGAAAGACAAGTGGTGAGGCAAAGCATCACAGAACGATAAACAGCTTAGTTTGACTTAAGTGTTTAAGGCAAGGCAGTCACCTAGCCATGGAGTGTAATTCCTTAACATTAAACAGATTAGATTGCATTACCGTGTGAGCTTCCACCCACACAAACAAGATAGGCGTTAGCTAAGCTTTGTTAATCGTTTAGGTACACGCAGATTTTCAATGTGAAAGCATCTGCAGCTGTAGGATCCTACTGTCCCAATCATACCAGACACTCAAGTGATGCTGACACCTTGTTGACTTGTTCCCGAATGCCAGAGTTGTGGATGTCAGGATTGAAGATTCTTGACATGATAGGTATATTTGTAGAAGATATTAAAATAAAACCAGGGGAGAAAATAGGTAAGCAACCCATATAAACAAATAACTATTTCAAGAGTATTGAAACAGCTAGATTCCAATTTGTGTTACTTACCTTGAGTCAAAACAAAAGATTGATTTAGACCTGATATCAGAAACTAGCAGGCCACAAGAAGGCCCAGATAGGGTGTGGCTCTGGTTTGTTGGTTTTTATTTCAATTAGGGTTAAACATGGCAGAAGGAATGCATGTGTTTATCTGTAGCCCCTCATGAAATAGAGGGAATATTTTCCTCATGAAAATACTATCACTAAAGTAATAGTAAAGTAAGAAAAGCAGTATGAATCCCTGATGATGAAAAGGATACGAAAAAGGTGGTACAGTACAAGAGATGCAAATTAAATTTTGGAAGGCAAGGTGAATTAAGGAGTGGTAACTAATTCAACAAAGAAAAAGCTGAAACTTAACGTGCTTTCAGAGGGCAAGGGTACCAAGTTATGCAATCTGCCCTTGGGAACCCTAGAAAGTCTTAGAACTCAGCAGTAACATAAAATTCAGACAGAGCACACGTGAAGGCTGCGGTGGGTGGAAAGCCTTTTTCAGGAGCAGTTGGACCTGCAAGTCCCCTTTCCCAGGATATGTGGTTAGGCAATTAATTCCCTTTATGCTCACCCCTGAGGAGAACAAATATTCACTCTTTTGAGAAGTTGAATCTGAGCCACCCTGGACTCATGGACATCTCATACAGAGAAGGACTGAGGCACAGGGATTAATTGAAAGTCCACCTACAGAACAACTGAGATGCTCAAAGCCCTCTTCTCTTCTTCTGCCTACCCTTATAGAGCCCCAGCAGCCAGATGCATACATCTAGGAAGTCTCTGAAACATGAACCACCCCCAAAGAAAGACCTAATAATACTGGTATCTGGAAGTTCCAGAGAAAAACTAGGTTGTTGCCAAATAACCAATGGTAAGCCCACAGCCCATCAGCCCTGCCCATGCAAAAAGAACTTGTAGCTTCTCAATGCTTCATTTTGAGTATCAATAGACAGCCTAGGAGTGCCAAGCATTTGAGAAAATCCTCCAACATTCAAGAGATCAAAATAAACAAAAATATAAAAGAAATAAAGAACTCCAAAAAAGAAATTCAATGGAAGGAGCAGGCAAAAACTTTAAAGACACAGAGAAAGATGAAATACATGGGTGTAAAAATGAAAACTGAGAGACCAAAAAAGAGATCAGAAAATTTTAAATAAGACACCTGAAAAAAAATGTTTTTAAATAAAGAAGAGATGGACAATAAAGCCAGGAAATCTCTGTAAAAACCAAACAAAAAAGATACAGAAATAGGCAACAAGAAAGAAATGAGAAGAAAACCAGAGAATCATCCAGGGGTTTCACATTCAGTCAATAGACATTCTAGGAAAAAAAGAAGAGGAGACATTACTATTAAGGAATTAATACAGGAAAATTTCCCATTCAAGAGTAGCTATGAATTCATCTCCTTTAATATCCTTTGTAATAAATTGGTAATCCAGTGAGCAAATGGATTTCCTGCTTTCTGTGAGCTGCTCTAGCAAATTAACTGAACCCAAGGAGGGAGTCAGGGAAATCTCTGATTTTTAGCCAGTTGGTCAGACGTCCAGGTAACAACCTGGATTCGCAGTTAGCATCTGAGGTGGAGGGCAAACCTGTGGGACTGAGCTATTAACCTGTAGAAACTGATGTGCCACTTCTGGTTAGATAGTGTCAGAACTGATTTGGGTTGTAGGAGAGCCAGCTAGTGTTAGAGAACTTCCTGGTGTGTGTGGGTTCCATTGGTATTGAGTCCTGGACCCATAGTAACACTGAAAGAGACTGACTGAGTCTCTACTCCAAGACAAGTTCCCATGACTTGGAAGGAAGAAACAAGAGAACATACAGAATCACACTCTGTTTCTTAAAGCTTCTGCCTGGAAGTGACACATATCACATATCTTAGTTCATGAGAGTAGGAATGTATAATCCACTTAAGGAAGGAACATCGCTGAACCCACACTTATTTTTAGCATAAATCCACAAGAGTTGAGTTGCAATTATTCCTTTAAATATGTATACACACTCCAATTTTTCACCACTCTAACATCTCCCTGACACTGAGACCATTATTAATTGCTATTGCACTTTGTAATTTTTATAGTATGCATTTGTAATAATAACAGTAAAAGTAAAGTGAAATATTTCTCTATGCCCACAGAAGAAAAAGAAACATAGAATAAGAGAATGGAATGTGTGGGTAAAATTGCAGTATTTCCAGAATCTCTCGCCTGGCCTTAGTGCATCTCCATATCAATAGGTGTTTTCGAAGGGTGGAAAGAAGTAGTCCACCTCCGTATCAGTAGGTAATTACAAGGGGGAGCAAGGGCATATCTGAACTGTAGAGGTTGGGTGGGGTCCCTTTTTGCAGCAAGGTCACAAGAGACACGGGCGAGCAGAAGTGGACAACCGCTTGTAAGCAACAAATTGGTTTATCCCAGTTTATTTCTCCCTTTGACTGATTTCAGATTCAAAGGTAATTTTCCCAGGTTGGGAGACAGATTTTCCCCCGGAGTTACAGTGTTTCAAGAAAAATGGAAAAAATCTGTAAGATTTTTTTTCTCCCTTAAAGAAGAGGAACAGCAAACATAGGCAGATAATGCCATGTGGTCATGGAGGAGGAGACTGAGTTATGCCATCACAAGCCAATGAATGCCTGGGGCGACATGAATCTGGAAGGGGCAAAGAAGGATTCGCCTCTGGAGAATCCAATTAATGAGCCCTTTCGTGTTGAAGTATTCGCTCTTTGAGTGAAGACTTCCTTCTTTCATTATATGTTTAATGATGACCTGGCAGACTGCAGAAACCATCCAGATCCTGATCGCGTCAGTCCGCAAGTCATGAACAATTCATTACCAGTTAGTTCCGGTAGATATAGGAGCCTGGAATTTCTAGATCGTTAAGTGCTATACAAGCCACAATCCCATCAGAAAAGTGGGATCTCCAAGGAGGGGCATGTGAGCACTACATAGCCCAAGGGCAAGGTAAGATCAGAGTTGAGAGTTTTGAGCAGCTAGGGGGAAGCAAATGCCAAGTAAAAATCCAAACAGAAGGGCACGAGCCAAAAGATCACTTCAGAAAGCGAGGATGGAAAGTAAACTCAGAACCAATAAGTAAATATAATCCACATTACAGCAGATGGATGATGACAATTTACTCCAGGACAGAGATCAACTGCCCTCTGCAGGGGGGATCTAGTAGGTCTTGGCCGAGAGGAGGTATGGCTTGGAAAGGCCAGGCAGCTCTGGAGAGCCCCAGGGGGGCACATTCACAGGTGGTCTTCTGGCACCTTCCCTTGGCTCTGCCTCTGAGAAAGTTCCCACCAATCAGAGAGATGAGCATATCTATCTGAGTCAAGTACCTATAGCATGGCCTGGAGATTTACGAACTAAAAAGATGGTGTAGTTTCAACAGCAAAAAAAAAGCCTATTTTGTCTGTAAATGCCATGTTGTCCAGGAAGATGACGTTTTAATTGCCTGTTGGTAGTCTAGCCTTGGTCTTACAATTCAGGGCTTAATGTCTTTTCATTTGTGTTATATCAAAACTGTCCCCACTCCATTGTGTGTGTTATGCTTTCTCTATTTTTCACAGATCACATACTTTTTCATTAGGGGCTTACAACTTGTATCTTTATTTTCCATCATGTTCAATCAGTTATAAATCTCCTACATCATTTCTTTCTCCTAGCTATACAAAACCATGTCAATACTGAAGGGCTAATTAATTTGGACTTTTATCCTATACGGCTTCCCTGTCCTTTTTAGTCAAAGGGCCAGAGCACATGGTTTGCTAGTCACTTTTATAATAAGCACTAATTTTCACTCTTAAGTAGTTATTGACTAAATAACCAACCATAGGAGAATCATCAAGAAAACTAAACAGTCCATGTGATAGAAGATTAGGCATGGTGCTTAAAATAATTGTTCAGGAAATTCTTCAGAAAATATCTTGAGGAAGAGTTGCCATACAAATGAAAAATCAGAATATAAAATACAAATATAGTATTGTTCTAATTATGTAAAATGTATATGTTAAAACTTAGGTAGCATTTTTCTTTCTTGTTCATTTTCTCTTAGTTTTTCAAAATTCCAGTAAAAAGCACATATTTTTATAATCGGAAAAATACGTATTTCTGTTTATTTTTGGAATATGAATGATATTCACATTACTCAGTTTTATAGTATTACCTTAGAGGAGTTCATATTTGAGTTCAAAATCATTGAACAGTTTTTCCCAATAAAAAAGAATAAAAATAAATAAATCTTTACGTTCATATCTAGACCACAACATTCACAGTTGGCATGTGGCTACTCAGAGACTTTTACCCATCGCAACGTTGCAACCTTGGAGGAGAATCTGCAAACTGATTCTCAAAGGGCCAGAGAGTAAATATTTCAGGCTTTGTAAGCATTAAGTCTCTGTGCAACTACCGCTCTGCTCTTGTAGCACCAAAGGGACCATAGGCTGTGTTTCATTGAAACTTTATTTACAAACACAGGTGGTAGTTTGCCAACCCTGCTCTAGAACAGCACTTCTCAAACTTCATGTGCATATGAATCAAATGGAGACTTAGCTGAAAAGCAGATTCCCATCCACTGGTGCGTAGTGGAGCTGGAGTCTGCATTTCTAACTAGCTTCCAGGTAAGGCCGTTGCTGTGAGGACAACACTGAACAGCAAGGCAGAGATACCATTTTATCAGCCACTCATGGGACCTCATTCGGAGACAAAAAGTATCTTTGTTTAACCATGTCACATTTACATCATATTAATTTTTACTATATTTTTGTAAAATATATTTTACAAAATTTTTGATTAATATTTTTTAGCCTTATGCCTTGTTTTATTGGAACTATTTAAGGACATTAAGTGGGAGATAGATGACTTTAAATCTTTAAAAATAGTTTACTGAAGCAAAATGATTAGTTGACTTTTATGTTGACAAAAAATTCATTTTTTTATTCACTCAATAAGAAATCATTGCCTCTAGACACTAGGTTGCCAACTGCTTGAAATATAAACGTAAAGAAAACACAGTTCCTACCTTCAAAGAGCTCGTAATCAAGTGGTTGAGGCAAGCACAAAAAGAAATCATTACTTTTATTAAAAGAAATAGGTAGATCCAAAATAGTTTTGCCTGGAAGCATTCAGATGTTTTACAAAGTTTTTAGGTTGTAGAGATTGTTGTTATTGACCAGTCCTGAAAATTCAGCTACTTTTCAACCTCTATCATGGATACATCCAACTTCTAATAAGTCACAATGGCTCCTTCTGTAGATAGCCCTTCGAAAGGGCATGTAGTGAATGTAGCCCACATTTCCCCCATTTGAGGTACTCATGAGTTAACACTAACTGAAATATTTCACCTTGACATTTCTATTTGGATAATCCAAATCCCAAATTCAATACAGCAAAAAGCAAACTCCTGAACCCCCAGAGCAGCACCACCCCCACCTTCCTATCTCATTTGATGGCAGCTCCATCCACGTTATTGCTCGAGTCAGCCAGGTCCACCCCTGACTCTGACCCTCCAAATCTGTCTCTAAGTTATTTAATTTATAGCTGGGGTGGAGGACGGTGAGGACACTGTGGATTTGTTTTTCTAAATAAAGATGGAAAAGCAAACAAACAAACAAAAAAAATTAAGAACAACATTGCTACCTTCTCACCTTTCCACTTTCCCACCCCTCCAGGGCCCAGTTGGCCAAGGAGAGGTATGATACTGAAGTATTTTGGCATTGCCAAACCTTTCCCTCCCTCCCCACCAATCGCCTTGAAGTCTCTGTTCTTTGTCAGAGATTTGCAGACTGGTGGGGTTTTTTGCTGTTGTTCTTGTTTTCTCATCATTACACTGTGAACCCACTAAGAAACTGAGAAGCTTAATGAAAAAATAAAATGTTTATGTTGTTGTTTTATATATATATATTATTAAGAAAACAGCTGGGGGGACAGCTGCATCTATATATACCATAGACAAGGTGACTTAAACAACAGAGATTTATTTCTCACAGTTCCGGATGCTGGGAAGTCCCAGATCAAGGTGCCAGCCAATCCGATTCCCTGGTGAAGCCTCTCTTCCTGGCTTGAAGACAACCGCCTCTTACTGTGGCCTCACCTGGTAGAAAGAGAGAAGAAGCAAGCTTTCTGGTATGTATTCTTAAAGGGCACTAATACCATCACAAGGGCCTCACCCTCATGACCTCATCTATAAACCTAATTACTTCCCAAAGCCCTATCTCCAAATACCATCACCCTGTGTAGGATTTCAACACATACATTTTAGGGGAAAGCAGTTCAGTCCATAGCATCTATCATCTCCCTCCTCCCCTTTTGTGTAAGGTCCACAAGAACAGGAATCATTGTTTTATTCGTTGCTGTATCTCCAGCCCTAAGAAGAGTGCCCCGCACAGGTTTGTCAATAATTGAATGAGTTCTGTCCCACAGTACCAGTACAGGACCCTCTGTACCCCTTCAAAGTCTTGCACTGGAACTGGGGAGATTGTCCAGGAGTGTCTCCAATAACTTCATGATTAGCCTCTCAGATCTTTGCTGTGCTCTTGCCCACTGTTTATGATGCTTCTTGAGGGAAAGTCCCATCCACCCCTGTGCCAGCCCCACAACCACTATAACCAGCCCTTACCTGTGTCAAGGACGATGCCTCTTAGAGGCCCAAAGCCGTGAAGTTGTGCTGTGTTGCCTGAAGCCCTCGCTGAGCTGAACATTGTGATCTGGAAACAGTGGAGAGAATGTTCCTCCTTCTCATTTGTGGCCACACACTGTCACTGGGGCACCACACCAAGCCTGCACACAGAGGCACACGTGCTACTGGGCCTACAGGCTCCTCCAGAAGTTCAGAAAGCTCTGAATCCTCCAGAAGGTGCAACTGCACATTCACCATTCCCCACGTCCAAGATGGTGTTCCCCAATTGTACTGGTAGATGAGGTAGACAATGTACGTTTTTTACTTTGTCAGGATGTTGTCTCTTCAGTTATTGAGTGCTACTGCTTCGGCTCAAACCATTATTGTGGTATCCAAATCGTTAAGTGGAAAAGCATATACCCAACAAGCAACACCTAACCTCAAGTGCACAAGGTGTTTGTCCATCCTTGAAAGAAAGGCACTGAATGAATAAACAGACCTTTCTTGTTATGCATTATTCCAAGACAACTTGAATATAAATCTTGTTATACATTATTCAAATGTAATTTTTCACAATAACAAATAAATGTTCTAAAATGCCCCCGTGCTGAAGGTTATATCAATATTGAATGAAGTTCATTCACAATATTTTATTTAGAGACAATTTAAGAGGCAGAGACTTTCTATTACTTTTACAAATGTATTTGGTGGCTTCTCTTCTTTGTTGAATTACATTTAAATTCTCTTTTCCTCAATGCAATCCAATTGCAGTGTTTCTGTTTTCGTCACAGGCAGTACAAGTGCACCAGACAGGTAATCAAGAGTCCTGTAGTAGGGGCTCTGTGATGGTGGGCACCGTTGCTACTTCTTAATTTCCTTGTTGATATAATAAAATGGTTGGATCGACCATCTCTAATACTTCTTCCAGACGCATTTTCCCAAGTCCATGACGATAGTTGGAAATGACTGTTAGTACACATTCACACTCCAGACCAAGTAATAAGTTGCAATTTCAATTTATCTTTAAGAATTTGATCATTACTTATGTGTATGTATTATTGAAAATGTGTACGTTATTGGACAATAGTTTTCTGAGTATGCTAAACTAATATAACTGTTCCAATTTTATAGACTTATTCATTTGGCCAGTTGGTTGGTCAACATCTTTGAGCACTTAACTATGTGCCGGGTATTACATTAGATCCTGAGTATGCAAAGTTAGACCATAGTTTCTGCTTTTAAGAATTACATAAATAAAATTATGGCAACAAAAAATGTTGACAATATAGGGTAGGTGTTCATATAGCGTATTAAGTGGACATGAAGAAAAGAAGTCAGTTTTATCTGCAGGGAGGGGCTAAGGAAGATTTCCCAGGGGAAATGAGGCCTGATCAGAGACTTGAAAATAATGAGAAGGGTGAAGGTACTCTGGGAAGGAAAGTACACCTGCAAAGACAGTAAAGCACAAAATAGGTTTGCACCTTTGGGAGTGCAGGAACTTCACTAAAGTGTAAGGAGAGAAGAAAAAGGACTTTCCATGTCACAGTGAGAAGCAGGTGTTGTTAGCTAGCAGTGCTGGGGAGTCCCTTGAGGATTTTAAGCAGGGGAATAGCTTGATTAGAAGTGCATTATTGAAAGCTTCCTCTCACACCATTTTGGAAGATGAATAAGATCAGGGCAGGGAAGGGAGAGGATGGTGTTCTATTTAGTCATGGCCACGATAACAAAGTACCACAGACTGGCTGGTTTAAATGACAGAAATTAATTTTCTCGTAGTTTCACTGGCTGGGAATCTGAGATCGCGCTATTGGCAGGGTTGTTCCTTTCGAGGCCTCTCTCTGTGGCTGGTAGATGGCGCTCTTCTCTTTGTCTTCCCATGATCGTCCCCTTGTGTTTTTGCCTGTCCTCATTGTCTCCTCTTATAAGGACTCAGTCATATTGGATCAAAGCCCACAATATGACCTCGTTTTACCTTAATTACCTCTTTAAAGGCCTATCTCCAAATACACATTCTGAGTTAGAACTTGAACATAGGAACTCAGGGGGATGCAATTCAGCTCAAACATATGGGTTAAGTAGGGCTTCTGCAGTCATCCAGCTGAGAGACAGTGAAGGACATGAACCAAGATAAGAGCGTAGGGACACAGGGGTGGTGATGGACACACACATTGCAGAAGACCTGGTTACCACCTAGCTCTGGAAGCAAAGTGGGAAGTCAGTCTTCACAGGTTGAAAATCCATGTGAGGTGTGGATGCCAGGAAAGCCCTGCTCTTGCTGTTAGTCCCGGAGCCCCCTGGTTCCTGTCTTGGGACCCTGCTTGGCTCAGTTTTTCTTCTCTTTCGTTAGCCCTCTCTTATGCTGACCATAAATTCTTTTTTATTGTTTTGTTCCTGTTTTTTTACTGCATCAAAGAAGCCTAACTGATAAATGACTATTGTTTTAACTGAAGGTAAACTATAAGCCAGCAGATCCTGAAACCAAAATGAAATAAACTAAGATTCCAACTTTTCATTTTGGGCCAAACTTCTTGATTTGTAATAACTTTTACTTCTGCAACTATGGAATGTTCCTCTGTCCATCTCTTTATCTTAAATGTCAATGACTATGTTTTTTTCGGTCTTATTGGCTCTCCGATGCTGTTTCTGTCCTAATTCCCACCGTCTGCCAAGTCCAGGCCTTCTTCACCCACTCACCTCATTCCCTGGAAAGGCGCAGTTACCTGTAGAAAGACAGCCATCAAGGGAATCTCTTGCTCACACATCTGCGCGCTGTCAGAATGACAGTCTCTGAGGGTTGCGAGATCACTACCTCCAACTCTGCACAGTACATTTTCTTTTCCTTCAGGTCTTCTGGATTTACAGTTCAGAGGCCATCTTTGGAAACCTTTTGGTCACAATTTTTCATTAAGTGTTCTTAGAGCTTCTAATCCAGCCTAAAGGAAGAACAGAGTAGGGAGGTACTTTTGGGGATATTCTGTTTCAACTCCCTTGCCTCTGGAGAAGAGGAGGGAGGCTTAGGGGTTCACACATTCAGCTCTTAGCAGAGCCTGCTTGAGTGCCAGGTCTCGGGACTCCCCAGCAATTATTCTTCCCATCAGACTACACTGTTTTCTTGGGGTTTGAATTTGTTTATTATCCTCCAGAACTCCACACTATTTAAGATATTAAAATACCTCCTCCTAAATTCTCTACCTCTACTCCCTAGTTTTTATCCTCAGCTAAATGGTGCTGTAGGTGGGGTTCTCCAAGAAGCAACTCAGATGCCATTTAGTATACACAGCGTTCATCAGCAAGTGCCCTTGAGACAAACACCTTGTGGAAATGAGGGGCAAAAACAGGAATGGACAAAAAATGAAGTTGCAGCTCAGGCCACTGAGAGTTTGGCCAAACCCACCAAGAAGATCTGGAGTGAGAGCAGCCCTTCAGAGCTGCCCCAAGCCAGGCTGGGATGGTGGGCCTCAGTCACTGGAGGTGGGCCACCCCACAAGGGTGCACCCCACCTGGAGCAAAGCTGAGGCTGTCCCCGAAAGGGCTGAGAGGGGAAGTCTGTCCACTGACAGCGCTTCTGGCAGCCGGGGTAGCAGGCCCTCCCTTAAAGGGGGTGATGTCCATCAGACACTATTACTCCTCCCAATGACTAACCTTTACAGTCCTGGACACTGAACGTGACTCCTGCCCCTGAGGAACCTAGAGTCTGGTTGGAGAGACTGCTAATAAAGCATGATGATAACGTGAAACACAAAATTACACACATAAAAGTAAACAGACACACAGGAGGGGGTGATTATGTACAGACATGCAGAGGGAGGGGTGACTGACTGGGGACAGAGAGCCCAGGGGGACCGAGGAGCAGAGGGCAAGTTGAGCACCTCTGCCCTCCTCAGTCAGGGAAATATGATACTGTTTACATGGCAAAGCCTCCGTTTCCTTCTTTCCTCTTAATGGTTCTCTCCATCAGTATCTTTCCTATGGATTACTCCTCTTAATTTCATTTCTCACTCATTTCATGCATTTTTCTTATTTATTTTAATGTCTAAGGAGCCATATTTCTTCATCTAAAAAGCTAGTCCCTCAGCCTCTTTTAAGTTAAGCTTTAAAAACTAATTGGGCAACATTTTTCGCACTTTCACTGTGATTGCACACCTGGCAAACAGCATTTTCAAGGGATCTATAGACTTCATGGGCTCCAGTTTCAAATGTGTACATAATTAAACTTCCAATCTTAGTAAAAGATATCATAGACTAGATGCTAAGTAGGAATAAAACCCTGAACAGGGAGGGGAGCAGGGAACGGAGTCGGTTAGCAAGAATTTTCTTGCAGGAGATACCTAACAAGTTATGCTGCTAGATCTAAAAGATCACGTTGCAAATTTTACAAAGGGAATATAATCAGGAACTGCAAAATTGAATTTACAATTCTATGGCCTTAAAAAAAAGAAAAGAAAAACAACTTGTCACATTCAGACTTGATAATAAGAAGTCACACACCGAAGGGCATTTGAAAACAGGCGGCAAGTTGTTAGCCTCCTCCGAGAGCCTGGCAGGCTTCCCCCTCGTTGAGGGAGCTGGCCTCACACGTCCCGCGGAAGGTCTTTGATAAGCCTGGCGTGCCACGCCGCGCACAGCCTCTTTTCCCAGGGGAACTTGCCACACACGGTGAGGACGAGTGAGGGCAAACCTCAAACCCCCAGAACGCTGCGCTGGAACGCGTTCAAGCCAGGCATTTGGATTGCACACTGGCGGCAGCCTTTTGGCAAGTGACGAATGGAGAGCGGCCTGCAGCCTTTGCTGGCGGTGCCAAGAAAAGCCTGTGCGGTCGGGGACCGACCCGGTGCTGCGCCTACAGTGCTCCTGTGGGGGTGGAGCCCCGGGACACAGCATCGTTCCGTTAGATGCCCAGGCAGCTTCTGAGTGCTTCCGAGTGATTTGACCTTTACGTTTGGAATCTCATTGCTCCAAAGATGAATTACAGCCTAATACCGCCGAAAGGTGTGGCAGGCCTTTCTAAATCCTTGAATTATGCACCCGAGAGAGGAAGCAGATGTTTATGAAGGAGTTAAGACTTTGGCATCTGTCCCTATCGCCTCTGAGCTATACAGTCACACTGCAATCCTGAAGCCGACTTTGTGACATCAATAACCAAAACCAGACCTCAACCAGGGCACCAGGTGCTGTTAGAATAACAAAGAACAAGTATGTGTACGTCTGTGACCATGTCCGGGTTAACTGGGAATATGAAAACAAAGCCATGAAACAAATACCCAGCTGGCATCAACTGAAATGGTTGCATTTACTACTTCAACTTAAAAAGTGATTAAAAAAATTTTTTACAGTACATTATTCCTGAACTTGGCTTCAGTGCAGATTGCATTTGGTATATGTGATTTTATTTTTAAGTGCAGCCATCATCTGGGGACATCTTTTATGTATCAGGCATGCTGCCAGTTAGTAGGGGAGGATAAGTAAGTGTAAACTCAAAAGAGTGTGTATTGTAGGGAATCCTGGGAAATTGTGTTCTCAGAATGGTCACAATTCAGTTTTGAATGAAAACAATTATTTCAAAGAGGCATTTTCAGAGAGATCATCACTTCTGCTCTTAAGACATCCCTGAGTGGGGCCGTTCTCCCACCTTACTGAGGGCTCACTGTTTCTGCGTATGTGAAGTGATGACGAGAGGGCACAGGAGAGCCTTCCGACTGGGTTCTCTTGCTGCTACAACGGATACACCTTCCCGAAGCAGCCATACATTTTCAAGAGGGACAATGGGTAACTGGGAAAATACAAGGATAATAGGATTGAATGGGACTTTTTATTTTTGCTATTAGAAATGGGAAATGTTCTGTTAAAAAGAAAAACCCCTGTTTGAATGCTTGCAAGAATTCCTAGACAAGTAATAACAGCTAATATTGAATATTTAACACTGTGCCAATCACGGAGTTCAGTGTTTTACATAATTCCTTTTCATTTAAGAGTCAATGAGGTAGGTGCATGTAGAGAAAATGGGAATTTTATGACCTGGATTCTCACCTGGCTTTTGTATCACCCATTATGTACTAAAAGAGCCGGCTTATATACCTATGGGCAGCAGGGTGATTACCTGCAGACAGAACCTCCAAACCGTCACTCATGGAACTACCGGCCCAGGGGAGGGATGGAGAGGAAACACACTAGTGCCTGGGACTTAATTGGTCGGGGGAGGCCTCCAGTCACCACACAGACCTGTCCACAGAGTTCCTCCCGGCGCTAGGGGCAAGGAAGGAGAGAGCGGAGAGAGCGCTGGGAGCGGAGAAGCAGAGAGCTTAGCGGGCGGAGAGAGGAAGCTGGAGAGAGAAGCTGCACAGCCCCGGGGCTAGGAAGGGAAGAGAGAGCCCCCTGCTGGAGGGCAGGAGAAGCACCGCAGGAGCGCACAGGCACTGAGAGGGAGCCTCTGCCACTTGTGCCGCGGGGCGACCACCGTGACCATAAACTTGGTAGGAGCCCCATTCAACCCTCAACTTTCTGTTATATTTATTCGGTCTCACCAGTTTCATAACGAACTTGCCGGGAGTGGGAAAGCCCCTCCTCCAGAGCAACAGTGCAGTTATCCTCAGGTGAGGAAATGGATGTTCAGAGAAGCTAAATAACCTGCCTTAGAGGCGCACAGATAATAAAGGATGGACCCAATCACTTGGATTTGCCTCCCTGTTAGTCATTTGGACTTCCTTGCCACTTTTTGTCAGTGTCTAATAAATAGGAGAATATTTTAAAGAATTACTAGGACTCCTTGGTTGGAAAAAGTCTCCCATAAATCTATATTCCCCATCCCCACCTAGGGCAGGTGCAGTGTGTTCTCTTTGGACTCTTTGCATCATTCTGCTCTTCTGTTATCCTTTATCAATTTATTTATTGGTCTTTCTCCTCTAGGAAATGACTGTAACCAGCAGGGATTTTGAATTATTCACCTTTGGGTCCCCACACCTATTACAGTGCTGGGCATACTGTATGGGTTACTGAATGTTTAAATGACTGAATAGATTGATTAATCCAGAGACTTAGATACTAAAAAAGTAGATCAGAGCTGAAAGAAATCAGATATATGGGGCAGAACAGGAATTTATTGAGACCTACTGTATGCAAAATACTGTGATTTGCTTATTTTTAACTCAATTAATTCTTAGAACACACTTGTGAGGTAATAATCTAACATCTCTCATTTTATAGACAAAGTAATAAAACTTAGAGGGTTTAAGCAGGTATTCCTGTGTCGCATAGCTAGTAAAGAGTACCACCAGAAATTAACCCAGGTCTTGCAGTTACAAAGTACGTGCTTTTTCTATCTGTCCTTCTGTCTCCTTTAAAGATGATCTATATTTTTCCAAATGCTACTTCCAACTTCAAAGAAATCTATTCTCCCTCAGTGGCATCATACCTCCTCTTCTCAAACTTTGTAAGGACAGCCTTATGGTGTTACTTAGTTTAGAATCTAGCAAAGTCCCAAAAGGAGTTTCAGTTAGTGACTGACTGAATGAGTGAATAAATAAAATGATGGATGGCTAGATTTATTAACAACTCTCTTAACCTTACTCATATAAAAACACTAGTGGCAAAACCAAGGATTAAGCATTCAGCTGTACAGCAGGATTTTGGTCTCTATTTGTGCAAATGTATTATCTGCAAGATTTTTATTAGTATTTTTTAATTTCTTTAATTAATTTTACAGTAAGCATGGAAGTTAAAATTTAGTTTTGCCTATACCCTTTAAAATGTAATTAGTTTATAAGAAATATAAACTGCATGCACATTTAGCCACTTTAAAATAGTCCATTTAAAATATCATAAATTTAAATGAAATTGCAACTGAATTTAATAATAAAAACCAAAAATTTTCACATATTGCATTAGAAAGTGCCACGTTAAATGAATTCTCAAAAGACAATAAGTCGCTATTTAGTACTCAAAAACCTGGCAACTTCTGCCCTGTTATTCATTAAATCATACTGTAGATTATAATTATAATACAATGCACTCTGAGAATTTTAAATTTGGCTTGCAAGGCAGTATTGAGATTTTTTTCCCCTGAAATTTGTTCAGTCAAGTTTATTAGCCTTTCTCTGAGTCTCACTAGGGAGACCATAAAGACTACTCAGTGGGTGAAGATGCAGCAAGGAAACAACATTAACAAAAGAAAACAAGTTGATCCTTGGAACACAGAGTATGAGGGACAATGGGCTTAAGGCAGGATAGTTGTCACGGATGGGGTGCCATTGATACTGGACATGTGAAAGGGCCCAGTGGGGAGCCAGGAGTACCAGGCACTGACCATATGGTCTCACCTAGATGTGGAGTCTTAATAAAAAACCAAGCTCACAGATACAGAGAACAGATCAGTGGTTGCCAGCTGTGGGGGTTTGGGGTGCATGAAATAGGTTAAGGGATTCAAAGGTAAAAACTGCAAGTTAGAAAATGAGTAAGTCCTGGGGATGTAATGTACAACATGGTGACTATAGTTAATACTGTTTTATATATTTGAAAATTGCTAAGAGTAGATCTTGAAAGTTCTCATTACAAGAAAAAAAAATTTGTAACCGTGTGGTGAGGATGTCATCTAGATTCTTGTGATAATCGTTTCACAATATATCTAAATTTTGGATTATATTATACATTTTAAACTAATGTAATATTATAGGTCATTCGTGCCTCAAAAAAAAAAAAAGGAGAGAGAGAATGCTGCGTCCTGGATGATTAGTCTGGGCTCTTGCAAGAGCAGCTACCATCCAATAGGTTACCTGTCTTGTCTCAGCCTCGTAACCAACTTCTCAGGTGGGGACTGAAGGAGTCCAGAACATGCCTCCCCAAAGGGTGCCTCTGCGGCGTGTGGATTGTTTTGAACTGAAGACAATCAAGGCCCAAAGGCTCAGGAAGAGCCTTTTAACTTCCCCTTAACTGCTTCTAAGAATTTGGACAGAAGGCCTGGTCCAGGGAAAGAGCTGTCACCAGAGACGACTACAGAGAGTACATGCCAGGTGCGGTAAGCTGAGAGGAGCTGGCGGGGCCTGTGTGTTCACATTCCTCTGTGTTCCACTGTCTCTGCAAGGCTGACAGACATTTATTTAATAAACGTTTGCTTTTCCCATTTTCCTGTTAATTGTCTTCCTCCCCTTTGAAACCCCAGATCCTTACCCCCTTCTTCTTAGGTTAGAATAGCATATTAGTCTCAACTGCCTACTGTCAAAAGTCTCTCCTGTCTTTGTGGGGCTCCTGTAGGCACATAATTACATTTGTTCTTCTCCTGTTCATCTGTCTTATGTCATTTTAATTATTAGGCAGCCAAAGAATCTAGAAGGGAAGAAGGGAAAAGTGTTCCTCTCCTCCAGCATGATTATCATGCTCTGTGAACTGAGGCCAAGGTGGTTAAGTAAAATGACCGGTATCTCACAGAGAGTGGTGAACATGAAATTCAAACTTCCAACTGCTATCTACAAAGCTACGCTCTATCACTAAGGCATGTTTTACAAAGTTCCCCTATGCCATGAAGTATCTTCTACAGAGATCTACAACTAAAATAGCAGCAGACTCACAGACTCCAAGAAGGGACTGGCGGTTACCACAGGGGAGGGGTTACCAAAGGGGAGGGGTGAGGGACGGTGGGTGGGGAGGGAGGGAAAAGGGGATTAAGGAGCATTATAATTCACGAGCACAATATAGGTAGGTCATGGGGAAGGCAGTGCAGAACAGAGAAGACAAGTAATGACTCTATAGCCTCTTACTATGCTGATGGGTCGTGACTGCAGCGGGTGGGTGGGGACTTGATAATATGGGTGAATGTTCAAACCACAATGTTGTTCATGTGAAACCTTCATAAGATTTCATATCAATGCTACTTTAATTAAAAAAAAAAAAAGATCTACAACTGAGACTTACAAATACACTGGGTTTTTTTCTAGGTTGTCCAGATAGCTTACTGGTATAGGAATGGAAGAAGCAAAAGATCCTGGGATGAAGACCTACCCAAGACTACACACTGTTAAAAAGAAATAAGCCCCGAATGGAGTCACTAATACTAAACCCCACCAAGACTTAATGCCTAACCTAATCGCAGTGTCAACCTCTGTCCAGGAGGGGAGTTTTAAACTAATCAGTCTGAAATTTCCTGATCACCTGTGAAGTACTCTGCCTAAGACTCCCTACTCTTCCCCCTAAGGGAAAGTGACCTTGCTTGACACATTCCCTTTTCTTTTGCTAAGAATTTCTTGCCCCAGCCTCCTTCCTATAAAAACCTCCCAGTTTGGGTAACTCCTCAGAGCATCTAACTGCTAGATGCAATGCCACCTGATTCATGAATTGCTTAATAAAAAGCCAATTAGATCTTCAAACTTACTTCGTTGAATCTGGTTTTTTAACAACATTGTATATTCTGTCATTTTTGTGCTCTTTCCTTAATACTTGAATACAGCAATTATCATAGAGGAATTATGAACCTCGAAACATTTGATGGATAATATTCTCATATGACAACAGAGCATGTAAAAGAAATTACTCCCAGTGTTTTGCAAAATTTTGGGAAAATATTTACATTATTTTGTAAGAAGCCACACACACATAAATGTTATGTCTTACAAATTATACTGAATGTTTTCCACATTCAAGAATAACTAAAATAATGTGTGTTCACAATACTTTATCTGAAACATTATGGGCCAGATGTGTTTTCAATTTGAAGTTTTTTAGATTTTACTGAAGAACTACAGTGCTATTATTACATGATGCTCTCAAGTGGTATATGAAGCTGCACCCATAATCCAATAGTAATATTTCTGCCATTTAATATGAATACTGATATTAAGTGAGATAAATTCTATGTAAAGTTTCGTATGTCAGATGAGGTTTTGTGGCTAAATGAGTTCACTGCAAGTTTATCAAAATTGTCAGATTTTTAAAATTTCAGAATTGCAGTTTAGATTGGTATTTTCTTTAAAAACTCTATTTCATATACATCTTTCAGTGCTGGATGTTGTCAAAAAAATGTTCACATCTCAAAGTGCATCTTCAAGCAAAGTACATTCAGTCCTTCATCCATTTGTTTTAAATTCAACACACGGGACAACTACTGAAAATCAGCCAGCTAGGTATTTTGAGGCAGTATTTGTGACCTAGGGTTGGTGAAATCATGAAGCTGGAGAAAGCTTCTTATGTAACTCCCTCTTTTTCCCCGTGAGACAGGTTTGCCCTTGACACACACCCAGGACTTCCCCGGTGGGGGGGGGGGGTTCAGCTCTCGCCCAGCAAGCACCCTTGGGTCCTGCTCTTTCCCTTGGGGGTGTCAGTGTATATTGTCTGGTCTGAGCACCCACAACAACCTAGTTACTCTGAAAGCACCAATTCAAGGCGTACGAGAAGCTAGATGGGTAACTTTTCATTTCAGAGATGCAAAGAACAAAGGGTTTAAAAGAATCCAAACTTGCCACAGCTGGCGGACCAGGTAACCGAGATCTGAACACGGCTTTCCCCCTTTCTCACAGCCTCTAAGCCGCTGATTCATCTGATGATCCTCTTTGTGTTAACAGGCAAATAAATGGCTTTATGTGCTATTGTGCCCGAACACTGAATTTAGGGCTTTGATGTGCGTGGGGGGGCTCCTTGGCCCTCCTCAGATGGTGCCTCGGGGCTGCGCCCCGCCTGCTCACATCAAGGCTCCATCCTGCGCACCACGGCGCACGTGCGAGGGCAGCTGCATAAGAGGAAAAGGGAGTTTAAAGCACGATGAGGCTTTTTCCAGCTTTTAATACCCACAGAGAAGATTTTAAAACAGGACGGTGAGACACGGCAAAGGCAAGGCCTGGGAAGAAAGAGAAAAAAACAAAGCGAAATATCAGACAAAGTACTGTCCTTCCCGGGGGCGGGGCGCCCCGGCAGCGTTGGGGGAAGCCAGGCCTTCACCGCCCCAGCCGCTGGGCGCCGCCAAGCAGCTCCCGCGGCGGCAGGACGCCGCCCACCGCGCCACGGCGGCGGGAGGCTGAGCGGCAGCCCCGTCGGGGCCTCTCCGGGAGGGGCGGTGCTGGCCAGGCGTTTGCCCACCGCGCAGGAGGGTCACCCGCTGCTGAGACGTCGTGCCGCTGTGGCCCACGGGGAACGGTCACAGGCTGAACTCGGGGCCCTGCAGGCAGGGGAACAAAGCTTCCCCAGAGCTGTGGGTTTTAATAACATTAGAAACAAAATATTCTCCCAACTCATAAAATCTCTTCACAAAATAGTAGAGACAGGAAACTTTTGTTAGTGAATAAATATTAAACCAGAATGTGATGCACAGCACAGGCAGTCCACCGAAAGATGGCAGAGAGAGAAAGTCATCTCACCTGCTTACACAGCCAAGCAGACCGAACCCATCACACACAAGTGCTCAACATAAACCATAGCTAATCCTCAAGCAAGCGGACTTGATAGCACCATTTGTCACACATACTTCATCCTTCACTCACATGGCATATGGGGTGAGTATCTGTGTTAGCTTATCAGCTGTATCTAGTGGAGAAACAAACTTCCACGTTTAGGATGGGCGGTAGTTTTGCAACTTGTAGCAAGGTGCCTACTCTCTCACAGAAGCTGGGAAGTGAGGGTGCTGTTTTCCCTGATGTTTACATTTCAAAGAGATGGCTGCCAGGTCCGTGGGAAAGGCATTCATGGGCCATGAAGCTCACCCAAGTCCTATCTGGTTTTTAAAAGAATTTATATACATTTCACAGAGAAAAGAAACTACTTACAAGTTTTCTAAAGTAAAAGGTCTGAGAAAAAGGAGGCACAAGGATCTCTTCCTTTATTTTCAAAAGAGTGTCTTATTTTTAATTATCTGTCCTTTACACACTCCACTCCCATGTATTCTGATTCTGCAGGTCTTCTGATATTGCAATCTTAGGCCTTGATCTGCAATTTAAAATCTCCGCAGGAGATTCTGCTAGTCACTTTGGAACAATTTCTGAGAGTTGCAACCAGCCTGCAGCATCAGGGCCACCTGAAGAGACTGATTAAAATGCATATTCCCAGGAGCTGAGCAGAGAACCACAGAATCCGAATCTGGGGGATGGAGCGCGCAATCGCATTTACACCAGCCCTCCAGGCATTCGGATGCTCTCTGAATGGTGGGGGGGATTGCTGCAGCAGACTACAGCATCGATTTTTCACAAGGGGTTATCTGGATACCTGTGGAGACCTGATGGTTTTCCATAGGCCACACAGACTTGAGCAGTTTAAAGGAATTCTTTTCTAGATCCTCAAATTGTCATTTTACTCTTCCAAAAGTTGATCTCAAGAGTTTTGCCTGTGGTCTTCTCTGCCACTTCTTTCTCTCCTTCACACTGTCCATGGTCATCTTTCTCCCTCTTTAAACAAAGAAAGTCATAAAAGGAGGGTGTATATTTTTGGTTGTCCCCACCCTGATCCATTAAGCCTTCAATAAAAATATGTATGATTAGAGGAAGGAGTAGGGGGTGAAGTAGAATGGGGAAGGGGAGGGGAGGAGGAGGAGAAACCACGACTCTTTAATTACCATGAATCTGAAAATTGACACTTTCTTCCGCGGTGGGTGGGGAGAAGGGGCTGGTGGAGACAATTCAAGGGGAAATAACTGCTGAGGGAGCGTCCCGGAGCAGTTCACAGAACTTGGCCAAGACGTACTAAAGGCAGCTTCTTTCATCATAGCAACCGCAGCAAGGCTCCATCTATCTTAGACTTCAGGAGTTAAATGAATATTTAAAAGAAAGGTATTACCCTGTTTGATCTTAGGGGAAAAAAAATAAAGCTAGACATTTTCTGACCCAAAACACCCCATGCTGTTTTATTCGGCTCACTGACCTGACAGGAGGACTGGCTTCGCCACGGAGACTGAAGACCGCTGCACAACAACTGAACGTGCGGCTCCCAAACTTTTAAGAAAATATGTAAATATATTAAAAGCAATATATAGCATGGTAGGAATTACATCTTTGCAACTCACAAAAGTAGGATACATTTTATTTTATGTCCCCTTAAAAGTATGCTAGAACAATAGAGTTGGTTTTGGTTTGTATTTTAATGTTTAGGGAGTACATGGACAGAAAAGTTTCAAACGAATGGCCTTAAGTGACGGGGATGCTTGAGACATGAGACAAACTTAACTCCATGAATGGCTACACAGCCCACAAACAAGCAGAGACCAGAAGAAGAAAGTGTAATAACCCCCCCCCAGGCACCCCAGAACCAGCAGCTCTATATCTGTGGTAAGCTCTTGAAGGTCCTAATAAAACCCTGAGAAAATTACTGAGAGAAAGCCCGTATCATCCTCAGTAGAAGTTCGGAAATGAACAAAATTGGATTGGCAGAGGAACCAGAAGAAAACAGTCAAAGAAAAATTTCCCACATCTAGAAAAAAATTACCAATTCTTTGTAATATGGAATGTGTTCAGGAACTTACCTATTTAATATATTTTTATTGATTTATTACTAATTGTAAAATAATTATTATATTAATGACATCTATTAGGATTTCTTTTGGCTGCAAGTAACAACCTTAGGCTCCCTTAAACAAACTGTCCTGGGATTCACTGGAGCACCGTTAGTTATCCCCAGACCTGAGAAATGGGACATAAACCAGGTTTTGGTAAGGAACCTAAGATATTATGTCTCTCCCTCCTGCTTCTCTGTGAGCATCAAATTCTTTCTCCTTTATCACCATAGATGAGGTCTGTTTCCCAAATAGAGAAAATGGCAAAATGGCTCCACTAACTTCTGAATGTCACCTGTTCCATGTCTTCTTGTCTGAAGAGAAACCTCCCTGACCGTCCTTTCCTGGGCCACTGAACCATGAGCAAAGAAACTAGGCCACATTTTAAATGATATCATTGA
Organism: Phataginus tricuspis; assembly: GCA_029783875.1. Taxonomy (NCBI): domain Eukaryota; kingdom Metazoa; phylum Chordata; class Mammalia; order Pholidota; family Manidae; genus Phataginus; species Phataginus tricuspis. The sequence goes on from JAQQAC010019963.1 coordinate 44,111,864, forward strand.
AGTGTACAAGGCGTTTGTCACTGGGCTTTACTTTCATGTAATTTAACCTCATATTAATGTCCTCTGGCCAAAGACCACCAGAAACATACCTGTTGTTGAACAAACTTGTTTCTTGGCTCGCTGCAGTGGACAAGACCACCTGCAATGGAGGACTGTGGGGCGTCTTAGTGAGAGGATTCTAGAAAGGACTTAGAGGTATTTAAAAATGTATGTGAAATTTGGGTTTTATTCAAGAAGGCGAGGAAGCTGCCACTGAAAAGGTAGCTTATTGTGTACAGTTCCCGAGAGCAGAGGTCGGTGACGGTAAGAGAGAGAATGAGTACTAGGAAAGCCTGTACTGTGGTTTCCCAGGAAGAACAGGCTGCCCAGGTTCAGGTTGGTTTGAATCATCTCAGCAAGCTCTGGGCTGCTGGGCTGTCCTGGGTTGCCTGGTGCCTGGTGCAGGGAGATTAGGACCGGGGCTTAGTGTCTGACAAGAGTGCCTAGGCTTTGGGTTGGTTAGTTTGTTTAAGAAAGGAGGCAGTGCCCTAGATGTCAAAACATCAGATACAGAAACTAAAAAATGTGGTTGATAGAGTAGGATTTGGCCTTGTGTTAGGAGACCTTCAGGGTGCAATGGAAAAGCGGGCTTTGCTCAGCATTGGATGTTGTCAAGAAGCAGGAAAATTCTCTGATTGGTTATCTTCATAATTTTTATCTCAACAGTGGGATGAATGAAGCAGAGCTAAAGCTGTAATTGGTAAAGAAGCAGCAGCGAGTGCCAGGCGACCTTTGGGTATTCTCTCTCTCTCTCACTATAATCCTGCAAGTAAGAACTACCATTATCCCAGTTCCCAAACCAGGAAACAGAGACTTAGGAGGGTTAAGCTTCTTGACCAAGGTCACAAAGTCAAGAAGCAGAGAGCTTTTGTTTCCAGCTATTTCATGATTCTGCTTCCCTCCCGCTGCAAGTACTGTGCAAACATTGTGGTTCTTTCTGAAACTGGAGCTGAAGACAGGGGGAAAAGCAATGCTGAGAGGAGGGAGACATCCAAAAGATGTCCATTCTCCTACAGACATGCTTATGTGAATTAGTAATTGTACTGGGGCATTTGTGAAGTTACTCTGAAAACTTAAGTGCCTTCCTGTCAGCATTTAAAGTAGAAACCTTTGAACCCAGGAAATCCCAACTGAGTAACTGGACATGACCTTGCTAAATAGGAATTTTGCTGTGAGGAATCCAAGAATTAAGTTCCAAGATGTGATATAAATGGCACTTGGAAGTAACAATTTCTGCTGAAATAAGCTGGTTTTACATAAGCAGCTTATTTACAGCATATGGCACAATTTTCTACTAAGTTGATCAAGTTAATTCACGGAAAAAAGTATCTCAGGAGCTGACTAAACTGTAATCTGGCTGGCCAAGGATTTGTTTCTACCCATGTTGTTCAATGAGACAACATGGAGAATAGCAAATGCCCTGAATTCCCTAGGCTTTATTCCTTGGCAGGACAAAAAATGACTTCCCAAAACTTTTTTAAGGGATATGAAGAAAAATTTAGATGGAAGCAGTTGTATATAAAGGGTCTTATTTTGCAAACACCATAGAGACATGGAAAATTACTATGTTTCATATAAAAGTGGAGTGCTTCATATAAAATGGTTATAAAGATCTTCAATCTTGTGATTATCACATGTATCTGGACGCCTCTACTGAGTTGATGAGTTTTAGCACATCATAAATCCAAAGCAGTAAGTCAAGACAAAATGTACAATTATTTTTTTAGTGCACATAAACCTGAGTACCATGAAGAGTTATGAGTATGTAAATATTTCTACATAAGTGTATTTATTTTAGCATGTATATGTCATACAGATCTAATGTGAAATAGGTTGGGAAGAAATTACTTTATGTTTGAAAAATACCATGTAGAGCTTAGAAGAATTCAGAGTATTGCAAAAATACCAAAGCTATTCACCTTTGAGTTGTATTTTCCAAAGATAAAAGGATTTATGAAATTAAAACAAGTACCTATTAATTAGCAAATCAGGCCTCATATATTAGATTTACTTCGGTTAGCACTTGAAAACTGTATAATAAATATAAAGAGACAAACACAAAGAGCTCAGATGGAAAAATGTTTCCTATCCAAAACCTTGGTCCTTTTAAAGAAATGCCTGGGGCTTCTGAAAGATGGACGTTTAACAATAGAAAGCTTAGGCACACACACATAGATATATAAAACCTCAGGTGGCAAGAAGACTTAGTCTAAAAGTCTAAGTATTAGCACAACAAAAATAACAATAATTATAACCACCTGTCATTGAGAATTAAGAGCTTTACAAATAACAGCAACAATTTAAAGACTCCATATTTCTAAAATGATCATGAAGAATTATTTTTATGTTAAATCTTTCCTAACAAAGACAATTATAACTGTCAACATATTATTGCCACAACCCAATGAAGAGTGAAAAATTACGACTTAACTTTTTCATTGTCTAGTACTGTCTAGTATTATTTCAATGAGTTAGGTAATGAGCAAGAACATACCTACATTGAGTTCACAACTGTTTTTACTGAGGTATAATCAGCATAAAGAAAAGTGCATATATTTAATGACACCATTTGATAAATTTTGGCACATATATACTCATGAAACCATCACCACAATCAAGATAATTGCCCCAGGAAGTTTCCTCATGCCCTTTGGTAATTCCTCCTCCCACCATTCCCAGTCCTCCCCAAACTCACTGATCTGATTTCTGTCACCACGGATTTCTTTGCATTTTCTACGGTTCTCTACAAATGTACTCATACAGTATGTTTACTTTCTGGTTTTCTCCCTCTCCCAGGATGGGGTCTAGCCTCTTTCACTCAGCATAATTATTCTGAGATTCACCCATGCCGTTGCATGTATCAATAGTTTAGTCCTTTGTATTGCTGTGTAGTATTTCATTTATGGATACACTACAATTTGTTAATGCATTCATGTTTGTTGGGGAGGAAAAATTTTCCTCAACTCTACACATTTCTTTTGGCTGACTTAAGCATTCAATTAACAAGAGACAATAAAATTTAATTACTTACATATGGAGGTTCCATAAGACCATGAGGCCCACAGGTGGTCAGGCAATTGAGGCTTATATGCCATCCAGAACTAGAGAGAAACGGGGATGGGTCTTGGATTTCAAAAAGAAGGAAAACAATTTGCCGGCAAGATGAAAAAGAGAAAATGTTCAGTAAACAAATGTTGGCTGGGCCATTCAAAAACAATGGGATACGAAGAGGAATTTTAATAAACAGACTTCTTTCCTCCCTGTCCGCCTCCCCGGCTAGTTTTGTAAAACCTTTTATAAAAACTCATCGCGGGAGGCTCCAGCAGTCTCTACGTTGAATCACTGTAGTAAGTCAGCAAAGGCCATCCTGATACGATACTAAATATGATGCCATTACGGTTCTCCCAGGTTCTAATGGTCCCTGCCCTGGGTCATATAATGTGCACCTGACCGCACTAACAAGCAATGCCCTGAGATCCTAATCGATGCCGTCAGTCTGACCACGGTCATGAAATGGACAGTGTTATCTGGCAAGAAGGCAGATGGGAAAGTTAGCAAGGAAAAGAGAAAGGAGTTGCCATATTCCAGAGAAGTCCGTTATTGCCCAGAGACCACCCTCAGCTCACTCAGCAGGAACCTAACTTAAGAGGATGGAATCCTAGGGTTTCTTCGTCCTCGTGGGGCCGGGGTTCTCCGCTGTGCAGCCAGCCTCCTCTCTTGGCAAATGGGAGCTGAAAGAGCCTTCTCTTCCTTTGCAGGTATTTTCCTGAGAACACTTTGCTTTGACATGCTTACTTTAACTTTCCATTTCTCTCTGACTGTTGTATTCCTGGCACCCACTAGACTTTGTCAAGGGAAATAGTTTCACCCTCTCATGAGCAGAATCTCTGATGTTCATAACAAGCACCTCTTTAAGTCTTATTGTCCAGGTAACAATCCCAGCTTTTCTCAGTATTTCTCTAGTCCAGGAAGATCCCAAGTCTTGTAGAGCAGGCATTGCACTGGTTTCAGGCCTGTATTCTCAAAGGAGATGAAATAAATGAGAAGAAAATAGGTATTTGCCAAATGTGTCTCTTTATCAAATGTGTCTCTTTATCAAATGTGTCACTCCTCAGACTGGAAACACTGAAGCATTAGTCAGCTTTGCTTCCAGACTGGGGGCCCAAATATCCCTCTCAGAGGACCCGTGACTGAAGCAGTTGACTGTGACCCTATGGTCTTTTAAGGAACGTGCCAGGCTCTCTCCCAACACTGGTGGACAAACCTGGCAAAAGAAGGGGAACCTAGATGATTGAGCGCTTGTGCATGACCCCCCATGCCTGCATCCTGAACCATGAATTTCTCCTGTGTCTAGTGTTGGATCCAGAGGTGCCGTGGCACTTTCTGCCCATCCGTTGTCCCTCTCAGAGCTGGCCCTGTGCGGCCACCCGCCTCTGCTGGGCCTTCATTGGCACTGAGCGGCAGAGGGTCCTGAGTCTACCTCAGTTCCAGAGCAGACCTGTCCCACCTGTCTGTGGGGTCTATTCCTCTGGCTGAACACCTTAGCTGTCCTTTCTCCTTCCCATTACATGTAAACTGTATGACACCAAACCCAAGATCTTCTTTCTATAGTTGAAACAACTGAGCTAGCCTTGTTCGCTTGCCTAGTTCTATTACATTTTGATGTGTGTGGCCTTGTCTTTTTCTCTATGCAAACATATTTCTTAATGAGTATTTTTATCTATAGCACCTCACCACAACTGGAAGGTAGAGGAAAACAATCTACATCCTGGTAGTTTTCCCTTTTGTGAAACAGCATAAAATATCCACTGCCAAAGCGGACGAGGTAGGACCTACGCAAGGTTCTCCACGCCATGCGCTGACACCCTAACTCACTCACACACAGGACACTCTCCTGTTTTCCTATAAGTGCCAATCAAGGGTCAGTGCTCGTCACAGTGGGAACACAACGCTGCTGGTCACAGTTGCCTTCTGTGCTCCTTCTGTGTTTGCTCCTTGCTGTCAGCTGAACTAGACATGTGGTTGGCCACGAGGTGTTACTTCAGAGTCACAAAGGAAGGCCAGGAGAGATTAACTATAGAAATACTAGAAGATGGTCTGAGGCTGCAGGTGTCATTATGGCCTAAGCCTGTGAGGTCAAATAAAGCACAAACTCTTTACACAATAGGACAATGTCCCCATAGTCTTGGCCCTGTGAAGCTAGAAGTGAAGAATTAGGGAAAGAGAGCAGAAGGAAAGAAAGAGGGGAGGAAAGAAGGAATGGAGAGGGAATAAGGGAGGGGGTAAGGGAATCCTCTGGCCAAAATAACGCACAAAATGCAGTACTTTGCTTCGAAGGAGAGGGCCTGGGGATTCCTGTAGAGCCTATGAACACTTAGTTTTCATACTAGCCACAGTATCTTAGTAAGTGAAGGGGTGTAGGTGGGAAAGAAATGGTTAGCGATCAGGTCTACTTTGGAGAAGTGGCAAGAGTTTGCCCACAACCTCAGGTGCTTCCCCAAACCTTGAGACTTTCTTCAGCTAATACCCATGGCTCAGAGGCAAAAACGTTTTTGTTTTTGTTTTTTAATTAAAAACATTTAAAAACACAGAGAGAACAGAAGGTAAAATACTAAAATGAAAAATTGATCATTTTTAGTAGCTTAGCAAAAATAAGTCAATGAAAAACATTCAAGAAATGAAGTTTATATTAGAGAAATAAAAGGAATGTGAAAAGGATAATATGCAGATAGTAAAACAAACTGACAAAAGGAGCTAGATTATGAGCCCAGTGAGATCCGAGACCATACTGCTCATGCGTAAGGCACGGTGCCCAGAACACAGTACGCAGTGCATACTTGCTGAATAAATGCATACACATTAATTTTTGAGCTGCAGTTGAATCTATTTTTTTCCTCGAAAGGAGAAAAAAATAAAGAAATTAAGCTAAGAATATAAATATGGAAAGTTAAAGGAAAAGTAGGGTCTGAAACCAGAGGGAGAGGAAGGGGTATGGGGAGAGAAGCAAATCTGCCCTAGAACCAGGAGGAAAACCCAAAGGTAAACATCATACTTCACAGCCATGACAATTGGTAAAACAAACCTTAAGGGTTAATTAACGTGACAGAATATGCATAATGCAAACCAAAAGAAAACTAACACAAACAATAGGAGGGGAAAGACAGAAGAGGAAAGGCTTCCGCTAGGCATTCCTGTAGTGCGGGTCTCTGTGTCTCCCCTGTGGGTACTTGTAGGCTATCTGCTTTGAATCCTGGCTCTCATACTTCTACGTGGCATTCTGGGTAACCGCTTTAACCTTTCTGAAGGAGCATCAGCTACTTTAGCTGTAGAATGGTGATAGAAATGCTCCTCTTAGAGCTGTTATGAAGACTCAGAAGGTAATGAAGGGAAAGTGCTTAACACAGTGTTAGCACTGAGGAAAATCTCAGCAAATGGCAGTGATTATTTTACTATTGTACACTCCACCCAGGTCCACCTGCAGCCGCCCTTAAAAACAGAAAGTCATGGTGAAGCATAGCTTTGACACCTTTAGCCACGTTTTGTCAGAAATAGACTCCTATCCCTAAGCCCAAGCAGCCGCCAGCAATCAGTAGGACAGATAGGCTGTCCCACTTGCTGACCAACAGCAAACTTCTCTTAGTAGCTTCAGGTCAAATCAGACGTATCACATATTACCATACAGAACTGTTCTTAGGGATTGCTGAGTTGTAAGGATAGCTACTACCTGATGCTAGTATCATCCACTGAGAGTGTATTGTAGGCTCAAAACTGTACCAGGTATTTTTGTTCCCTTATAAAAGGATGTGCAGAGAACCAGCACCTTAAACTACCCTCTGACCTCAGTTCAAGTTCTTCTGACTCTTCCCTCACTGACTTCTCAGCTGTCAAACCATCAAAACTACCGTGGGTCTTCCTGTTTCTCAACCCAGGGTACACATTAGAATTATTTGGAGATCTTTAAAAAAAAACCACCAAATCCCAGGCCACCCCACTCCTAGTTGATGATTACGATGCACAGCAATGGCAAAATCAAAAACTTCAGCGCTGCTAGCCATGTCTTTTTTGCCCACACCCTTGCATTTATTCTAGAAACCATCTCCTGTAGCCCTCTCCTTCAAAGTACTCAATTCTGTCAATTATTTTAGTCAGAGGCTTCTGTTTTCTATTCCTTTCTATTTCTGTCTTTCCTCCCTCCCTCTACTCTTCTTAACTTCTGGCTTCATAGGACTAAGGCTATGGGAAGACTGTATTTGCCCTATTAAATGAAGAGTCTGCAGTTTCGACATACTGACTCTCTCTAAAGGACGCTGTGGCTCTTCTCCAACACCTCCTCCCTCTCCTTTTGGCAAGTATTCTGACTTGCAGATGCATATCCTCTGCCTTGAATCAAATATGCTTCCTGAGAAGCAGACCACCCACTTGTAGGCTTGGGGCACTTGGATCAATCAGGCTGAAGCTAATCCACAGACCCTTGCTGAAGTTACTGGCTCACAGGCAAAAAAGTAGCACAATACAGGTAAGCGCACTTCTGCACAGAACCCGACTCCATCCTTGGACTCTGGGAGCTGCAGCCACCTTTTGACCACATGGGGCAGCCTGCTATAGAATGAAGCAGATTCCAGAGAAAACAAAAATGAGAAATAGAAAGAATCAGTGTCTTTCATGACAGCTCTGAGTCACTGAATTTAAGACCATCTGAAACTTACTGTGCTTCTGGCAGTGCAGTGAGCCAGTAAATTCCCTTCAGTGTTTAAGCTAGTTTGAGTCGGCTTTTCTGTTATTTGCAACCACTGCACCTTGAAAGATCCACTGTGCATTTTCTAGGGAAGGGAATGCATCTTTTAAATCAAATTACATTTGAACAAGCCAGTAGAGTGCTAAAAACAACATATTCAAGTTTTAAATACTTTTGCCATTATATCTAGCAGCTATTACCATGCTATTTGGCTTCAGGGTTTTTTTTGCAAGAAATGTGGCAAGCTGTGTAAGTCAGTTGATTCTGTAATTACAGGAGGAGGCATCAGTATGCTATAGTTGTTACTCTATTCTATAGCATGAGGTTAACAATGGATGAACAAGAAAGATAATATTTGGCAAATAAAACATACAGTAAAACAATGTATATAATAGAGCATTGATTTTATTGATGGCAGAAGAAAAAATTCTTTCACATGTAAAAGGTATTTGCTTTAGTTAATTTAGTACTTTTTCCCATTCTTTGTGTGGGTTGAATTCTTTTCCCCCCTAAAATCTGCTTTTTTGTTCTCCAAATAATATCCGCCATGGCTGCGTCTTATTTTGAAGGGGAAGTAGGAGGTCTATCAACAGGTTTTGACCAGGATGTTTCAGTCAATGGCTCCTTTCTTCACAAAAACTCTATTTAAAAAGAGAGGAAGAGTGAAACTGGACCCTCGATTGACTTTTCCACACTCAAGATAAACTCTACCAAAATTTATCTGTAAATGTGAAGTGTCTGTATGAATATCAATAGATCTCAAGTAAATAAACTGAACACCGATGCCTAATGTATAAACATAATTTCTATAAATCAGTATGTAAACAAGTAAAACCTTTTATGATAATTTTTTCTTCTAGAGATTCTTAAAGTACATCTCTATTAGCTCCTTAATAGCTAGCATGTTGATTTCAGGATTTGGACGAATGGAATAGTTTTTAACAGAGATGGTCTGTCAATGAACCACCTTCTACCCCCCATCCTGCTCTATTTCCCCTTTGAATACCTCTGAACTGGTTTAGTCCACACAGGTCATTTATTTTAGTTTACCTCCTCCTGCCTGCTCCTCACCCTTAGTAGATACCACTCTGGCTGAAACACTTCGGGTGGTGACAACGAAAAGACTCAAGGGAAGTGGTGAGAGAAGCCTTGTTTGCTCCAGTCCTATTTCAGTTTCATGCATGACAGAACGCTTGATGGGTAGGGTTCCCATGGCTGCATACAAAGAGCTCATATGTCTTCCAGAATAAATAGTCCCCTGCTTAGAAAATAAAGAGCCTTGGGTACTATTATCCTCACATGATGCCTATCCTGCTGACATCATGGGGTTCTGCAACAGCTATCTTTATAGCAATCATTTCCCTGACCTTGATTTGAAAAATTTTGTGAAGAGATGCTGGACCAGATTTTTGGGAAAAAAAAGCCCAAAAAGCTGACATTTAAAAATACATCTTTTATCACCTAAAAATAGTGTTAAAACTTGGATTTTAGAAAATAAAGTCATGGCATTTATGTAGTAGTTTATACTCAGCTATTGGTTTCAAGGTTTCTGGCTGATACATGGAAACTGCGAAGGCCATTTTCTTCATCAAACAAATAGAAAACTAAGTTCAGAATGAGTCAACATTTATTAAACTGCTTTACGTGCTAAGCCGTGACCGACCTCCATGGCACTAGGGAGCTTCAAGCTGATGCGTCTTCCAAACTCTTCCCACACGGGGCTGCCATAACTCTCTTTTCATAGCAAGACCTGAAACTCTAACCGTTCTGACTGGACCACTGCAATACCTTCCTCCTGGTTCTGGAATCCATCCTACATCCAGCAGCAGTATTTCTTAAGCTTAATTTTGATTATATCACTCTTATTCAAAAGTTTATGACAGCACCAAACACATCAAAGTCAAACTGTTTACATATCTAGAGCCATACTCTCTGTCACCAGCAATAAATATTTTAACACCCACTGTTTTGGTTTACATACACTATTGTCACTGAAAGCCCCTTGCTGTGGACTCTGCTTCTTCCTCTTTAAGCCTTCCTCAGCCTTTAAAGTGTCTTCAGAGGGCTCTATCCTACCATGAAAATGAAGCTTAAAATTTATTTCTAAGTCCTGTCCCAACGAATTGGCATCTAGTTCCTAGGACTCCAGTCATGTCTAAAGCCTCTTCAAATGCACATAGTTTGGGTCCATTTCATTGATTAAAAAATTATGGTATTCTTTATAATATGTAATTCTTTATATATTTAAAAGAATATATGATTCTTTATAATTTCTCTTTCCATATCTGCTCATATTTCTAAGTTGGCTGTAACAATTGTGACGAGTCCAGGAACTAGAAGTTTGGAGGTTTGGGCCCTATTTCCCCTCCAGGTCTGTCTGGATCTGACGTCCCCCCACTTCTCAGGCTTGGGCCTACGTTCTCACGCTGCTCCCCGGGACTTCCCTCTCACAGCGGGCCCTGCTCCCCCGGTGTCTCCTGCTTTTGCTCATCACTGATGCTGTCCTTGGCACTAAGGTCAGGCGGAATCCACCTCCCTCTCCACCCTTGGGGAAGTATGTGTGTATGTGGGGAGGCGAGGGGGTGGTAATACAGGGGACTTACAAAAAAACTCTTTAGGACAACAAAAGAATGCATAAACTACACACTAATAAGCTTTATCAAAATATACTGATTTAACAAACACTTACTGAACAGCTACTATGTGTCATTCATCACCTAGCAAAGTACCCAAAACATAAAAGGACTATGACTATGAAATTATGCTTTTTTAAAAGTGATCACAGAAAGTGCCTTGAGTGTTTCTTACTATCTTGAATAATTTTAGATAACAAAGCCTCAGAAAAACTTCAGCATATATTAGAATTCATGCTTATATTTGCTGGAAGTCAAATGGCTGGCTACACCACATATCTTTTAAAAAATGTTTTAGTTAATGGAAAGCAGAAATAAGGAAATAAAAAGAAAATATCTTTTCTCTCGAGAAGAAAATAATATATTCAGTTGTGTGACAAAATAAAGGTGTATTTCTTATTATTGGTAAACCTCCCACTTAAAGGCAGTATATCAAAGAGATATTTAATTTTATTTTATAATCTTTCATGTTTGAATTAAAATGCAAAATGAATAATAATGTTCTTCAAACAAGATCCCATGTGTCTTTCTTATTTATTTGTTTTTTTCAAGTAAACTTTATAGTGAGAGGTTTCTGAGTGATACCATCATGAGACTGTTTCCCTCCCCACACTTGGCCAAATTTAATTTTCTTATTGATGTCAGGAATCCAAACTTTCTGCATCACATATTTCCCATGTCAACAGTACAATCCACAGCAAGCATCTAGAAAAGATGGCATTTCCCTCAGGGAACACAGAAAACCGCCAAGATTGTGATGTTTCCATGGATTAGGAACTGTTCGCATTGCACTATTTGATATGAATAAGCTACAATTACCCCAGAGCTATGGTCTATAATTTACTTTTCAGCAGTATACTCTTTTCCAAAGAAAAATTTCCATAGCATCCTAACATATGAGACACATAAAAGAAAGCAGGGAAGGGTGAGAGGACAGAGGGTGCTGCCCATTTGGCGGCCCCCTTACTCATTCTCACAGTCTCTCTCTGCGTCCAGCCCTGCCAGAGCCGGCCCACCTCCAAAAGCCCCAAGGCACCCTGGCGAGGCCTCCAGTTCTGCACCCCCAGTTAAGCAACCACTGCTCTACAGCAATCAGGTTGTTGAAAATCTTTGGCCTTATTTTAAAACCTTGTTTCAAACAATTCAAAAGACCTCAGAAAGCTTACAGGGAATTCTTAGTGTTCATTCACCTTAGAGGAGATTTAATTCTAAGCACACTGAACTTATTTTAAAAGTGATGTTCAATCTCATGCAATGCAAAACTTGTTGTCCTACAGACTTTGATTTTGCTTTGGTCAGTTCTTACATGCTGCAGAAACATTCCCAAAGTTGAGAAGTCATACTATGGACAGTAGGTCACATCTGTTTACTTGATGGCTTTGTATTAAGCACAAAGAAAAGCCAGTGATAAGAGGAAAAAGATGCCACACTGACTTCCTCAGGTAAATCAGAAGTCAAGTAGCATCAGACTTCCACTCCAGGCTGATGACTACATGAGAAGAGAAGGGCTAGAAGGCAGAGGAGACATTTCTTCACTTAGTATGACAGACTAATTAACCAGTGAAGGTGCGGAAGCTGAAGGAGATAGCAGACTCTGGAATGGTGCTGCCCAGCAGAAACATAATATGAGACACATACCTAATTTTTAATTTTCTACTAGCAACATTTAAAAAACTAAAAATTAATTTTAATAACATATTTAATCTAATCTATCCAAATATTATTATTTCAATATGTAATCAACAAAAATTACTGAGATATTTTACTTTCTTTGTAAGTAAGTCTTTAAAATCTGGTATGCATTTTTCATTTGTAGCACATCTCAATTCAAACTAGCTGCATTTCAGGTGTTAAACAGCGACAGCTAGTTTGAGAAATTGAGAGTCACTTAGCAGGGGAAAAATACAATGTGGATAACAGCCTTAGCAGAATGAATAGCTGAAATGAGGAACTGAGAACAATTTCTTAAAAACTGTCAGTGGTCTTGCTACTGAGAGGGAGGGACTGAGAAGATACAGGTAAGTCTAAAATAGTCTTTAGGGTGATACATAGCAAAAGCTGCAACAGGAAAACTGATTATTAAAAAATATATATTCAAAAGCCCTGGCATAATGAAAAAATAGAAATGTTACCAAAGATGGAAAATGTATTTCCTTCTAAAAACACATTAAGAAACAAGATCTTTGTTCATCAAAATGTGATGACTTAGGTTGGTCCCATAACTTCCTGACTTTTTTGTTACATTTCTCATCATCCCTGTGAAGATGATTTTCAGATAGCAACTCTCTTTTCTGAAACTCTAAGATGAAAGTTTCTGGACTGGTAGCATAAGGCCCCAAAATTGCATGTCAATAAGCAATCCTGTTGTCTTAACCCAATTCCTAAAGATATACTATGAAACACTTCCTCTTTCTCAAACTGGATTGAAGTTAATTAAACAATGAAAACTATCCAGGTCGATGATTATCTAGTTCTCTGTTTTCTCGTGCTTTCTTCCTGCTTTCAAACGTACAGGCATTTCAGTGATTCCAGCAGAAGAGAGGAGACACACAGAAAAAGGGGGATTAGGGATAGCATTTGTGGGAAATTGTTTAGTGGAGAAGCAGTTTGTAACTATGGTATAATCTCAAATACTTTATAACTAAAAGTTTTAAAACATCAGCCCTTTCTATTATATTACTGTGAAATAGTAATAATTGAACTTATATATTTAACATGAATATCATATTTCTTATACGGAAACCATTTCCCAATGTCAACTTTACCTTCTGGCATTAGTTCCGGGCGCGGGGAGGTTGGTAGAACTGCTGGGTTGGCCGAGTGGATCTTCTTGGCTGGCCATCACCTCCTCTGCGGAACTCCAGGGTTTGGTCATAGGTGCCTTCATCCTCCTATTTACAAAGAGTAGTGATTTAACATGTTCAAAACAGCTCCAAGTACCCTAAGTCAAACACACTTTATGGTGTCAACTTTGATATACCCTTTTAAGCTGCCCTGGAATTCACATCTGTCAACTTTTAGAACAGAGGGAGGCAAGGGGGGGAATAAAAGGCGGGGACACTGTTAACACTCTTTTGGTCCTTGGTAGTATAAGAATAAAACTTAGAGTGGTAAGATTAAAATCAAATTTAATTCTGGAAAAGGAAACTATTTCTACGTAATAGCATGATTACCAGATCAAATGATACAATGGTATGAAAACACAGAAAAGAAAGCATTATAATACTTTTTTTCTTGAATATTTGGCCTTTTAAATATTTCTAGGTATTTGTCATGGGAAGGGGTCTTGGTTAGATATGGAAAAGGGCTTCACCAGCTGTCTGTCCACATCTGATAAAATCTTCAATATTGTTAACAACCCTACATCTAGAGAAAGGAAAATATAATGGATTGAAATGAGGAGGGAAGTACAATTTACATATATATAAAGCTTCATGCAAGACACAGCGATCACCATAAAAAGACACACACTATTTTCTCCTCATTTTCTTTCTTACTGAGGGGGCAGATCTACCAGCTCAAGAAATAGCACAGGGAAATTAGGATAAGCAGATTAAACAGCAAGAAGAATATAGATAAGTTCAATATTTGAAAAGGACTTAGAAGCAACAGAAATGTAGCCAAAGGCACACTGGTTTCTTCCTGAGTACTGCCACCTTGTTGTTTCAGTGTTTTTAAATTAATGTAGCTATGAAGTATGCTCCCTTGTAGAGACAGAAAAAATGGCTCTCAGTTTTGTTTATGAAAGCAACAGTATCTATGTTAAAAGTAGAGTTTAAATTCCAACTGAATTATCAGAGCACAAAAATTTGTATGACTTTGGAAATTTATCCATTTCTTCCTCCTTTTATCTTCTTTCCTGAAAGATTGCTTTCTGTTGACTGTATTAATAGCACAGGAGGTTATATGAAAGGCTGAGTTCTATAAATTTTACAGATTCAACTATTGGAATTTTAACTGATAGAAGCAGATAGATAGCATTTAATGAGAACCACTTTCCATTTTATATAATACATAGTTCAAACATAATCAAATCCTTTATTTAGAAGTAAGATTTAATATTTGGCACAAACATAACTCTCATTATTAAGCACCTTCCATGGTATTTCTAAGAAAGAACCATTATTTCCATTTTATATACAGGACACTGAAGTCCCCTTTCTCACAAGAAAGTTTTGTGGCATTGCCTTAACACTTCTGAGGCAAACCTGGGTTTTGATTCAAACACTACTGCTTAAATCTTTAAGTCTCAGTCTGCATGTAAAAGAAATAAACCAATAGTGAGAAATTAATGATCATCTGTAAGGGGTCATCATAACCTAAATAAGAGAATGGAGAAATTTGACAAAGTATCTGGCATAACTCAATAACTACATTTTAGAGATAAACTTTAAGATTAGCTCTTTCTCTCCACACCTTTATTAACAATCAATTTCAAAATGGTTAGAAGCATCAGACATTATGTCTATAATTTAGTAAAGCAATTAAAAATCCAGGAAGAAAAATTAACAAGTGTTCAGGAAAAGAGAGAATTATTTTTTATTATTCTTGTCACTGTTCTGTATGATAACTGTCAAATATAGCTAAATTTGAAAAGGAGCTATTTAATTTTATGACATATGAACATTTATGACAAAAACATTTGAGGCTTTGCATATTAACAGAGAAGGACAAAAATATATTTGCTGCTGTAGGAGATGAAGTAATTATTTCAGGAATTAGATTGGAATGTTATTTTTCTCCACACCCAGCTGCAGAACTGCCTAGAGGATATCTAAAAACGTATGCTTTTTCAATAAAATACACTGTTAAAGAGGGACACTACGTTTGCTGAATGAGGGAACTGGATTTATATAATATGACACTGCTATTTGAAAAGCTGTCTCTACTGTGTTTAAAAGATTCAGACTATTAAATGAAACGGTTTTATAGAGATGACCAACCATGAGATTTCTTTCACATTATTTGATGTCTTCATCATCTTTTTATACAAAAGAGGCAAAAAATAAAAATGGTCTGACAGTTTGGTTTTCAGTTACTGTCAAAGGCAATCTTGCTTTTTTTTAACTTTTAAATACTTCTCGTGTGGAGTAATCGAGGGCAAATCTGATTACCAACAAAAATTACTTCCTATGTTCTACTGCTAGTAACTTTAACACTGAATGAGAACCTCATTCCATTTTATATAATACACAGTTCAATGTAATAGATCAGTTTATTTGGAGTCGTCTCTGAATGAAATTTATACTTTGTTCTTCCTTCTATTTTCTTTTTTGGGTTCCACTATTCTGTAATCAGTTTAAAACAAAAAATTTTAACTTTATAGATCAGGAATGTACTTTTTTAAAACTCTGGCACTGTGAGCTGGCACAGTCCCGGAAGCCCATCTGGTGTGTCCCCTAGAGCTGACAGAGGAGCAGTCTCTAAGCTCAGACAGGTGAAGTGGTTTCCCCATGTCACAGAGGTCACAAGAGGAAGAGTCCAGAACAGCACCACTTTGCTTCTGACCTTTAGGCGAGCCTCTTTAAGGCCTGTGACGACCTTCATAAAATGGAAATGACCGATGTTGTCTTTACCTAAGCTTTTGAGATTTAGAACCACTTTATTAGGACTCAGGGTTTTGCTCACCTGTTTGCAGGTGGGTGTGGAACCATGCTGTCAGATAACACCTGGTTTTAACTAAATAACTAATATTCAAAATGCACCCTCTTTTCATGCCAATTCACTGCTCCTTTTAATGAAAGGATATAAAATGCAATAATCATTGTGATACTAAGCATGAATGCAATGATATTTTGGGAAAGAAAAAAAAGTTACAGCACCAAGGCAAAAGGAATTCATCTATAAAACACATTTGACAGGTCACATCTTTCCTACATCATGTTTAGCCTCTCATTAGCACATACTGTATTTGCAATTAGAACACAGACAAATACATATACCCTCATTTATAAACGAGCTGTGTCACAAAGGCCCATAGTAAACCATTATTTGGAAGTGGAACATTGCTCAGTAAGAGAGATGAAACACATTTAAATAGAGGTCAGGTGAAGTTACGTGAAGCACAGCTAAGAATACAACCCAGTACTCTAAGGAAGGTTCCAGACCAGTGGTTCTTAACTGGGAGTGATTTTCTCCCCCAGGGGGCATTAGCCAATGTCCAGAGACATTTTTGGTTGTTACAAACTGAAGGGAGGTAGGGAGTGAGATTTGTTATTCCATCTAATGTTTAGAGGCCAAGGATGCTGCTAAATATCCTACGATACACAAAGCAGCCCAACAGCAAAGAATTATCCAGGCCAGCAGTGCCAATATTGGGAAACACTGGGTTAGGCAAATACAGAGAAGAAACTTTCTACTCCTAAGTGTCAGGACAGACTGAAAAATAATGCTGAAATTCAGGAGGTTTAGGTTTGCCACCCTTTCCCTTCTTCTTTTTGGACATTTGTTCTTCTGCCTCTACTTCTAAGGCCTAAATGCTAACCCAGCTATTTATGGAACTTTTGTAGAGAGCTCTACTGGCTGACAATGCTGTTTCCTTTGCTCCAGCTCATGTTCAGATTTATGTAACCTACTAACTGTCTCATCTTAAATTACCATTCCTTCTGCATTCTCCAGCAGCCATAACACTGTAAGGAGACAATGAGAGATGATTTGTTTGGAATGTCAGACTATAAAAAAAGAAGTTTCTGTAAAGAACAGTTAGTCCGAATAACTAAGTAGCTATTATTTGCTCAAGTAATTAAGCAACATACCCTGAGCAAGAACACAGCTCTTCTGATTCAGTCCTGTTTGCCCTTCACTATGCTTCCAATCAATGAAGGCAAGGAATACAGATGTAATTAATTTCAGAACTGGAAGGGGAATTGGAGATAATCTAATTGGGCAGATTTAAATCTTCAAAAAAATATATCATTATTATTATTTTGGGGGAGGGCAAATGTGGTACTCTTCTTTCAAATGAAATTTTATACAGAATTACAATATAAAATAGATGGGCTCAGGTTAAAGTGGGTATTTTTATGCATGCATGTGATCTGTATCTCCTTAATTAATATAAGAAAGCAATCTCGTAGAAGAACCAGAACTGGAACGCAGGCCTCCCACTGAGCTCAGAGCCCTTTCACCTTTGCCTTCTATCACAGAGAATCTAAACCTGTTTTTGACTTCTATGAATTAAATATCTCATTTAATAATAAAAATTCAGTTTCTACATGTAAATGGGGAAAAAAAGCTTTAGCCTTTATTCACATATGAGAAAGTTATTATATATAACCAAAATAAGTAAATTTTATGATAACAGACTCAGTTACCTGTTTTTGAAAATTTGAGTAAATTGATACCAGTTTAGAATAAAATATAATAGGGAATTATAGTCTTCTTTCCCTAGAACAGGCTCTAAGATCATCTCTTTAACTATGCCATGTCCAGTAATATTTCATTTAAACCAAATATTTTACAGCAGAAAAGAAAACAAAAACCCACTAATGCAAAAGAAAAAACAAAAAACTGATTCAAAATCTTATTACTAAACAACTGTTCCAAAATGCATGGCTGGAACAACACAATGTTTCATTCTTGTATCCTGCAAAATTCAGAACTGGGAGACATTTCACTGTGGTTCTGATCTATTTTTTAGAAAAGAGTATTTCCTAAAATGATAAAAAAAAATTGAAATCGTTGGTGATTCCCAAAGACATTAGGAAATCACCTGAACACCTAAGCTCAAAGGTTTTATTCTATGTCTGCCAACTAAAGCACTACCTAAACAAGACACAAATCTTTCACAGGGATGAAGACTGGATGTTTAAATGGCAGTCAAAGCAAATACAGTACTATTCACCATTGTCCTTTCCTCTAACATCATTAAGATCCTCTGCTCCTTCATACAAAGTAAACAAGCCATTCTTGACAGCTTAAGCACTCAAGAAAATCAACTAAACATTAAAAAGCCGCATCCACATTTTAACTAAGGGAATACAGTCTGAAAAGGCTTAACGGGTCAACCTTATCAACTTCAAATGATAAAAGTATACCTACTCTTCCATTCAAAAACACACCTAAATTTATTTACAACTTGCAACTAATGGGGAATGAATGTTTATTCCACTCTTTATCTGGCATTTTGCATTTTAAATCATCTAATCATTGTAACAATGCTTTAAATTACTTAATCTCACCATTCTACAGATGAAGAAAGTAAGGCTCAGTGTACTTACCCAAAGTTACCTAAGTGGCCATCCTTTCAGTAAGACACACAGACTTTCTGCTCTGAAGTTCTTTCCATTGAATGATGTGGTTCATATTTACATTTCTTGTTCCAGTCAATTTTGCTTAATTTGTTTTAATAGCTAGCTTTACATCAGCTTTAAACAAACGGATGGCTTCTGTTCTGAGGCTAGTATAAACATCATTTAATGGTGATTATCTTTGTTGAAATACTATAGTGAAGTGTAAAGAATAAATATATGATTTAAAAAATGTATACCTCTCCAAAGCATATTGCTTGTTTTAGCTAAAAGTTAAAATAGATTTCAAAAGCTTGTCCAGAAGTCAGGGTAATGAGCATATATTCCTTTGAGTATCTTAGTTAATACACTCAAACATTTCCTTGACAGATACTTCATAGCACTGGCATTTAAGACCTCAGTCTCTTAGGTCAGATCTGAATCTGAGTTGAGCTCCTCCTCTTCCTAGTTATGTACTCAATTTCTCCATGTCTGTGTTTTCTCACACAGAAAACAGTAATGAACTCATACGTTTACATGGAGAATTATATGAGGTAATACCTATAAAAGGTTTAGCAAATAAGCCTTCTATGTTGCCTATTATCCTGAATTAAGTAACTCTTTGACAATAAATAAAACAGACACGCCTACTTCAATTATACTACCAGACTAACATATTTTGCTAAAGTTCAGGAAGTTTGCTGTAAGAGTATTTCTAAAATTGCTCTGGGCAGATAAGGCAAGTGGAAAGCCACTGCAGAAAATGAAAGAGCCAATGGGAGAAGGAAGATTCTTGCCACCTGCCTTTATTTCTTCAGAAATTAAAAACTATTCACAAAAGTAATAATTTCACAGTCTAAATCATTTTACTGTTGCTATTGTTTTTGTTTCTTTTGAGAAGTGATTTTTTTTAATTATAGAGAAAAAGGGCAAATACAACAAAAAGAGGGAGGAAATTATCAAAGAAGCGTTACTGAAAACAATCAAGAGTTATAGATACTTTTGCATAAAATCTGAATATTTTAAGATGAAGCTAAAAATAAATTAACATAACCTCTTTGAATACTCTGCCTTTAATTTTACCCTTAAATTTTTAGTAAATGTGATAAAAAGAAACCAGTTAAAACACTATTTAAAAAGTAGAAGTATAGAAATGATGTTTAATAATGGAAAATGCTTATCTAGGCCTATTGATATATGTTTTCAGGTCAATGCCTATAAATTATTTTTGCAAAAATAACTGCTTTCCCAAATATGCTAATTGAGTGAATATGTTTTATAATACTTTATGGTTAAGACATTTGAGCACTAAACACAAGCAGTTAATCATTTCACTCTCTCTTGTAATTTACGTAATTTTTACATCTTAAATTGATAAGCTAATAAAACAATTTAAGATGTTAACTAATTCTCTCTGTGAAAGTAATAATTACTACATCACAATGCCAGACTGCTTTTTGTTCTAAAAGTCAGCCCAGTGCATTTTATGTAACTGACCACCTGAGACAAATAGTTATGGTATGCTACAGTGACCTCTAATACAGATGTAAGAAACAGACTTAGAAAAAAAATCCACGTCAAATTGATAAAATACAGGTCAGACCTTTGTCATTAAAGAGTACTGAGGGTTGGAGTGGGGACAGGGGACATGACTTGACATGCTTTATATAACTACAAGAAAAAAAGCCCTGCAATACATAATGCCTTCAGTGAAAGTTAAGGAACATAACACTAACAGGAAAACAATTAAAAATTTACATCTTAAAGGATATAGCCTCCCAAAGTAACAGACATCATTTTCACATTTAAATCCCATTCAGATCAACAACCCAGATTAATAATGTCTGCATAATGAACTAAAATAATTTCTCTTTAGTGAAACATAAAGACAATAGATGTTTAAAAACCCTTATCAATTATCAGGCTACTGAATGAAGCCACAGTCTTAGAAATGAGAAGTAACCCAGGAGCCAATGGTCTGATCTGTGCAGTACAAACTTCACCCTCCACATCACACACAGGTGGTGTGATGGTTGGCCTCCTACAAATAACTGGTGAAGGCAGCTGACTCCACTGCTCTATCCTTCACTGCAAAGTGCAAATCTGCATTTCTGGAAGTTCTATCTATATTTTTTAGTTGAGCCTCTTTCCTTTGTCATATGAAAGATGTTAAATTATTTTAAAACAAGTATTATACCTTCCCTTAGCCTTCTGTTTTCTAGAATCAGAAGATTGAGTTACTGGAATTATTTGTCAAATACTATTATTTCCAGAATCTTCCAGCCTCTCAATCATCTGTTCTTTTACACAGTTTAATATTTACTATTCTATATAACCTAATATTCAGAACAACATTCCAAGTATGGTCTGCTTGGAACATATATTATTATTTCCCAGGATGAACAAACTCTAAATAAACCTACTGGTGCAATCTAATCTTGCTTTAATGTTTTAGGAAGCTGCTCAAATCATGGCTTGTTCATATGTTCATCATCAAGCAAAATCCCTACAAACTACTCCCAGGTCTACTTCATTCTATACTTGAAAATAATTTTCCCAACCTAAATATAAAGTTTTAAACTTCACTGCAGTTGAAGTCCATGCACTAATGGAAGATTTTATTTGGGGATAGTATTATCATTGGAGCATTCTGAGTAACTATATAATATTAAGTCACTTCTTCTGACAAGTTATTTTGGTGACTTGTTAGTTTTTTTTTGTTGTTTTTTGTTTTTGCATAGTGGAAATTAGAGGACCATTTGAAACAGCAACACTTTTTAATTTGAAACTAGATTTCAGTTAAATTTAGAAGATGAAAAATAGAGTATCAATGTAAGTTCAAACCCTTAGCAACACAATAGTAGGATAAAGAATAGGTTTTTTTGGTTTTTTTTTCCTATCCCATGTAAAATACTTTTTGGCCCCTTGAGAAATACTGGTGATACCTCAACCCACATACATCTTCATTTTTCTATTTAAAATTCTCTAAATTCATGAGAAATAAGACTGAATGAAAGACATTTTATCAAAACAGTGTATCACACGCTGACTACAAACTTACTACTATGCTGAACACTTCTCTCCCCCTCCCTCCCTCTCTCTCACACATAGTATCTCTCCAACCATGTGCCTATCACATGCTTACTGACATTCGTTCATTCACTGAACATCACTGTCAGCTGTATGCCATGCCTAGACAGATAAAAACCCACGAACACTTGGATATACATGTTCAACCTATTCTCATTCAACTATAGAAAGAAGCAAAGGAGAAAAAGACCAATTGAAAAACTCTGGTATCTTCTTTGTTCTCCTAAGCCTCAGTTTTCCTGTAAAAAAGAAAAAAAAACCCACAAAAATGCTCAAGGAAGCTGGTATCATTTATCTCTATTTAGAGGAGAAGCATAGGATCGTGTGCTATGGTGTCAGTGAGTCCAAAACCTGAATATCAGCTCTGCAACTTACTAGCTCAGTGATTTTAGGCACATTACTTTAAGGCTCTGAACCTGTATCTGTAGTTCACTTTGTGTGTGAAATGGGAATACTAGTAATTAGTTCATAGGGCTCCTGTAGATAGTAAATCAGTTAATGCTGGTCAAGAAATTAAACGTGGTGACTGGTGTACACATGTTCCAATTATAACCAGGTTTTGAACAGGAAGAACTCCAATCCTCACATTCTCAACCATTATCCCCTTTTACCTCCATAAACTAGTAGAAAAATAATATCTTCTGTGTTATCTAAATATAAATTACTCTTAGGATGCTTACATTTATGGAATTTTCCCTCACAGTGAGATTTCAAAATGGTCAGTATATGAGGAGTTAGCTTTTTAAAAATAATTTAAATCTTTCTATGCTTAGAAGACCAGTTATTTTTGACGGTCAGATGGCTGAAGAAAGGAAGAGGCATCATAAAGAATTTCTCCAAGAATAATAAGGGATTTCTATCAACCTAGGTAAAGGAAAATTAGACAGTATGTATCACCTGGTTTAATTAAGTCTATTAAACATATTATATTTTGTTGTAATAATATAATTTCTAGGTTTACTGAATCTGAGGAACCATATTTTATCTACTGT
Source organism: Phataginus tricuspis (assembly GCA_029783875.1). Classification (NCBI taxonomy): domain Eukaryota; kingdom Metazoa; phylum Chordata; class Mammalia; order Pholidota; family Manidae; genus Phataginus; species Phataginus tricuspis. The sequence goes on from JAQQAC010019963.1 coordinate 44,134,581, forward strand.
AATTCCATACCTGAAACATCTGAGATGTTTAATAGAGGCTGGGGAAACTAAAAATACTCTTTGTAGAGTAATTTGCTCATAACCTTACACAAAGGAAGAATATAATGGATGTTTGTTCCTATTAAATATGTATTATATGTTCTTCTGGTTCAAGAACGAAGCTATTTGTCCTTCTCCATTCACCAATGGCTGAAACAATGACAATAAGAACAAGTTAGGGAGGCATGCAGTCTGTATTACAGAGATAAAAGATTTTTCATGGGCTTTTCAAATATTAATTAATACATATCTTTCTGAAAAGTATGAAGGTAAAACAATTAACTTTAAAAAAATTCTAAATTCATCTATAAGATAACTTACACAACTTAACCCCCTCTCTTTCTTCCCCACCCCCCCACCTCCCACCAATGTAAGCTGCTTATTAAAATAAAAAATTAGGCAAATATCCACTGGACTAGAAGCAAGGGAGAGTAGGCTGTCAGTGATGATGTCTACTTTGTACAGGAATTTTTGGACTGAGGATTACTAATTAAGGCTTAGTGACCAATCAGTAAATCTCAGAAAGTTTATGGCACTCTTAACAGTTTATAAACTCCACAGCATATAATTTGTGATGCCAAGTCAAATTTCACTTTCATTATCTGTGAACAAGGGCATGACAGTCTTTTAAAGACTGAACTGAAATGAAGAGGAAAAGCCCGTCCAGGGTTAAACACTAATTTATGTACAACCCTGGTTTTGACAAGAATCCTTTCAAAGTCAAGCAGCAGGTACACTTGGCAGCAGGACTGGCCGGAAAGCTTTGTGTCAGAGCTGGGACGGAAGTTGCCAATTACAAAGCCTGTTACAAACCATAGGATTTCAAAAGTGTGAAGGAAAACATTTTTTCGTAAAATGATGGAAATTTTTGTAACATTGCAGGCAGTCCTATTAGCTTGAAAGAACGTGGTTTTTTCATTTTGTGAGACAAACTAGTTTACTTTAAAAAGATTTGTGGATTTTTATATTAGGGCTACATTTTAAGAGCCTTAAATAGAAATTCATTATAGTAGTAATATTCATATAAATAAAATTAACAGGAAATATAAAAGAAAAAGAAATTAACTAATTCAAAGGAAAAGATGGTGCAAGCAGCAGCCTGGGTCTTCTCCTAAGAGGGTGGCTTGGGACAGATACCCAGGTCCTGACTTAAGTGCCAATCAGTAGCTGCTGCTGCAATCCAGGTCAAAAATATCACTTTGAGGAGGTGAACAATCAGGGAGGCTGCTCTTTCCAAAGCCTTGAAGGAGAACTAAAGAAATGGAACCAACAGTAGTTAAGAACCTATGTGGCAACTATTTCAGTCCTTCAATGACTGAACAAAATGTTTACTAAGCAGCTGCTATGTTCCTTACAACAACCGGTGGGACTGCATATTTTTATTGATATTTTTCAGAGGAGAAAACAAAACTGAAGTCACAAAAGATTAAGCACTTTGCCCTGCTTGTGCTGGGCTCTGAAGTCCGTGCTTTTCCACACATCCCAGCAGGGATGCAGAGGCCTGAAGGAATGAGACTGATCATACTAAACTCTTATAAGGTTCATATAACTTGATCAAAATCAAGTGCTTTCCATATCACTTTCATTTTAATACATCATGCAATTAGTAAAAGTAGACATAGCATCATTCAGGTGCTGTACTTCTTACTGTAAAACACAAATTAACCACAATGCTATCTACTCCGAATAGCTCAACTGGAAGAACAAACTACCAGGAAGTGGCTACACTATCAGTAAGCAGCTACCACACCTTAAATGAATTACTGTAAGTAATGAGCTTGGAATAATGTCTGGTACAAAATTAAGTATTCAATAAAGTCAGCTATTATGACTACCTCACAAATATAAAGTTCTGTTCTTTATAATGCCACATACAACATAAACAGTTTTCCTTTTATTGGTTTGAGTCAAGTAATTTGACTATATTAGCCCAGTGAGTTTGAGGCTGAGAACCTAACAAATGCTAAGTGAGCCTTTAGGTGACACTTTACACTTATAAAGTGATTTTTACAATTATGGGTGTTAATGACCAATGTAATACAAAAGACATGCTGAGAATTTAGTCAAATAGCAACACATTCATTTTTCTTCCAATGAAGAAAGGAATCCAAAGGCAATCTTCTTCACTGGGACAAATCCTACCGGCTTACCAATAGAGGAATTGTCTTTATAAAATTCATCCGAGCACTGTTCCCCATTTTAGTATCTGCAGGAATGGATCAACTCCCCTGAGAACATGACTACTGAGAAGAAGGAAAGTCTAATAAAGCAGTAAAACGTATCAATACAAACACCAAATTCTTCACATTAACAATTGCATGTTTCAAGACATTTATCCTCAGAGGCTTTGATTAATACCAATAATTCTGTTGTATACTTCAGTGCCAAGGTCCTAAATTTACCAAAGAATTTATAACTATAATAGATTTTAAATAGGATGATCATCAATTTTATAATTTGATAAACCTCATAGTATTGTGTTTCTCTGTTTAATGAGTGTTATCACATTCAGTGGCATAAACTTGGAGACAGACTATTTTTCTAAGCTCTCTCCAGTTTTAGTGAAAGACTCCTAAGTTGTTTGGGCTCTTTTTAGAAATTTTATCAATATTTTGGTATGATAAAGCAATTATAAAGGGGCCAAGTGTCTGTGACGGGCCATTCCCTTCCATGCCAGAACAAGAATAGTCCATGGTAGTTTATAAATTAATTCAATGATTGTAAAGAATATATGTTCTTAATAGGATTACCTGGTTTCTTATTTGGATTTTGTTTTTTAATTCCATAGTTAGTGGTGGACAACGCTTTACAATTGTCATGAAAAAATTATAATGAGTATTAAACAAATTTTTTCCTCACTTAAAACTGTGCCTGTGTGGGGATAATCACTCTCCACGAATGGATCAGTAACAGACAGATCAACAGATAGGTGAAGTGTCACGAGATTAAAAAGCAGTTTTAAAATTTTACCGTATTTTCTTCTCTAAGTGAACAATTTAGTAACCCGCACAACTTTTTAAGCACTGATCTCTCTGGCATGCTCATGGTCATGTGCATACACACAATGTGTCTTAGAATGCTCAAGTACCTAATTAACAATTTTGCCTATTTAACATATCACTATCTGCATGAAGATGAGTTCAGTAAGGCCTGAAACTCTGTTAGCATTCCTAGGATTCTATTAATAGTGACAGGTTAGGCAAGGGTCAAAAACTCTGTTCACAGGGCATTTTCCAAAACTGAATTTTGCTGAGGTCGTAGGGCAATAATATAGTCATTATAACTAAGCAGATTTTCAAACATCAGGTTTCTAGCAAGAACCTCTCCTCCTGAAAATTGGCTGGTGGTTAACTGTTAGCTTCTGCTTGATAAACATGTAAAGTTCTTCTCATTTGTATGTCCACCTAACAAATTTCTCTTGCAGCTATTAAAAGACTAGAAACTGAGACTGAACTGTCACAGATTGCTTTGTACATGATTTTTACTTAGGGCTGAAAACTTTTGCTGTGACAATAAATACATTTTTGGTCAGCTCCCTCTCCCACTCTCCTGATGGTTTCTAAGTTTTGACATTTCCTTCGAAATTCCTCTCTTAATCCTCACCTCATTACTGTCACGACATGACCTGCTTTTACTTCACAGAGAAGAGTTCATTAGAATGATTGCTTCCTTCCCTGAAACCCAACAATTTATCAGCACACAAACTTCTATTTACTTCTTTCTCCTCCTATCCCTAACAGTTCCTCAACATACGCAAAGTCATAGGTGATTGCACCTCACTTTCTCATCATGGCCTGGATTTTTAAAAATCTTTACTCTTATTTTTAAAACTTCTCTTCTCTGCTATACGGTGCCTTTAATGTAAACAAGCTTGGGTTTTTACCCTCAGCTCCTTTATTCTCATCTTGTATCCTCTTTATCTTTACAACCAAGATATTAAAAGTACCCCCACCCTTTATTTCCCACTCACCCTCAAGAAACCACAGTTGCCTTCCACATCCACCATTCCATTGGAAGTGCATTCTATGGTTACCAGTCACCAACTGCTTGCCCAGCCCAGCAGGCACTTTCCCGTCCTTGGCTTCCTTGCTCTCCGGCATTTTACACTGAGCTGCAGTATCCCTCTCCTGCTGCCCACCCCCACCTTCCCTGGCTATACCTGCTCAACACCCTTCCCACCCCTCAACTGTGAAACTCCCCAGAAGTCCGACCCAGTCCTTGTCTTTCTCTTTTTACACATTTTCTCTAGGCAATCTCACCTATCCTCTTTAGTTTTCCCTAGACTCTAATGACTCCAAAGTCCTAATGTCCTGCCTTAATTATTCCAGTAACTGGCCTCGATGCTCTCTACTTTTACTGAAACCCATTTTCTATACCACAGGCAATAATCTCTTAAAGCAAAGGTCACATGACATTCCTCTGCCCAGAATCCTCATTTGGCCCTATCCTGATAAAATTCAAACTCCTTACCATAACACACCCGACTCTTCATCCTTTGATCCCACTTACCTCTGCAGCCTCGCCTACTGACGCTTACCACGGCCAACCCATCCTGTTGCCAAATACCTTGTCCTCTCATGGCTTCCTGGACTTCTCCTGCTTTGTTCTCTCACTGTCCTCCCTTTTCCCCCAGCTAAGTCCCAACTGCCTTTCAGGACTTCCAAGACTCACATTATCTTCATTCATTCCGACTCAACAAATATTTGTTGAGAGCCCCATATACCCCAGGTACTGTTCTGCATTCCGAAGAGTTAGCTGAGATGAAATCCCTGTTCTCACACTGATTTCACTTAGGGGTCAGAGGCAGGACAGGATATGCAGAACAGAACGCAGGGCAAAGGGGACAGAGAACCTGCGTGTGACGGTGCAGTGCTGTTTCATAGCAGGACAGTCGGAAGGCCTTGCTCCTTCTGTGAGTGGACTGTTGAGAGTGAGGAGCTTTCCACCTGCGCTCTCTTCAGGAGAAGCAGGTGTTGGTTTACTTGCTTAGCTCCTCTGCTGGTCTGTGACTTCTTGAGGGAAGGAACTGTTCATCTATGCATTCCCATGGTTCAACACTCTATCATTCTAAGGAAATGTGCTGTGCCAGACACTGTTCTGGGCAAAGGGATAAAGCCACATAAGTGCTCAAAAATGTTTTTTGAAATAGATTAATACATATTTGAAATTCTAAGTTAGTAGGAAAACTTCTAAATAAAAAACTTCACTTTACACTCAATACTTAAATTTCATATCAAATATGAAAATAGGGACAAAGAGTCAAACAATCAATACAAAAAAGATGTATTAGAATTACATAACATTTCCTGAAATTATGAATGGTAGTTAAATACAGATTAAATAGATTTTGCTCTGCATTTGAAAGTCCCTGGGAAGGAATTCTGCAGGTGAGTAAGTATTTTGGGGACAGTAAAGGGAATTTTGTAAAGAATTGGGAAGTAGGTTGTGTGGATAGAATGAAAGTAGATGGTCAGACTTAATATAGGTAAGTGTACTGGTTTAGTTGCAGTATTTCATTTACTATTTATAGGCAGGAACAAGTTTAAGGATCATGGTATTTTATCATGAAAGACCACAATCATGTTGCTGTTAACCTCACTGAAGGCAAAAGGGCAAAATTAGAAATTAAGGAGTCATGTTTTTCTTTATCTTACTTTTTCTTAAACTCCTGTATTTTCAGATTCTTTTTGTAAATTTTAGGGATTTAAGAATAAAATTTCATAACCATGATCAACTTTCTTCTTGCTAATTTTATTTTGCCTGCTTTTATTTTTAAAAAAAAAGGGGGGGATACAAAATTACAGAAAGTTTATAAAATAGAAAAAAATACACGTATATACACACAGACGGTACCGAATTCTACACTAAAACAACCTCTACCACTACCTACTATTCTCATTCAAATCTATAAATTGCCTTTTATTCACTCATTGTAAATATTTCCCATGATATTACAGCCTTCATAATGATCTTTTATCATAGCTGTACAAATTTCATCCAGCAAATGGATGATAATTTATTTTACCATTCTCTCATTAGGCAGTTAGGTAGCATCTAGATTTTTACTATTACCATAATGCTGTAATAATCATCTCTCAGCAATTAGCTTATTTCCTTTGTTCTTTCTTTATGACAGATACCAACTATGGGATTACTGCCTTAAAGGATATGAACACTTTTAAGGCTTGGAAAAAATCAGAAGGATCATACCAATTTATACTGTCAGCAGCAATGTAGAGCACCTGTATCACTGCATCCTGACCTGCGTGAGTATTATCATTTAAATTTTTCCCATTGATACATATGTTGAAAAATGTACTTGTTTCAATTTGCATCTGATTATCAGTCAAGTTCGATATTTTGAACTTTTAATTATGAACGATGACTACTTCAGCAAGAAACCATGTTGAGCATAAGTCAATGGTTCAAGGCCACAAAAATAAACACAAATCTTTAAGAAAGCTAATATAATCATGACATGAGTAACTGTTACTGTGCTCCATGGTAATTAGGCATTAATGGCAAGCAGTTCACATAGCTATTACTATTATTTATACATGGCCAGATCAAGCATTCTTAGATTATGGGGGAAGCTCGGACCAAGCAGAGCTATAAGCTCTTCGTATGGCCCCATAAAGACCCCTTTATCTGAAAGCAGATGTGATCCAGCAGAAGGCGAGTCTCTTTCTTCCTTGGCACCACGCAGCCTCTGAAAACTGAGCACCCAGTGAAGATAACAGGCGTTACACATTTAGTTGGGCTGAGGATGGGCTAGAACTTACTTTTACTGAGAAGCAAAGATGAAGCCAGGTAAGATACAACTCAAAGAACTGACCTAAGAAATGGCCACTAAATCTCTGTCTCTTCTCTATTTATGCCTTGAGTATCTAGGTTTTCAGTGAAGTTTCTGAAGAACTTTTAACTCAGAATTATTTCCATCTCCTTTCCCACAGAGAAGAAAAAAGGACTAGAAACACAATCATTAGTCAACCTTAGTAATAGAGGAATGATCTGGGTAACAGGATTTAAGGGACTTCCCTACCAAGACTCTTTCTCCCCAACACTTTATTTCCATGCTAATGGGATTTTTTAATGTTTCTAAGCACATAATTCTGAAAAAGTGCAAGAAGGTGAGTGTGTGAAAGGGTAGGAAAGGGTAACAGTAATCCACCCTACAGTGAACATTAACCTAACGCTGTTTTTGCATTCTTAGAACACGTAACTCTGAAGCATTCAGAGGGTAGGAATGAGTTCTAAAATGGAGAGCATGTGGGGAGAAACAAAAGGAGTTATTCTGGGTTGCTTTTAAAAAGCATAGCTGAGGATACGAGACTACACATGGACAGGGGAGAAGGAGGCCAACCTTATGATAATAAATATTTATGTTTCTATGGACCTTGCGAATTTAGAAAGCACATTTACATTGATCATACTACTTATTTCTCACAACAACCCTGTACTGAAACTGAGACCCAGAGATATTAAGTAACTTACCCAAAGTCACATAGGTAGTTTCTGGCAGAGCCAGGTCTCGACCCAGGTCTTCTGATTCCTCCTGTGCATTTCCAGCTCCCCTGGAGCTGAAGCAGGGGCAAAAAGGGATGTGGAAGTAATTGCCCAAGACCAGCCTTGCCCTTTCTCCTCCTTTCAGAGGTCAAGCAGAGCAGACATTTAACTCTCTGAGTGACCCCTTTGCATCAAATTCTTTCATGGGAAAGCACACAGAATCTGATAATGTTTCTCAGCCTTGGGCTCAAGAATGGCAATGAGTGGTAAATAATGTCAGGATTATTTTTGGCTGTACTCTGCCACTGATGTGAAATTTACTGGAAGCTCAAAGCAAGGTAATTCTCATTTCAGAAAGTAAAACTTGCTTTTATAATTGAAATTAGTTTGTTTAAAAGATTTTGTTCAGCACTTTCAGTCAAACCTTTTAAATTATGCCATTATAAAAACTATTTTGAAAAATGCTTAAGAACCAAAATACCAAATCTACATTTAACCTATTCTGTGGCCATTTTTTTCTATCTTAATCATCTTCTCTCAGTGATTATTCTCATTAAAGAAGTTATGATTATTAGAATGGACAAAATATTCATTCTTTCTATAGCTACCTTTAAGTACTTTCAAGAAATTAATAGGAAAATGTGTATCATATTCTTGAGATGTAAATCTTACATTCATTTCTAAATTATACCTAAGTGTTTTTAATGCAGACTTTTGTAATTAATTCTCTATAACAAGATATAGAGTTCCAGAGTCTAGTTTCTTAAATAGTTCCTTAATTTTTCTTAGGGAATTATGTATTCTAATTTCTCATCTTGACTATTTACATTTATATTAAAATTTAAACATATTTAATGAGAAACTTTGCTTTGCTTTGCTTATTTCCTAACAATATGAGGATACAATTTAAATAGACTGGCCATATGACCAACTTTGCAACATTTCTACATTCTTTGGTAATCAGCTCCAATACATCTCAGTCTCTTAACCTTTCCATTTATGACAACAACTATCAGCAGGGCCAGGTGCAAAGCAAGCATTAATACTAATCAGGGCATACAAAAGATCAACCAGGAATATCAATTTATTTGTGCCCAAAGCTTTTAGAAGGTCTTCTGAACTTTAAAAGATGCTCATTTAACCAGACTTCATTTGAGCACCAGTCATGTCTGGTGGATGGAATGTATCCAACCTAATAGTTAAGAGCCACTTGAAATCTTTAAGATGAATAAAATGGCAAACACTCAGATGTAAAACAAAATAAAACAAACAAGGAAGAAGACAAGGAGGAGGAACCTGGATAAGTAGGGAAAGGAAAGGAGAGAAAGGAAACAAAAAGGAAGAATGGGAAAGAAAAGGTTTACCTTGAATAAATGAAAAATTTTAAGTAAGTACTAATACTCTCAAGCTTTTGATATATACATTTCCCTTTTTCTTTAAGGCTCCAATTCTGTATTTTAAAAATCTAGTTAAGTTTAACATTCTTCAGGGTCCTGATGGTCAAATTCAGGAATTCCTAATAAGATTTATATTATCTGATCACTATATGAGAAAAAAATACATTAGTGTACTTTTCTCCACATTATTTTAAGCCTTATTTACTAAGTCTTTTCAAGATAAAATGCTCATTATATTCTTCTAAACCATTCACTGAATAGTACAAAAATGGGTAACAACATAAAAAAAAAAAAACCACCCCAAGTCCATAAATGTTAGACTTTGAACTGTATAGAAACAGAATTAACTTCTGGTGTCTTGCCCTTGTATAATAAGCCCTTGGTTAAGCATGACCAAGAGGGTTAACTGTAATTTCCTTATTTCATGATTTGGTAAAAATTAAGCATACTTCAGGCAAGATAAAAACCCTAATAAAAGGTTGTTAAAGTTAATACTAGTTTTGAAAAGTCAATGTTAGCCTTCCCTATTTACTTGCTTTACACTATCCCATTCATTTAACATGCATAACAAAATTGTAGTCAAGAACCATGTGAACAATGGTTCCAAGACTGGAACCACCCCAATATGATGGAGGCCTTATCAATATTTATTAAGTTACTTTTGGAAGGAAGGAAATGTATCTTCTACTTCTTTTATATCCTTCTATTCCCTTGGGCATATAGACCAATCTATTTTCCAAAGAAACTTTTTACAAAAAGCACTCAAAGAGTATTTGCTGAATAACTATCATATTAAACTGTTGTGCTCAGGCTTTTGATGTCTGATGAAAGAGTCTTCAGTAATAAAGGTGGCAACCAGGACTACATCCATCATTCAACAAATAATTAATGACCTTCTTTCACTGTTTCAGCTACCAAGCCAGTTCAGGTGCTCACTTAAAATCTAATCCCCTCAAGTCTTTATAGTATGTATCTAGTGCTTATTTATTTATAGAGTTCCTTTGCACTTCCGCTAGCTATTCCACCCATAAATTCTCCCCTTGTTTATAATTATAAGTGCCTTGAAGGACATGTTTTTTAAAGTAAGATTTTTTTCCCTCCAGATCTTTCAAGTGAGCTCTAGAATTAGATGCAAGATTATCAATTCATCTGAATGAACAACTGTTACAAGGAAAAAAGAACAGGAGACCAAGAACAGTTAAGTATGAGTTTGTTTTCTAGGAGGATTTTAACAAGCTTTTAACTAATTAAAACAATCCTGTTCAAAGGCTTCTGAACACACTAGCCTATTAATAAAAGAGTAAGACAAATGCTGAAACAAAAAATATTTTTTGATCTTTTAGAAGTCCTCCTTTTTCTTGAAAAATGTCCACATTTGACACTTTCTTTTGATTTAGTAGTAGCCAATACCAGCTCAACAAAAATCAGATTTTGCCTCAAATTAGATTATTGGAGAATACAAATATAAAACCCAAACAAATAATGAAAATTCCTTACTGCCAGAATATATAAATATCAGGAATATCAAGTGGGTTACTAGGTGAGAAATACAGAAAAGGACAGCAATATTATAATAGCTACAATGAGAGTTTTCATAATGACAATTTCTAAAAGTTAACTTAAAACATAAAAGTGCCCAGAATTGGAGTTAAAATAAAATTAAAAGACTAGTGAGTTGTGTGTAAGTACATACAAAATAGATCTTAATTTTATTTTTATGTAATGAAACACTCTTACTAATGATGTATGTACTTAGAAGAGACACAAAATTTCAGGAATATATTCTGTCTTCTATTCACAGAAAGGTAAAGAATCCTGGAACATATCTAAGGAGAAACAGCCTTTTATGTATCTAGTCTTTGTTTGTAATATAAAAAATATAGTATGCTATTAATAAGAAGTTTGGGACAGCTAAAATAATATATTCAAAAGACAAATCTTTACCCTATTTTAAATATGGAAAATTTGAAAACTGGAAAGAAAATAGCTAAGATGTTTTCCAAAGTACTTCTTGAGACTTTCTATAACAAGTTCTACACAGGGAAAAAAAAGAAGAGGAGTTCCATGAGCAAATAAGTTTGTGAAGCAATACACACTAATAATCCTTCTCTTGGGGAATTAAAATACATATTAACCTGTTATGGGCTCAAGAAATTCCTGTAATCAAAAAGTATATTTAATTTTTTTGACCAGCATTTTACAAATTCACTTAACCAAGAAGCAAAACTAATGTTCTCAGACCACACTTCAGAAAGCCCTGAGCTAGAAGGACTAAGAAAATGTACAAAAACATAATGACTTTTGTATTCTTATGATGGTCTTAGTTGCTTAACTAGAGCCTCTACATTATTTTTACTCTTAATAAACTATATGGATTTGGTTTTTTTTAAGGGCAATAAAATGTACTCACTGTTGCAGTACTTCCTTTCCCTTCTGAATGGAGTTCTCAGTCACAGACAGGCTGCTAAAGGAGTTATTTCAAGCCCAGGTGTAAAATTCTTGCCAGTAGTTCCCAAGTTTTAATGGAACCTGAACCCCTATAACACCAGAGGATTTCTTACAAGGAGAAAGATCAGTTCCATTTTTTTCCTAGAGATGTGACAGTCAAGCCTATTGCACTTCATGCTAGAATAAACAGCATAGGTCCAAAAAAGTTCAGGAAATTAGGGTCAGTAGACGGGGTAGACCATATACATCAAGAGACACCACCCAATACTGGTAAAATGAGAGTCAAGTTAAAAAAAAAGTCAAAAGAACACAATGATGTTTAGGAAATAGAATGAAAAGACAGAGATATGACTAATAAACAAGATGACAAAAGTAAGACAGAAAAATAGTATTAAATAAAGACACAGATGACCACATTAGATTGAAAATGAGAATAGAGGGGTGGGAAGGGAGGTATAAGGGAGAAAAAGGGCTATTACAATTAGCACACATAATGTAGTGGAGGTGGGGGTGGGGTGGGGGGATACGAGGAAGGCAGTATAACACAGAGAAGACAAGTAGTGATTCTATAACATCCTACTGTGCTGATGGACAGTGACTGCAATGGGGTATGTGGTGGGGACTTAATAGGGGGAGTCTAGTAACCATAACGTTGCTTATGTAATTGTATATTAATAATAGCAAAATAAAAAAAATAAAAATAAATAAATGCACAAGCTCTTTTTTAACAGCAAAAAAAAAAAAAACAAGAATAGACAGCTGACGATGCACTATGGTACCCAATCAAATATGTATCCCAAGTCCCCTTTTCGCCCAGCGCCATCAAGGTTCACAATCACTGACTTCACAGGAGCAAAGTGCGCTGCAGAACGCCATCTTAAACGGAAGACAGTCTATGGTGCAACAAGCAATACTATTTTTCTGCCTTTTTACGTGCAAATGGAAGAGACTCAGATATTCACTAGAAACTAAAGCTGAATTGGGTGCATTTTTTTTAATTCAAGAAGAACGCCTCCTCAGATTTATGAAAATCTTTGGAATATCCCAACATGAATATCTAGTCAAAGAACATAACCAATATAAGATTAACATCTTTGGGAACAAAGAAATAAAACAAAACAAAAATATTCCTCAGATTCATTTATTTCACTACTTTATTTCCCGTGCAAGGAGTATATTAGCAAGTTTTTTGCAACAGAATGGTCAAATTCAGTGCAGTATGAAATTACAGTTTTAAAAGTCCCAATAAGTAAAGTAAATGAAAAAACAAGATTTACACTTACAGAAAACAAACATTGGGTCTTCTGAATAAAAAATGTCAACAGAAAAAATAAGTTCACCTGACAATCCCAGCCCCCTTCAGCTGTAGACCTCACCCATGATGCCTCCTTAAGACTATTTTGAAGGAAAAACCAAAATTATGTAATATTCAGCATGAACCTAAAGCATCATGAATTTACTTAATTAGCCAACACCCTAATTCGGGATTCTAAACTTTAGTTTGCTATCAATAGAGAGGAGACTTAGGAGGTAAAAGATTAATATAATATCTACTCGTATGATTCATATACACACAAAAAGACTGCTGTGCACATGTTAAACAGTTATGCTAACTTGGTAGTTAATATTAGGATTTAAATGATTTAAGGCTTAAATTGCTTTATGAACTGTAATTAAAGTTAGGAACAAATTTGAGTAGTATCATTAAAATAACTTTGAAAAGAAAGATAGCAAATCTTAGCTAAGCCTTGCCATGTCACATCACTATGAGAGTTACTTCACATTCAGAAAAAAGGAACATAAAATAATAATATAATCTGTACTTTCATTGCTCAATATAGGAAAAACTTGGATCACCTCAACTTTTTAACGATGTTTTAGATGTAATTCCTTTGAGTAGGTTACAATATATCAAGTTATCAGATAGTGCAATTCAAACAATTCTTTTGCACATGTTCTTAAAATAGCATACTATTCTCTTAATATTAATTTAAACAGCGAAATAAAAGTCTCCACTGATGTAGCAGGGTCAAAATTACATCTCAAGGTGTTCATAATAATCTATTAGGTTTAGCTATCACAAACAGAATTTGGGCTCCAGGGGTAGCTATCAACAGTCTTAAGCTGACGTATTTACGTATATTGGCATGCACTTATGAATAAGTCATCTCTCCCTGTATTGTATGTCAGCAGCTTTCGTATCTCCAGTAAAGTCCTTTTGCATATCCCACAACCTTGTGTGGGAATTGTGACAGGGTAGGTGATAGATGAAGAAATAAATAAATAAAGCACGTTAAATACAACCAAACTTCATTAAAACAAAGCGTAAAGATATTGCATGGAATCCCCTAAATTCCACCACCTATGATTTGAAAATATATTCTTAAATGGGGCTACACTAGCTGTACATTTTCTTTCTGATTTACTCTCTGTTCACACCACAAAGGAAAATGAGCACTGCCTATATGGTAATCTTTGAAAGGAAATTAGTTTCCCAAAATATGTATGATGGAAAAAAACATATTTCAGTATTTCAGTGACCTTAACCACCTTATGTTCCTAGTGCAGAAATTTAAATATTGTAAATGAAACCCACTAATTGGCAGAATCTCACTTTACATAATGCTAATTTTCCTTTGAAGTTAATGGTTTCTATAACAATTGTCCTCTCTTAATATCTATTATGATCTTTTGATATCAAATACAAACTAGATATAGCCTAGATTTATCACTGTCATTAAAATTGCTAACATGACCTTGTTCTAATACATTTAGGATTCATTTCAACTCATAAATTTATATATCATAACTCTCAATCTCCTTTCTCATTAAATAGGTTAGAGGTTTTTTTTGGTTATACGTCTCTTTTTAATATTTTTATAAATGGTAGAATAATTTATGGCTTTTTATGAACATTAGTTGAATTTGAAGAGGTAACATTCAAATGTGCTTCCCAGGATGTCATTATAAAATAAATGTTGTGTCATGTTACTTCACAAGTAAAACTTGAGATTGTTCTTTTTATAAAGTATACTAAAACAGAAAAAAATACATAATTATTAAGAAAATAGAACTCAAACCCTCCTAAAAACAAATTTTGCTTTTTAAATAGATAAAATAAATATATAAGAACTTTTACATAGGTAAAATTAAGTCATACTTTCTTCTTCCACATTAATTTTATCTTCAGAATTACCCACTAAGGTGGAATAAAATCTATATGTTATTTAAATTAAAACTTTGGTGAACAAGAGTTTCTCCACTCGTATTGTGCTTCAAAGCTTCAAGAACTAAGAATAAAGACCCTCATGAGATATTTAGGTCTCTCATAACTGGAACTATAACTTTCTTCTAATTTTGCAGTGAGAAGGGATTTTTGTGTGTTTTGTACTCTTACACCCCACCCAGAATAGTACCTGGCACCTAAAAGATGTGCAATGAATCTTGGTGAAATAAATGAATACTCTGCAGAAAAATATTTAAGAATGGATGACCATCTAAAACAGTAACAATCTATCTGTCACTTTCCAGAATTATTGCCCAAAATGATGTGTAATTTAAGTCTTAGAACTAAGTATTATCTACACAATTACTCTTTTTCTAGTTGAACAATAGCTAAACAATGATCATTTCCTGATACTGGGAAGCGAATACAATGAACTTATGAAAAGAAAGTTTAGAAACCAGCATGTTCTAAAACATTTTTTGGGACATGAAAGTCTCAGTGGAATACAGGTCATAAATATCCTTGGAAAATCAAGACTTGACAGTTCTTTTCAGATTTAGAAAAGCAATTCAGAAGCAACAACATCCTGAAACATAAAAGATTTGTCTGAGCAGTGCCAGGGAATTTTATAGTAATTCCAAATTGCCTGTAGCATCTTTTTACTGGTTTCCTGGTATTAGTTTTAGAGTTAAAGGAACCAATTTGGTAAGGGCCTGCAGGGAACACAAATAAGTAGATTTTCTTTGGCCCTAATGTGCTTTCACACAGTGGTCAGCAATATAAAATAATATTATAGCCTTTTCCCTATATAATTTTACAAATAAAATGAGGTTCCATAATGTTCTATTTATTTTGGTAAAATAAGAAAAATTCTACAATGTTCAAAGTACATTGAAAAAAAAATTAGAAAATTTACCCAGTTAAGAATGAGCTGTGAATCTTACATTATATGATAGAGAGTTCACTATAATAAAGACATTAAAATTAAGACAGTATTTTATGATAGCTAAAAGAACTAGGTGAAATCTAGCTAGAACAAAAAAATCAAGAATGGCTTACCAAAAAGTTTAGTAAATCATTTTGGAGGAAACAAAATATTTAACCATAATCAGAACATGTATTTTCACCATCTAAAATATAATCACTGAGTATGTTCTGGAAGTAAAAAGGTGTTCCCAGATGGAAAGGGAAAATAGGTATTTGGTCTATAGACATATTTAAGGCAAATAATTCCTGAACTTCATTTAGGAAAATATTAACTATTTGATTTAAACTATGAGCTTGATTTTTACTTTAATTTTCCCTACAAGAGACTATTAGTCCTTGAGTCTCTTAATATTTCATGCTTTTTATTTAATGATTTATCCTTACACCTCTAACAATACAGACAACTGGTTTCTATAAAGGCTTTGGTTTATATGCAGGCTTTGTTGGTTGGTTGTTTTTCCTGCAAACTATTAAAAATTTTTTCAATGAACAGTCATTGCTACATTTAGGAAAACAAGGTTTTCCAAAATACTGTGTCAATAACAAACAGAAACTTTCATGGAAGATATAGTATCAATTCACAAATAAAATCAAGTTAATGTACATACGTAGGGAAAGTTAAAAAATTAAAAATTGTATAACCCATAGTGAGAGTGAATAAGTACGCTATGGTCCTAACAGTGCTGTTGCATCTCTGCAGCCCTTTAGTTTTTAGTATGAGTTATCAATTAGAGCTACTTTCTATTGGTATAATGAATATTTTGCTTTTGATTAATTTGAAACTTAAATTTCCCAGTTACAGAAAACAAACAAATGCTCAGACCCCAACATTAATACTCTCAGAGGCTAAGAACTCTACACTAACTCTACATTAAATGTGCTGAAAGACACATAATGTTTTTTCTTTAGGAGCTTTTTATGTATACACGCACATACGTATTTTTAAAAAATGAGATGGGTGAAGGTATGTTAAGCTGGTGGCTTCTAGATATCAAGAAGGAACTGCTTCTGTAACTAAGTCAATTTTTCATTCAGAAAAAAAAAGATAACCTTATCTTCAATAAGGATGTTTATGTTCCTAAAATATTTGTTACAGTATTTTATGCAAAATCATAAAACACCAATAATCACTTAATTATTTATAAGTAGAAGAAAAGAAATACCAGAATCTCCAAAAGATTTAGTGATTCTATCCTGCCTCTTCCTGAAAAATATTTCAAGCATCTTGTAAAAGATTTTTGGGTTGACTGCAGAAATAGTAAATAGGTTAAAAAAAACAGCATAAAAAAGCATAGATGAGTATATACAACCGGGTAGAAAGAATACAGAAGTATTGTGGTGGTTCAGATTCACTATATGGGCAGTGACATCTGATAAATGTATTGTCCAGCTAAATTTATACAGACCTAAAATAAGTGATAAAGCAATGAGGACTATTAAGGGAGAAAAAGGAAAAATCACTGACTGTAGAAAGAAAATGATCACTTCAGTACCAAACACCACTGAACGGAAGAGCTACAGTGAGGATGACCAATGTGCTCATCAGTTATGGCCACCCTGTAACAGAAGAAGGAAGTAGAGAAGAAGGGAAGTAAAAAAACCTAAGGTTTTCTTTAGAGAAAAAGGAATAAAATTAATCTTTTATTAATCTTCAAAAAAAAAACCAAAACAACCAAACATAAAAATTCTGTTTGACTCTCAGTAATGGTTAAAAACATTCGGGAGCACATGATGAATAGCAATCCAGGACTCAACTGTTAGAAATACAGACTCAATAAATTAGTTTTACCATCAAAACTAGATACGAGTATTAATGAAGAAAAGACAATGAAAAGCCAATATGATATCAGAAGAGTAAAAATATGGTTACAACAAGTTTGTCTAAGAAAAGACAGATTAGACATTGATGGCATTTTAGTCTTTTAGGAAAAGGGCAACTAAACTCTATAAAGTGAGAGTGAGAGAAAAGATCTTAATTAAACATCAACCATTAGTAATATTATACTATAAAATATGAAATGACAAATCATCTAGAAAATGACATTTTTCTAGAATAAAAAGGTAAAGAATAAAGACCCATGGTCCAAAACATGATTACTGCTACTATGTTATTTTTTGTTTGTTTTATTTCTCTCTCTTAGGGGCTTGTGGGGGTGGTGGGCAGGGGCCATGATACTGAGATCATGACAGAAAAATATAAGACCAAATTGAAACTAAACTAAAAGCGGCTCATGAGAAAACAATTATGCTTCAATAATGGAGACTACTTACTACCTGGATGATATAATTTTCTGGTATATTTTGATATTTTCGGGAAATCCCAACAAATGAGGCTTCTAATAAGTTTTATTAAAAGGAATTTAAAAAATTTATAAAATTAATACTCATATGCCTTGTCCTCCTGTTTTTGCCCAAATGTAATATAAAGTCACATAAGTCCTGGATAAAATGGACTCCACAAGGTCAATGTTCTAAATTACATCATTAAAATTACCACACAGTTTGACATATCATTTGGCAACAAAATTAATCAAATAATTATTAAACAGATATTTATAATCTGAACATATACACATATAAATATGTGTAGTAAATGCAGTGTGAATCCATATATAATTTAAAGTGTTTTCCTTAATTTTTACATATAACTAGAATAATAAAGAACATACATGTATCCAACAGAGATTTAAATTTGACAACTGTTGGACATAATTTAGTCAAATTTAAAGTAACAAACTCATAAAGAACAAAATATGCATAAAAACTCATTTTATACATACACATTTTTTGGCTAACATGTAAATAGGGCACCTATTTCCAAAGCATAACAAAGTATTATACAAGAAAAATAATTCCAATGCATACTTTTTTATTGTAGTTCAGTATAATTATTAAATTAAAACCTTACTTTAAGAGCAGCCAGTTTTAAGTATATCCAAAATATTTTTCTACTGGCAAACTTCGTATTACTATGACTAATCTTTTAGAACTATGTATTTTCTTCAAAATAGTTTATGCCTTTGTAGAGAGTTTGGTTCACATACCCATGCCTCTGTCTGAATGGGCCTGATGTTGCTTAGGAGCACCTCTTCATAGTTTCCATAATCAATGAATTTAACAACTGCTGTCATACCTGAAGAATGGAGAGCTTCAACTTCTGCTCGGTAAAACTGAGGAGACAAACAGGAGTTTTTAACATGACACTCAACACTGTCTGCCTAGGGTAATATATGATGAATATAAATACTCAAAGTGTTACCATGTATAATTTTTTTTGAAAGCTCATTTCTTTTCAAAAATTAATTTTTATTGGGATATAACTGACATGAAACATTGTATTAGTTTTAGCTGTACCATACAGTGATTTGATACTTATGTATGTTAGGGAGGATTACCACAAGTTTAGCTAACATCCATCACTACAGTTAAAATTTTTTTTCTTCTGATAACAATTATGATCTACTCTTTCAGCAACTTTCCAATATACAATATTTTAAAGAAAATAGCTTATAGAAGAATAGTATTTTTAAGAAAGAAAACTTACCTTTGGATAATCATAAACTGGGCTAAAAAAAAGAGATTAATTCTCTCATCCATAGGAGTTCTGACCTGAGCAGTAGTTAGATTTCAGGATAGAACTAAGAGGGTCAGAGAGAAGAATATTCACATGCTAACAGATGTAAAAAGAACTAGTACTACGTTTTGTTGTTAGCCATCAAAGCCGTTTGACTGACATTAGGGAAACCATTCTTAGGTACTAAGCAGAATATATAACTAAAGAGCAATTTATTTAAAAAACAAATATAAGAGAAAAATAAATCTCAAAGAAAACAGCTCATTGGGGCAGTCATCACAGGCGGCAGGAGAGGGAGCAGTGGAGAAGAAGTTCAGGTAACAAGTAAGCATATTACTTAAATCCAAGGTTTATAGGATTTGAGACATTGTAAGACCAGAACTTTTATCAGCTTACCCACTGTAACTTGGGTCTGGGAACTAATGCATATTAACAAACTCGCAAGGAACTGTTTAACATAACAACCATAAGTTCAAAAATGTATGTGTTAAGGCAACTGAGAATAGGTTAACTGATTGGAGTACTCCTCCAGTCTAGGTTGACCCATTCAGGACCAAAATTATAGGTCTAAATGTTGCTTATTAAACATGAAGTGGAAATGAAAAACTATTTACTCTTAAAAAATATTTTCTTCAAACTAGGGTAATTGGATGCTCTACTATAATACCACCTACTCTAAAAGTATCTCTTACTAGGCTCACCAGAATCAGAAAATGCTAAAGACAACAAAAATTCTTACTTTCCACATCCTTCTAAAATAGGAGTTACCCATAATATAACCAGGGAAGAATCTGTTTTTACTGATTAACGAGTAAACTTCATACTACAAAGGTCATTAAGTTAATCTATGGTGTTTCCTTCCTGGGTCTGGATGCTAGCAGGTTTAGAGACAGCATGTTGGAATTTTCCTTATTTTAGAGCTCTTGATATACATTCACATCTATCCCTTCCTCCTTTATTTCTGAGCCTCATACTTTCTGCGTTCCGTGCATTGTTGTATTTCTGAACTTGTAGTTACACTGTAAGATTCTCTGATAATTATGCCAGTTCAGGTAAGGTCAACAAACAATGAATCATAATATATCGTACAGAAAACAAATGAGTTGACATTCTTTCAGAAATTTACAGTTTAATAAAGATAATCCATGTAAAGAATGACTTCTACATAATGTGGAAAGTACTGTGATAAAGGTGTGGTGATGGCACTTAATAAGGCTGAGGAGTTTGGGAAAAGCTTCCTGGGGCAGATAACAATGGCTACAATCTTCAAGGATGAAGAAAGTTTAGTGAAGTAAAGGACCCAGGAGGGTGTTCCAGGGAAAGTAACACAAAAAAGTTACATCAAACCCAAGGAGATGAGTGCAGCAAACCACAGTTTAAAAATTAATCATGGCATGATGTGACAAAAAGGGTCAGTCAATAGGAAATCAGACAGGACAAGAAGGTAAGAGCCAGCTGACTGCGGCTCTATATGCATGCCAGGGGCTGTATTCATTCTACAGGTGAAAGATTCTAACTAGGAAGAATGATGTGGTCTAAGGCCAGGATCCGAGTGGCGGCAGTTTCAATGACAAGGTTAAGAGGAGCAAGTTTCAAGGCATGGAGGCTAATTTGGAGATTGTTAGAGTATTCCAGCTGAGAGGACACAAATTACTGAACTAGTTATGGCAATCTACAGGGAGAACTGTCCCAAATCCCTAAATCCTTCTATGGAAGTAAAGTTTGCGAGAAGGCAAGATATTGTGAGAAAAATTTTAAATGACAGATTAACTAATTAATCAACTCCAAAACATCACTACAATGCAATTAAGGTTCTGGTCTTTTAATGACAGAGCCAGTCCTTTCTCAAATATTAACTCCGTTGGTTAAGGAAAGCTGCGTATTCCTGACAAGACATTAACCTATCTCTTAAATTACGTAATTTCAGAAGATAATTCCATCTCTTTCTGGGGGCGAATACTGTTTATCTTACTTGCTTATATAATTTATGTAAAGCCCAGAGCTCTCATTGTAAATGGAAAGTATACATTCAATTAAAATCAAAGTAATTACTTAGCAGATCATCCAGTTATTCTAGGAATACTCTAAAGGCTCAAAACATTTGGGGACTTGTTAGGTACTATCTTTCAGAAGCTATATGACATTGGTTGGCCCTTGAACAACATTGGCTTGAACTGCATGGATCTACTTACATGTGGACTTTTTAAAATAAATATATTTGGAGCGTTTTTGGAGATTGTGACAATTTGAAAGAATGTTTTCTTTTTTCTAGCTTACTTTATTGTAATAGCGTATATAACATAAAAAATATGTGTTAATCGATTGTTTCTGCTATCTGTAAGGCTTAATGTCAACAGTTGGTTACTAGTAGTTAAGTGTCTAGAGAGTCAAAAGTAATACACAAATTTTCCACTGCATGGGTTGCACTTACTAGCCCCTGCATTGCTCAAGGGTCAACTGTATTTTGAATATATTCAGGAAAGGTAATAGATGAATTCAGTATTATTGATTTTTTGAGACAATTACAATTAAAAGTAAAATTTTATTAACAATTTCAGCAAGTATTTGAAGGCATTTGGTGATAGCACAGCCAGGACTATCTGACATATCCCAAGCACCTGACACTTAGCAACTACTCAATTATGGCATGTTGAGTACTCAGTATGTGTTAAAGAACTTGTCTGCTAAGTCTAATATCACAAAACCTGCTATTATCTCTGTTGCTTTGTTTCTGGTCATTCATAATCTTTCTCTACTTTTAACCACACCTCATAATTTTTTATAGGATGCCAGATGTTGCAGATGAGGTTCTAGAAAATGTTAATTTTTCCCCCAAAAACGATTATAATTAATTTTGGCAGGCAGGCAGCAAATAGGCAGATAACCTTGATCCTGTAGAGGCTTGGTTTCAGGCTTTGTAATGGCTTCTTTGTATTAGTTCTGCACTTACTATGAGGGCCCGATCCTTGTGGGATTTCAATGGAAAACCTATGTTGATTACCAAGCCTTTCAAGCATTACTGGACTTGAATGAAATCCATCTCTTATTCCCTCTGCTCATCAAGGTCACCAATAACTTCACATTGTCCAGTACAGAATTTTTTCATCTCATTTCAATTAACCTTTCACAGAAGCATCTGAAACAAGTGGCCACTCCCTCTCAGGCGGGCACTACTAGCTCTAGACCAACACTGATTTCCAACTACTCATCTTGTCTTTTCAACCCCATGAGGGAGAAATAACTAAACATAATTCCTCATTACCCAAATCTAATAGTCTGGATAGTGAAGAACAGCTGTGCTTGCTTTCCATGGCCCCTAAAAGTTGAGGGGTAGTCATATGAAATAGTTCCGACCAACAAGGTTGGTATTTCTGGGAAGGCTTTTGCTTTTCTGGAAAAAAAGAAAAGGTCCAGCTAGTACTGTCTACTCCCTCCTTCTAGCCTTGAATAAAAACTTGACAGTAGAGATGCTGCTTTTGACAGATGTTATCCCACATTCATACAAAAACCATGCCATTTAATTAGCACCCTGTACCCATCCTTGCTGCTATGATCAGGCAATAACCTAACATCCTCATCATTCACTGAACACATGGGGCCTTCTCCTTGGTCCCAAACCCTACAGCAGATGGAACCACATTCCCTTCCCTGAACTTCAGTTCCTTGAAATCTGCAGTTAACTCTGCCTTCACCCTCCTTCTAGCCACACTCACACTCCCTCAGGCACATCCTTACCTTCTCAACTGAAACTACTCTACGTATGAAATATTAATTTTTTTCTTTGACTTGATCCTCACATCCACCCCAGGCTCTCACACTATGACTCCTTTGGTCTGTTTTTATTATTTTGCTGATATCTCTGTAACTAGCTCCCTCAGAATTTACTAATTAACAGAGTCAACAAATAATTATGAAATCCCTACACTGTAGTAGGAGCAGGGCTGCAGAAGAAAATCCACCAAGGAACTTAAAATTATGGTAGGGGAAAGAGCTATTAATCCAGGAACTAAATCAAAAATACTTACAAAATGTGATAAGTTTTAGAAAGTGAACAAGGCCCTGACTGAGAATGACAGTAATATAGGAGGGAGGAGGGGGCAGGTCAAAGAAGGCTTCTTCTTTGAAGTGATTGCATCAAGCTCTCGAGGATGCCAAGAGTACACAGCACGGTGGGCATGCTGAGTGCAGGAGGGCACATGCTCGAAGGCCCTCCTCTCCCAGGGCCCCTTTGTCCTGTTCCCCTGCCTGCTGTCACCATGTTGGCCTTCTCCCTCTCAGCCAGGCTCTTTCATCTGAGTCACTGTATTCCTTCTTGACCTCATCTTCTGTCCTTCCCTTCCCTTTTCTCCATGATTTTCCTCTTTCCCTTTCAGCCAGTATATAACATAGAACTAAAAACTGTTTCAATTATTGGCTTAATAATTACTATCTATTAGTAGCTAAATAATTAGTCTTTCTGCTCTTCATTTTTTTAAAAAAGTGGGCCGACTGTGTATATTTTCTTTAACTTAAAAGAAATCTGTAGAATTTAACTCTGTGCCACTCAACTGATTTTCTTCCTGTGAATCAGAGTAATTTCACTAGAAATAAATGCAAACATTAATAATTCAGTTGATGATAAGTGAAATAACTTACCACCTTCACTTAATCACTCTTACAATACTTTTCTGATATGCAAGCTAAAAATCTCACCTAACCTAACCAAATTGTATGGGCCTGATTCTCCCTCAGCATCCACAGATATTAAATATATTAATTTTCCTATCCTATAAATTATATATCTATAAATGTGTTTAAAGACTTTAAACAGGTACAATTATAGAACAAAATTCACAGTCCTAAAGCAGTGGCTTTCTATAGTCTCACAAGAATGTTGCCTTTAGTACTATTAGTATATATAACTTTATAGCATGCATACCTTGTTGTCTTCCCAATAAAGTGCAAAGCATTCATCTCCAGGTTTCCACAGTTTTGAGTACTCCATAGGAATAGACGAGTCTAGTACTTTTTCTGGTTTAATTGGCCCAGATCTTCTTTTGGGCCCACTATTGTAAAATACTTTATCATCATAGGGTGCAGCTGTGATGGGTCCTGCTGGCTTAATAGGTCCTACTCGCCTTCCCTTCAGTGGCATTTCTGTCTCCCCATTTGGAACACCAATGAAACTATTAGTTCGGACAGGATTCTGGTAGTCAGTATTTATATGGAAATATTTTTCCATTTTTACACCACTGAAAGTTTCATTATTTATTGTTCGTGGTTTCCTATCATAAAAATGATCAGGATTTGCTGTTTGGTTTTCTCTTTTTCCACGTTTTTGATTATTATAATCTATAGATTCTTGAGGAAGTGGATTTTCTTTTGCCTCTCCATAGGATGGACCTTTTCCTGATCTGCTCTGCATAGAGTTATCCCTTTTTTTAAAAGCACTGTCATTGTGCTGAGAACTTAGAGGGTATGAAGCATCTTTAGTTCTATCATATCTAGGATATGGTCTATCACACTTGATTCTCTCTTCAGCCCATACTTCAGATCCTGAAGAAGTACTTGGTCTTTCAGAACCTCTGTTTCTAGGTAATCCACTGCCTTCTAAAACTGACTTTGAATTTTGAGTGTCTCTTTGAAAACGAGGAGGTTTTTCATTTCTTGGCTGTCTGGTATCATTTCGAGGAAGATATCTTGGTTGATTATTATCTTTCACTCCATTTTGCTCAGTATTTGACAATCTGTGTTGTCCCTGATGAAGCTGCTGCAGCTGTGACTTAGGTTCTGAAAAGTAAATCACATGCATATGAAAATGAAGACTCTGCATTAATACTCAGTTACTTTAACATGTTTAGCAGCCATTACATTAATACAAAATTATCAGACTACTATTTTAATATCTTCCACTAACTTCCCACTTCATTATCCTAACCCGCTCTGCTTCCTTCGAGTCCTGCATTTCTAATGGACAGTCTTCCTGACCAGCCACATTAGTAAGGTAAAGCATTGATAGGAACCATGAAAAAATGGTGGATAATTCAAAAGCAATTTGTCTTTGTTCCTGAATGCTTGCATTCTTATAACTACCTATATATGTTATTCCTGTAATTCATTTCCAAGACATTAATGATTGGGAGTTGCAAACGGCTAATTCGGAAGCTGCCATGAAACTGCACATGTATAACCTTTGCTCAACTCCTTGCTGATAATGTATAGTTATCATTGTCAGTCAAGGTCTAGACTTTGCAAAAATGTTATTTCTCAAATCTATCTGATTCTGGAATTGCTAAGTGTTTAGATTACAGACCTCCTACTATAGAAGAGAATTATTAACTCTCCTGATCTTTCAAAGTAATTAAGAGCAGGTACTACTTGGAAATACAGAATAAAAGTACCAAAGTCTGGTTAATAAGCACAACAGTGCAGATAATGACCAACTAGAAATCAAAAGCAGTAACATGGTAAATATATACTCATAGACAATTTAATGATTGCATTTCACATAGTGATTTTTATTTCAATTTGTATCAGAAAAGTCTTTACACTTTCTTTCTCCACTGTTTCACACAGCATTTCTATAACATTATTACCAAATATATTGACTGGTCTTTGGT
>JAQQAC010019963.1:44160756-44214615 GCA_029783875.1 Phataginus tricuspis
CATGTACACCAAAGACCAGTCAATATATTTGGTAATAATGTTATAGACATGCAGTGTGAAACAATGGCGGAAGAAAGTGGAAATGACACTTTCTGCTGGCATTCTTTATTACCCAGGAGTAAAAATTTAGGGAAGCAAGAATAATAGTGAACATAAGCAGGACACAAATGAGCATTTTCAGCAGAAAGCATGTATTGGTATTTGTTCCAGTCATTATTAAAGAATAAAAACAGCAGTTGTCTCTCACTGACTGTATGCTATGTATTAGATACTACTACACTAGCACTTTATACACCTTATCAATAGTCTCTACAGTAGTCTGAAGATAAAGATATGAGATTTCTTTAATAGAGAAGTCCCTTGTATAGTGAGTTGAAGAAAAATTTCAGCTTTCAAAATAGGTCAAATATGAAGGTATTTTATTTGCTGCCAATTAGTTTGAATAGATAAGATACTTAAGAAGTAAGCATTTTAGACCTGCTGTGTTTAAGGTTATATCATCCCAGATAGGGCCACTCATATCTAAGATGGTCAGGAAGTACAAATAAATTAGGCCACCGTGATAGTAACTAAATATCCTGGAATATAGAAGGGGGCCTGGATAACCATGTATATAGAATGAAGGCTTCAACTATGGTTGGTAGGTGTGGGAGAATTTGATTTCAGTTCTTCGAAAAGAAAAAAGGGTAAAGATTTCCTTATCTATTTAATTGATGATATACATTAGATTACAGAATAAGATGAGTAATTTTACTAATAATGAATATATTTCATTTCTGTTATTATGCTGAGGTGGTATAGTCTAAGAAGAATCTATGAAGGAAATTACTTTTTAAAGAAAGAATTGCTCTTAAAAATCAAACTAAATGAAGCAGAAGATACAATTGTGCTTTTAAAAGAACATAGTTTTCCAGCAACAGATTCACAGACTCCAAGAAGAGACTATCAGTTACCAAAGGGAAAGAGTGGGGGTGGGAAGGGAGGGAGAAGGGGACTAAGGAACATTATGATTAGCACACATAATGTAGAGGGGGTCCCTGGAAGGTAGTGTAGCACAGAGAAGACAAGTAGTGCCTCCACAGCATCTTACTATGCTGATGGACAGTGACTGCAATGGGGTGTGGGGGGGACTTGATAATATGGGGGAATGTACTAACCACAATGTTGCTAATATGAAACTTTCATAAGAATGTATATCAATGATACCTTAATAAAAAAAAAGAACATAGTTTTCATACACATCCACTTCACTCCAAAATAAAGTAATAGTAAGCCAAGAAAGGAAAGTCCTTAAATGTTTCCTCACTCTTGGATTTTCTTAAACCCAGTATCTTTTGTCCTAGGTTGTTAAGTAAGGAAACCAAAGTAAATATTTTGAAAATGAGCTAACCTATTAAAGAAATAACAGAATATGCTCAATTACTAAATTGTGGAAAAGATGATTTTAAGTAATATAATAGTCCCCAAATCAAATAGAGAACTTCTCAGCTCTCCTGTTAAAATCTAGTTGCTCTCTGCCACACTTCTCGAGAAGGCATGGTGATTCCAAAGCACCCAAAATACTAACTGGCCTCAAAAGTTAGGTCTACAATCACTCTCATAAAAAAAATACTAAGATTTTTTTTTCATATAGGAAGCAGAATAAAATGCATAAATTCTTTTTAATGACCTGGAGGGGAAAGATGAAATAAAAGCATAAATAGAAATTGGTAACATTTATTATTAAATAGGAGAAAAAGGGAAAAAGAGTATTAGCAAAAATAATAGAAAATTTGTCACCAAATACATAAAATTGTGAAAACATCTAAAAGATAAAAGTGATAAAAGCTTATATTAAAAAACTAACCAAAGAGTGCTGCATAAGTTTAGCTGGATTTGTGATAAATGCTGTTAGACCAGATCGTGAGTTTCAAAATGTATGTTTATGAGATAATTGATCACAATGTTTTATGTCACCATGATTTGAAATGCAAGGATCATTAAAAATGAATTTATTAACTGTCACATATTATCAGGGTTTGTATGTAAGAATGTGCTGAGTTAATCAGACATCTTAAAATATTAATACTTCCTTGCAGAATATCCATTCTCCAGTCACAGTTGCCCTTGCATTTCACAGTTGAAAAACAGGTACATTTTGTTTCCCAAGACGATTCTTCATTTTACTCTGAGATACCTACCTGAAGAAGATGTGTCTTAGTATTTGTGCCTGACTCTACTCTAAAGGTCTTCTGCCTGCATTATTTCACGTAGTTCTCAAAACCACCCTGAAGGGCAATATTACAATCTTTATTTTACGAGTAAAGAAACAAAGCAAGGCTAGCAGCTAAAAAAAATGTGGAAGCCAGAGTTTAAACTTAAATCTAACTCATGCCAAGGCCCACTATTTTTCCACAATGCCAAGCTGCCTGCCAGAGGAACAAAACAGAATGAAACCAACATGTTAGCTACAATTTTATCACCTACATCTTTTCACCTGGGGTGATGCAGAAATCACAAAGACTCTCACAATCTCTGTTGGGGTGAAAAAATTAATTTGGATACTAAGACTGTCAGAAACGTGACCTAAAATTGACAACTGTTGCCATTAATGCAGGAAAAAACTAAAGCATCTATTAACAGTTGGACTGGTATTTAGAAGCTCACCAACTGACACTTAGAGATAGCATGGTGTGTAGGTCACAACCTCTGGTGAAGCACTGCATATATTATATCACAGCTCTGCCACTTAGTAGTTTTCTAACCTTAGGCAAGATATTTAACTTTTCTGAGTTTCATCTTTAAGACAGGGATAATAAGAGAGCCTACCTTAGAGGTTAACTAAGTTAATACATGCAAAGTATTAAGAACTGTGTCCGGCTTTAATAAGCATCCAGCAAATGTTAGTGGTCACTGTTACCACGATGATTACTAGCAGCATTATAAATATGCAGATAACCTAAATTAATTGCCTTATAAAAAAACCAATACTTGGATGATAACGTGCTTCCAAATTTGCACCTCTTCCCCACCACCAATCCCCATCTTTAGTTAGGATCCTTACTTTGGTTTAGTTTTCTTTGTTTTTGTTGTTGTTGAAAACAAGGCAGAAAAAATGTTTTAGCAAAACCTTTTTTATTGTCAAATTATAAAAGTTAAATTATAGAGAAAATTTAGATAATCAGAAAATCAAAATCATACTATACTACTGTTTTTCACTTAAAATACATTCATTAACACTCTCCAGATAAAATTTCTTGTATAACCCCTTTGACATTTTTCTATATTAAAAAAATGCTAAGAAATATTTTAAAAAGTAAAAGCACTTACAATCCTACATATGAGAAATGGATAGAATGAAAATACTACCTTCTGCCTATCCAAATCTACCTCTAGGGATAGCCACTATTAACATTTTCAGAGGTTATTCTTCCTTTTTATGTAATTCATACAAATAATGCCATGCACATTTAATTAATTTTTTTAAACAAAAAAAGCAGACTCACGCACATATCATAGGCTGCAATATACTCTTTAAATTAACTGTATATCGTAGCCATAGTTTAAAGTGAATACAAAGAAGTAACTCATTCATTTCAATATTGCACTTTGCTTTTAAAGGAGGGTGCTTTAAATATTATTACATATTAATCAAATTGAGGGTGGGATTTAAGTCTTACTCAGCATTGTTTTCTCCAGTGCCTAGCTACAATATTTCAGGCAAACAGATGGCTTTTAGTAAATATTTGCTGAAAGAAAGATACAGTTACTAAAAACGATAGGAGTGGAACAAGCTTCTAAATTCAAGATTGCCTGTTTAAAACTGTCACCTGGGCTCAGCTAAGGATTCAACATTGAAATAGAAGACATACTTTTCTATCTTGCTTTCTGTAAGAAAGGTTTGTATCAAAGCACATTGGGAAAGATTTAGTTTGAGTTCAAATGATTATTGAAAAAGACTGCACAACACCTAAACACTGAGCCCAAGACCAAATAAATTCATTCTCCCACTTACTTGTAACATATCTTTGACAAAGTTACAAAGACTTGACACACTTCATCTGTAAAGTGTGGATAATGATACTTATCACAGGATTATGGTGAAGATTCAAACTGAAAATATTTGTGAAATGCTTTTCTCATGGGTCTCTTGAATTAGACTGCCCATTGGAAATGAATTGCAGTTCTACCACTGGGCACTTGTTTAGCCTTGTAAAACTAGAATAATACTAATCACCTCTTTCATTTATTCAGTTACTCTGTACTACAGGTGCTGAGCACTGACTACAGACAGCTGTCAACACTGTTCTAGTAACTATGTACAAAACAGCAGGTAAGAGCCATAACCTCTCTATCCTGTGGTGCTTTAGGTGTAATGGGAACAGGCAGACAACAAATAAGTAAACAAACAAGTAACACAGCTTAAAACTGTGTTAAGCCTAAGAGGGAAATCTAAACTGTTATGATAAAACTGGGCTCAGTGAGGGCATACCAACTGGTGGGGTGGGTGTGGGGTGTTGTACTCTGAAGAAGTGGTACTTCAGTTGAGCCCTAAAATATGACAAGAAATGCAATGAAAGTAGGGAAGAGTACTGTCCAAGAAGGAACAGCACACGCACAAAAGTCCTGGGCCAGAAACTTACTTCATGGAGGTAATACGTTCCTGAAAAAACCCTTGCAGGGAGAATTCTAAGTAAAAATATCACCACTAATTATTAACTTCAAAGGGGAAAAGGTTGTACATATCAATGCCCCAAAATTGATGTCCATGATGCTCAATAAAAACACCAAATCCCAGAAAAAAATGGATACAAGAAACAATCAACATTAGTTATAACACAATCTGGCAGGGCATATTCCTTTCATTCCTATCCACTCAAAGATATACAGTTTTTCTGTTGTCATTAAATTCTTTCATAACTATGACACCCATTAAACTTAACACTAAGTTAAAAAATAAACATTTATGATACTCCGGGTCTATAGAACTATCTTTTAGTGTCCCAAATCTTCTTAAAAAATAGACAGAGGAAAGTCAAAAAAAAAAAAAAAAAAAAAAAGGTTAGGGAGCATAAGGCATAAGATCACTGCTGCTTTAAATAATCAAATCATTAAAAGATGAGAAAATGCAACACATATTAACAATACTTCGAAGGTGCCTCTTCTCCAGTCATGATCAAAAGGCATGCAAAGTTCAAGCCAAAGCTTATGAGTGCCAAAAAGACAAAAACAAAAACAAAGAAGACAAAATGTTTAGTTCAGGGAGTATCTAAAATTCCTCATACAGTTAAAAGACCAAATGAGCTTATCTCAGGGTATAACTAATAACATTCTCCATTCCCATTTTACAGAAAAGGAAGCTGAAGGCTTGACCAAGTTCATAAAATTAACTGGGGCAGAACTGGGATGAACCAGCAGTCAGGTTCCAGGCCCCACTATTAACTTCCCTGCTATACCTCCTCAGTAAGCTACCATTACATTATTAGCATTAAATCATTAATAACCATGAATTAATTTCAGAATTTCTTCATGGAACCCAGGTTAGGATTACCATAACAATACTTGTCCAGGGGAAAAAAAGGATTACTTGTACAAACTGTTCATTAAATGAGACTACATCTATTTAACTTAGCTGATTTTCCTTTTTAAAAAATTTTTATTAAGGTATTATTGATACACACTCTTACGAAGGTTTCACAAGAAAAACAATGTGGTTATTAGATTTATCTTTATTATTGAGTCCCCTCCACATACCCATTGCAGTCACTGTCTATCAGTGTAGTAAGATGCCAGAGTCCCTATTTCTCTTCTCTGAGCTACACTGTCTTCCCTGTTACCCCACACACACCATGTGTACCAATCATGATAGCCCACAATCCCCTTCTCCCTTCCTCCCCACCTGCCCTCCTCACACCTCCCCTTTAGTAACCACTGGTCCCTTCTTGGAGTCTGTGAGTCTGCTGCTGTTTGTTCCTGCAGTTTTCCTTCATTGTTATACTCCACAAACGAGGGAAATCATTTGGTATTTGTCTTTCTCTACCTGACTTATTTCACTGAGCATAATATCCTCTAACTCCATCCATGTTGTTGCAAATGGTAGGATTTGTTTCTTACTTGTGGCTGAATAGTATTCCACTGTATATATATGCCACATATTCTTTATTCATTCATCTATTGATGGACACTTAGGTTGCTTCCATACCTTGGCTATTGTAAATAGTGCTGTGATAAATACAGGGGTGCATATGTCTTTTTGAATCTGAGTTGTTTTCATTGGGTAAATTCCTAGGAAGGGAATTCCTGAGTCAAATGGTATTTCTATTTTTAGTTTTTGAGGAACCTCCATACTGCTTTTCACAATGGTTGAACTAGCTTACATTCCCACCAGCAGTGTAGGAGGGTTCCCTTTTCTTCACATCCTCACCAGCATTTGTTGTTCTTAGTCTTTTCTTTGTTGGCCATCCTTACTGGTGTGAGGTGATATCTCATAGTGGTTTTAATTTGCATTTCCCTAATAATTAGCGATATGGAGCATCTTTTCATGTGCCTGTTGGCCATTTGAATTTCTTGTTTGGAGAAGTGTCTGTTCATATCCTAGGCCCACTTTCTAACAGAGTTATTGGGAATGGAGAATGTTATTAGTTATACCCTGAGATAAGCTCATTTGGTCTTTTAACTGTATGAGGAATTTTAGATACTCCCTGAACTAAACATTTTGTCTTCTTTGTTTTTGTTTTTGTCTTTTTGGCACTCATAAGCTTTGGCTTGAACTTTGCATGCCTTTTGATCATGACTGGAGAAGAGGCACCTTCGAAGTATTGTTAATATGTGTTGCATTTTCTCATGCATGTGAGTTCTTTATATATTTTGGATGTTAACCCCTTGTCGGATATGTCATTTACAAATATATTCTCCCATACTGTAGGATGCCTTTTTGTTCTGCTGATGGTGTCCTTTGATGATCATGCAGGATATGGCATATGCTGACACTGCTTTGTGGAGGCTATCATGTTGCTTGTAGTTGTTACATCTTACCTGAGGTGTCAGGGCTGCTAATCCTAATGCTCTAAATCCTAAGTATAAAGGACCACTCCTTATTTCCTTCCTTCCAACCAACCCTAGTACATAAATAAGCATTGCCAGTCACTTCTGTGTTTTTTATAAAACTCCTCTGGATTATTTTCATGTTCCTGGCATATCCAGGACATAAAGTAGCACAAGAATTGGTTAACTGAGTGCAGCACTGCAGTCTCACAGTCACTCCCACACTACTTACTGCCGTCAGTGTCTTCAGTTCAGTTGTACACTGGTGGACTTGGGTAAGTCAGGTAATACTCCCTTGTTGGCAAACTGGGCATTTACATAAGAGATGCTAAACTAAGGAGTCAAAATCATTTAGAAATACTAACTTTATATTATTTTTGCTTTAACTCAAATATTAATGTTTATTGAAAATATAATGGAAACATTAACTGAACATAGAGAACTGCCATTATTGAACTTTTAAAAACAGAAAAGATAATGCAACAAAACAACTGAAACTGTCATACAAGAAACATCAGTCAAGTGCAAAAAACAAAACTTAAGCAGTGTGGTTTTTCATTCCAAGCTGATTAATATTTTCTGGATCATGAGTATGATAATTTTAGACAGAATATTATTTTTGCAACACAGTTCTTGCCAATTTCACAAAACTATAGCAAAACAAAAAGGAGAACTCATAATTTGAAGCCCAAACATCAGCGAAATTTAAAGCCACTTTATTTTCATGGGCAAGAAAATGAAAGTAAAGAAAAAACAAAGGAATGTCCATTTATAGAATGGAACATTATTGTTAAAAAGACACTGTACTATAGATCAACAGGTTACCTACTGATGTATAAAGTGTTTCAAGTAAAATAGCTGAAATTACTGTTGAGTAATCCTTCAAAAAGTAATGCAAAACAAAAACAAATCATTAAGGATATGTGTTACAAAAATATGGTATTAACTGATCAGTACATGAATTCACATCATAACACAAGAATAACACTCTCTAAAATTCCTACGCCTACATTTAAGCCATTTTATACATACATTTTTTATTAAGGTATTATTGATACACACTCTTATGAAGATTTCACATGAAAAAACAATGTGGTTACTACATTTACCCATATTATCAAGTCCCCACCCACCATACCCAAATGCAGTCACTGTCCATCAGTGTAGTAAGATGCCACAGATTCACTATTTGCCTTCTCTGTGCTACACTGTTTTCCCCGAGACACCCCACACCATGTGTACTAAACATAATACCCCTCAATCCCTTTCTCCCTCCCTCCAGACCCGCCCTCCCACACCCACCCCTTGGGAACCATAGTCCCTTCATGGACTCTGTGAGTCTGCTGCTACTTTGTTCCTTCGGTTCTGTTTCATTGTTATACTCCACAAATGAGGGAAATCATTTGGTACTTGTTGTTCTCCACCTGGCTTATTTCACTGGGCATAATATCCTCTAACTCTATCCATGTTGTTGCAAATGGTAGGATTTGTTCCTTTCTTATGGTTGAATAGTATTCCATTGCATATATGTACCACCTCTTATTAATCCATTCATCTACTGATGGACACTTAGGTTGCTTCCATATCTTGCCTATTGTAAACAGTACTACAATAAACAGGGGTGCATGTGTCTTTTTGAGTCTGAGAAGTCGTATTCTTTAGGTAAATTTCAAGAACTGGGATTCCAGGTCAAATAGTATTTCTACTTTTAGTTTGTTGAGGAACCGCCATTTTGCTTTCCACAATGGTTGAACTAGCTTACGTTCCCACCAGCAGTGTAGGAGGGTTCCCCTTTCTCTGCATCCTCACCAGCATTTGTTGTTCTTAGTCTTTTGGATGCTGGCCATCCTTACTGCTGTGAGGTGATATCTCATTGTGGTTTTAATTTGCATTTCCCTGATGATTATTGATGCAGAGCCTCTTTTCATGTGTCTGTTGGCCATCTGAATTTCTTCTTTGGAGAACTGTCTCTTCATACCCTCTGCCCATTTTTTAATCGGGTTATTTGATTTTTGGGTGTTGAGGCATGTGAGTCTTTTATATATTTTGGATGTTAACACCTTGTCGGATATGTCATTTACAAATATATTCTCCCATACTGTAGGATGGCTTTTTCTTCTGTTGATGGCGTCCTTTGCCATACAGAAACTTTTTAGTTTGATGTAGTATTATGTGTTCATTTTTGCTTTTGTTTCCCTTGCTCAAGGAGATGTGTTCAAGAAGAAGCTGCTCATCTTTATATTCAGGAGATTTCTGCCTATGTTGTCTTCTAAGAGTTTTATGGTTTCATGACTTACATTCAGGTCTTTGATCCATTTGGAGTTTACTTTTGTGTATGGGGTTAAACAATAATCCAGTTTCATTCTCTTGCATATAGCTGTCCAGTTTTACAAACACCAGTTGTTGAAAGGCTGTCATTTCCCCATTGTATGTCCATGGCTTCTTTATTGTATATTAATTGATGATATATGGTTGGGTTTATATTAGGGCTCTCTTGTCTGTTCCATTAGTCTACGGGTCTGTTCTTTTGCCAGTATGAAATTGTCTTGATTACTGTGGCTTTGTACTAGAGCTTGAAGTTGGGAACCATATTCCCCCCACCTTTATTCTTCCTTCTCAAGATTGCTTTGGCTACTCGGGGTCTTTTGTGGTTCCATATGAATTTTAGAACAATTTATTCTAGTTCTTTGAAGAATGCTGTTGGTATTTTGATAGGGATTTTATTGAATCTGTGGATTGCTTTAGGCAGGATGGCCATTTTGACAATATTAATTATTCCTATCTATGAGCATGGAATGTGTTTCCATTTATTGGTATCTTCTTTACTTTCTCTCATGAGTGTCTTGTAGTTTTCAGAGTATAGGTCTTTCACTTCCTTGGTTAGGTTTATTCCTAGGTATTTTATTCTTTTTGATACAACTGTGAATGGAATTGTTTTCCTAATTTCTCTTTCTGATAGTTCATCCCTAGTGTATATGAAAGCAACAGATTTCTGTGTATTGATTTTGTATCCCTCAATTTTTCTGAATTCAGATATTAGATCTAATAGTTTTGGAGTGGATTCTTTAGGGTTTTTTATGTACAATATCATGTCATCTGCAAACAAGGACAGTTTGAGTTCTTCCTTGCCTATCTGGATGCCTTGTATGTCTTTGTGTTCTCTGACTGCCGTGGCTAGGACCTCCAGGACTATGTTGAATAAAAGTGGGGAGAGTGGGCATCCTTGTCTTGTTCCCGATCTTAAAGGAAAAGCTTTCACCTTCTTGCTGTTAAGTATTATGGGGGCTGTGGGTTTGTCACATATGGCCTTTATTATGCTGAGTTACTTGCCCTCTATACCCATTTTGTTGAGAGTTTTTATCATGAATGAATGTTGAATTTTGTCAAATGCTTTTTCAGTATCTATGGAGATGATCATGTGATTTTTGTCCTTTTTGTTGATGTGGTGGATGATGTTGATGGATTTTCAAATGTCGTGCCATCCTTGCATTCCTGGAATAAATCCTACTTGATCATGATGGATGATTTTTTTGATGTATTTTTGAATTCGGTTTGCTAAAATTTTGTTGAGTATTTTTACATCAATATTCATCATGGACATTGGTCTTTAATTTTATTTTTTGTGGTATCTTTGCCTGATTTTGGTATTAGAGTGATGCTGGCATCCTAGAATGAGTTTGGAAGTATTCCCTCTTCTTCTACTCTTTGTAAAACTTTAAGGAGGATGGGTATTAGGTCTTCAGGAAATGTTTGATAAATTTCAGGGGTGAAGCCATCTGGTCCAGAGGTTTTGTTATTAGGTAGTTTTTTGATCACCAATTCAATTTCATTCCTGGTAATTGTTCTGTTCATATTTTCTGTTTCTTCGTGGATCAGCCTTGGAAGGTCTTATTTTTCTAGAAAGTTATTCATTTCTTCTAGGTTTTCCAGTTTGTTGGCATCTAATTTCTCATAGTATTCTCTAAAAATTCTTTGTATTTCTGTGGTGTCCGTAGTGATTTTTCCTTTCTCGTTACTGATTCTGTTTATGTGTGTAGACTCTCTTTTTTTCTTGAGAAGTCTGGCAAGGGTTTTATCTATTTGTTTATTTTCTCGAAGAACCGGCTCTTGCTTTCATTGATTCTTTCTATTGTTTTATTCTTCTAGATTTTATTTATTTCTGCTCTACTTTTTATTATGTCCCACCTTCTACTGACTTTGGGCCTCATTTGTTCTTCTTCTAGTTTTGTTAATTGTGAGTTTAGACTGCTCATATGGGATTGTTCTTTTTCCTGAGGTAGGCCTGTATTGGAATATCCTTTCCTCTTAGCACGGCCTTCGCTGCTTCCCACAGATTTTGCGGTGTTGAATTATTGTTGTCATTTGTCTCCATATATTGCTTGATCTCTGTTTTTCTTTGGTCATTGATCCATTGGTTATTTGGGAGCATGCTATGAAGCCTCCATGTGTTTGTGGGATTTTTCTTTTTTTTTGCGTAATTTATTTCTAGTTTCATACCTTTGTGGTCTGAGAAACTGGTTGGTACAATTTCAATCTTTTTTAACTTACTGAGGCTCTTTTTGTGGCTTAGTATATGATCTATTCTTGAAAATGTTCCACATGCACTTGAGAAGAATGTTTCTTCTGCTGCTTTTCGGTGGAGAGTTCTGTAAATGTCTGTTAGGTCCATCTTTTCTAATGTATTGTTCAGTGCCTCTGTCTCCTTACTTATTTTCTGTCTGGTTGATCTGTCTTTCAGAGTGAGTGGAGTGTTGAAGTCTCCTCAAATGAATACATTGCATTCTATTTCTCCTTTTAGTTCTGTTAGTATTTGTTTCACATATGTAGGTGCTCCTGTGTTGGGCACATAGATATTTATAATGTTTGTATCTTCTTGTTGGATTGACCCCTTAATCATTATGTAATGTCCTTCTTTGTCTCTTCTGACTTTCTTTGTTTTGAACTCTATTTTGTCTGATACAAGTACTGCCACTCCTGCTTTCTTCTCACTCTTAGTTGCATGAAATATCTTTTTCCATCCCTTCACTTTTAATCTGTGTATGTCTCTGGGTTTAACACGAGTCTCTTGTAGGTAGCATATAGATGGGTCTTGTTTTTTTATCCATTCAGTGACTGTCTGTCTTTTGATTGGTTCATTCACTACATTTACATTTAGGGTGATTATTGATAGGTATGTACTTACTGCCATTGCAGGCTTTGGATTCGTGTTTACCAAAGGTTCAAGGTTAACTTCCTTACTATCTAAGAGTCTAACTAAATCACTTAGTATGCTATTACAAACGCAATCTAAAGGTGCTTTTTTTTCCTCCTCCTTTTTCTTCCTACTCCATTCTTTACATATTAGGTTTCATATTCTGTACCCATTGGCTATCCCTTGATTGACTTTGGGGATAGTTGATTTAATTTTTCATTTGCTTAGTAATTAGCTGGTCTACTTTTTTACTGTGGTTTTATTCCCTTTGGTGACAGTTATTAAACCTTAGGAACACTTCCATCTATAGCAGTCCCTCCAAAATACACTGTAGAGACGGTTTTTGGGAGGTATATTCTCTCAGCTTTTGCTTATCTGGAAATTGTTTAATCCCTCCTTCAAATTTAAATGATAACCTTGCCAGGTAAAGTATTCTTGATTTGAGGCCCTTCTGCTTCATTACATTAAATACATCATGCCACTCCCTTTTGTCCTGTAAAGTTTCTGTTGAGAAGTCTGATGATAGCCTGATGGGCTTTCCTTTTTAGGTCATTTTATTTCTCTCTCTGGCTGCTTTTAATAGTCTGTCCTTATCCTTGATCTTTACCATTATAATTACTATATGTCTTGATGTCGTCTTCCTTGGGTCCCTTGTGTTGGGAGATCTGTGCACCTCTATGGCCTGAGAGATTAACTCCTTTCCCAGATTGGGGAAGTTTTCAGCAATTACTTCCTCAAAGAGTTTTGATCTCTCTTCCTCTCGTACCCCTATAAGGCAAATATTGTTCCGTTTGGATTGGTCATACAGTTCTCTCAATATTCTTTCCTTCTTAGAGATCCTTTTTTCTCTCTGTGCCTCAGCTTCTTTGTATTCCTCTTCACTAATTTCTATTTCATTTATCATCTCCTCCACCATATCTAATCTGCTTTTAATACCCTCCATTGTGCTCTTCAATGATTGGCTCTCCGACTGGAATTCATTCCTGAGTTCTTGAATATTTTTCTGTACCTCCATGAGCATGTTAATGATTTTTATTTTGAAATCCCTTTCAGGAAGTTTCATGAGATTGATTTCTTTTGAATCTTTCTCAGGTGTTGTATTCATAGTTTTACTTTGAACCAGGTTTTTTTGGCATTTCATATTTGTATATGGTGCCCTCTAGTGCCCAGAATCTCTACTCTGTGGAGCTGCTCAGCCCCTGAAGCAATTTTGGGGGTCTCTGGGGAGTGGTATGTGTGCCTGGGGGGAGGAAAGAGCTGTCTCCTGCTTCCCGGCAGCTATGTCTGCCTCCACTGCCAGAACAATTGGGCTGAGCACACAGGTATGAGCCTCTATGCTTTGTGTTTGTAGTTGGTGTAGATGGGGCTTTCCTCTGGCTGGCCTAATGCCAGGGTAGTGTATGCCTGTTTCCAAGCTAGGTGGGCCTGGCCGGGAGAAAGGTCCAGTAGGCTGCGTATCATGGAGTGGGTCCTTCAAGCTGTGTAGCCAGTCAGAGATCTGGAGTGCCAGAAGTTCGAGAAAGTTCCCAACCTGCTGGGCCAAGTACACCCAGACAATTTTGTCTACCTGTCCTTTCTCCTGCGCAATAAGCTCTGTGCAATCCTTGCCCCTTCAGCAGTCCTCTTGCTAAGGGCTTCCTTGTTGGGAAGTCTCTCAGACTGCCCACATTTCTTTTGTCCCAGAGCAGCCAAATATGGATAACTGCTTTCCACAAGTGGCTGGAATCTCAGTCTCTCCAGGTATTCTGACTTTCTTAGCTTTCCAACCCCCTAATCACAAGAGTACCATGAGAGCACCATGAAATGTAGGTTTGTGCTCCCAGAGCAGATCTCCAGAGTTAGGTATTCAGCAGTCCCAGGCCTCCACTCCCTCCCCCCTTCATTTCTCTTCCTCCCATAGGTAAGCTGGGGTGGGGGAAGGTCTTGGGTCCCGCCAGGTTACGGCTTTGGTACATTACCATGTTCTGTGAGGTTTATTCTTTTCTCCAGGTGTATGCAGTTTTTCACAGCCCTCTTTCTTGTTGCTCTTTCAGGATTAGTCATTTTAATTATATTTTCTTATTGTATGTGGTCTTAGGAGGAAGCCTCTGTCTCACCTCTCACATTGCCATCTTTAATCCTCTTTCCTATACATACTTTTTTAACCTCAAAATTCTCAACAAATTTTCTCAATGATATAAATCAGGGCTTTTTGTATAAAACATTTTTAGATATTGTGTATATTTTGCAATGATCACAAAAACTTTTGGCTATAAAAGTTTGTCTATCAACTCAAAATTTCTATATTTTGTTTCCTCTGTAAAAAATTATTTCCTGTATAAATTTATTTTTTGTGAATTCTGTCTCATTTCTTACAGATACATATAAATACAAGTATTTATTAAATGATTTTACTTTCCATATATTACAAAAATAAAATGTGACCTTTAAAAATATGTGATAGGCAGGAAGAGAAATCACCTATCACGCCAACACAATAGTATAACTTTTTCATGCTATATTAAATATGTTCTTCCTTCCACTCTTTTCAAAATAATCATTTTAGTGTCTATAGAATATTTATCTGCCAGATATTCTTTAGCTTGTCTTCTAACCACACCACCTCACTAATCCTATGTATTTGTCATATTCTCCAGTTAGAGATATGCTGGAGCCAGCTTAAACATCATACAAGAACTAATTATTAAATTTATAGAAAATGTGTAAGCTGATTGTTAAACTGTTGATAGCTTGAAACCAGCCATAGTGGAAATATTTACACCACAGAAATCAGGAAAAGCTAAAAATAAGGACATCCCTCCCCCCCCCCACTTCTTCTCTCAGAGCCAGTTTTTAAATATTCACCAGCACACTACTGATGGTATATAAACCCAAGGACAATTTCCATTCTTATCTGTTTCTCTCATACCACTACTTCATTGGCAGATACTTTCTCAGTTTCTTTGCTGGTTCCTCCACCTCTACTTGAACTCTAAATTTCACTAGCTGCTTGAAATCTCTCTTTGATTTTTAAAACTTACTATATGGTGGGATAATCCCAGAATTTCCACAATCTCCTGCCTGGCCTTAGTGTATTTACATATCAACAGGTGTTTACCACTGCAGCCTCTGGCAGCTGCCAGGGCAAGGGATAGAAGAAGGACAGCCATTCTCTCCTCTCCTCTGTTCCTGGTGT
The DNA here is from genome assembly GCA_029783875.1 of Phataginus tricuspis. Lineage (NCBI taxonomy): Eukaryota > Metazoa > Chordata > Mammalia > Pholidota > Manidae > Phataginus > Phataginus tricuspis. The sequence continues at coordinate 44,176,146 of JAQQAC010019963.1, forward strand.
GTAATTGGTCTGGCATCTGCCAGTCACCAAGAATTTGACAATGGAGTTCCTCCCGGAAGGGGCAGGCGGAAAGTAGAAAGCACTCTGTGTGGGCAGAGCAAGAGCAGGGGCCAAAGGAGACAGATGGGGCCAGGACTACTAGCTAGCTAATTTGAGCAAGCTGTGAGTAATAAAAAGCCTTTCTCTCGACCTACTTTTTCCCTTAACTTATTTCAGCCATTGTGGAAAGCATTGTGGAGGTTCCTCAAAAAACTAGAAGTAGGAATACTATACAGCCCAGGAATTCCACTTCTAGGAATTTAACCAAAAACAAAATTGCTTATTTGAAAGGATACCTGCACCCCCATGTTTACCACTGCATTATTTATAATAGCCAAAATATGGAAGCAACATAAGTGTCCATCAAACGATAAATGGATGTGGTACATACACACAATGGAATATTATTCATCCATTAAAAAAAAAACGGAAATCCTGCCATTTGTGACAACATGGATGGACCCAGAGGTTATTATGCTAAGTAAAATAAGCTAGGTGGAAAGACAAATAACATAGTGATTTCACTTATTTGTGGAATATAAAAACAAAATAAAATAAAGCAAAATGAACAGAACATCAGTAGACTCATAGACACTGAGAAGTGACTGGTAGTTACCATGGGGGAGGAGTTGGAGTGGGTGTGTGGGGTGTGTGAGGGGAATAAAGAGGCACAAAAATTCTCAATCATAATATAAGTTGGTCACAGGGATGGTAGTACAGAATGGAGAATATAGTCAATGATTCTGGAACATCTTCCTATGTTGAGATAGTTACCACACTAGTGAGGGTGTGTATTTAATAATATGGGTAACTGTTGAACCACTGTGTTGTATACTTGAAACCAATATAAGATTGTATATCAATGATACTTCAATAAAAAATTGTAATTAATTAAATTAAATTAAATATAAAAGAAAACCAGAAATCAATGGCAAGCTAACTTTAACCAAGTGTCTATATATTAACTTTAAAAACTTTCACTAAAGTTATCCATAAATACATATATAACTTTCTATATGTAATTAGTTATTAGTTCAAATAGCTAAATTTACATTCATAATTAGAACATTACATGTGCAGCACTGTGGCATAATTTTACTTTCTATTTAGCATTTTGTAGAACATCTTTAGCTACCTGGTTTCACTGCCCTGGCAAAAGGAAGATGCCAGATGCTATGCTATCAGAATGCTTGCAGATCTAGGGTCCCCAATGTCATAACATAGACGACAGCATTGCAAACTAATCTAGTGAAGGACCATGATTTTTGTTGTAGTTGTTGATTCTGGTATTAATTTCTAATCAGGTGTTGATTGTTATTTTTGTAAAATACAGTAACAAGTTTTGAGGTACTGTCAAATTGCTAAAAGAGTTTCTTAATATTTATTCAATTTCGCACTTATATGCACTTGTTCCTGACCAGACACTAAGTAGCACTTGTATAGATCATTCAGTATGAAGGTAACAAGCCCGGAACACAGAACTGAAAACAATTAATTCAAGGTAAGCTTATAAAGCACTCTCTAGAAATTTGAGGCAATTTGTACTTAAAAAATAATGGAATGCTAGAAAGCAATCAGTCCTATAAGAAGAAGCCAAGGACTAGGAAGGCTATAAGGGTGGGTAGGCATAGAGAGCAAATGATAGGTAGTGGGCCAATAACTACACATTCTCTCTGTTGTGCTGACAGCTTATGACTACTCATATAGAATCATTCATCCTAGGCTTCCAAACAGGCATATCATCACTAATTTCAATCAGTGAGTTCCATAGTGAAATGGGGAGGAATGCTGTTTGACTCAATAAGATGTAAATAATCAATACAGATGGTCTCCAACTTATGACAGTTTGACTTACATACTTCAATTTTATGAGAGTGCAAAGCAATATGTATTCAGTAGAAATTGTACTTTTTTCCCAGGGTTAGTGATATGTGGTACAATAGTCTCTTGTGATGCTGGGCAGCAGCACAGAGCAGCAGCTCCCAGTCAACCATGTGACCACAAGGGTAAACAACTGACACATTCACAACCATTCAGCAATATCATTTTTCACGTTCAGTACAGTATTCAACAAATTACATGATATTCAACAATACTACAAAATAGGCTTTGTGTTAGATGATTTTGGCCAACTGTAGGCTAATTTAAGTGTTCTGAGCACATTTCAGGCAGGCTAGGCTAAGCTATGATGTTTGGTAGGTTAGATGCATTTAAAATGCATTTCAACACATGATATTTTCAACTTAAGATGGATTTATCAGGCAGTAAACATATTGTAAGTCTTGAGCAAACCCTTCAAAAGAACATTTAGTCTAATACGTATATATATATATATATATATATATATATCTGGCCTTTCTAATTAAAACATTACTATTATATCTCATTTCCTTCCTGCAGTCCCTATTCCACACTCTTCAAAATTTGAGCTACAAATGTATAAGACATTACAGAAAAGTATTCAAGATCTCAGGGAGGACTTCAACAAAAAGATAGAAAACCTGAAAAGAGCCACTCAGAGCTGAAGAATACAGTATTTGAAATGAAACATACAATGGAGGTATTTTAAAGTAGGTTATGTCATGTAGAGGAGATGGTAAATGAAGTAGAAATTAGAGAACAGGAAAGAAAACAAGCTAAGGAACATAGAAAATAAAGGATCCCTAGGAATGAAAGAATGGTAAGAGAGCTATGTGACCAATCCAAATGAAAGAATATTCTCATAATAGGGTTACCAGAAGGAGAAGAAAAAGACAAAGGGATTGAAAGTCTCTTTAAAGAAAAAATTGTTGAAAACTTCCCCAATACGGGAAAGGAAATAGATGCTCAGGTCATAGAAGCGCAGAGATCCCCTAACAAAAGGAACTAGAGGAAGACAACACCAAGACATATAATAATTAAAATGACAAAAATCAAGGACAAGGAGAGAGTGTTAAAAGCAGCCAGAGAGAGAAAAAAGTTTACTTATAAAGGAAATCCCTCTCAACAGAAATTCAACAGTTGAAATTCTTCTCAAGAGAAACTCTATAGGCCAGAAGGGAGTGCCATGATATAGTTAATGTACTGAAACAGAAGGACCTGCAAGCAAGAAACCTCTACCTGGCAAGATTATCTTTTAAATCTGAAGCAGGTATTAAACAATTTCCAGATAAAGTTGAAAGAATTCGCCACCACTAAGCCGGTCTTACACAACATGTTAAAGGGAATGTTGTAGATGGAAATGATGCTAAGGCTAAATAGCTTTCCCAGTGAAAATAAACCCACAGTAAAGGCAGTAGACCAACTAATTACCAAGAAAGTATGAAATTAAAACTAAACAAAAGAAGCAAAATCAACTATAAACATAATCAGTCAAGGGATAAACAAAAAGTTCAGATTGTGCTATCTAATGCAAAAAATGTGGAGGAGGAAGAAGAAAAGAAAAAAGAAAAAAAGTACCTTTAAATTGTGTTTGAAATAAAGTAATTAGCAATTTAAGATAGATTATTGCACAGTAAAGAAGGTATCCTTGAACATTTGATAACCACAGAACTAAAGCTTACAATAAGTAAACACACATAAAAATAAATAAATAAAAAAGAGAAATCCAATTACAACACTAAATAATACCATCAATAATAAGAGAAGAGTGTAAGAGGGGAAGAAAGGAACAGAGAGAAGCTATAAAAATAAACAGAAAGAAATTAATAAAATGGCAATAAGTACACATCTTACTTAAGGTACTTACAATAAGTACCTTAAACATAAAAAGACTGAATGCACCAATCAAAAGACTTGAGTGACAGAATGGATAAGGAAACAAGACCCATCCTATATGCTGCCTACAAGAGACTTATTTCAGACCCAAAGACATATACACTTCAAAAGTGAAGGGATGGAAAAAGATATTCCATGCAAATAACAGGGAGAAAAAAAGCAGGAGTCACAGTACTTGTATCAGACAAAATTGATTTCCAAACGAAGAAAGTAACAAGAGACAAAGGACATTACATAATGATAAAGGGGTCAGTCCAACCAAAGGATATAGCCATTACAAATATGTACATACCCAGCATAGGAGCACCTAAATAAGTAAAACAAATACTAAAAGAATTAAAGGGGGAAACAGGTTTCAACACCTTCATTTTAGGAGACTTCAACACACCACCCACATCAATAGACAGATCAACCAGACAGAAAATAAATAAGAAAACAGAGGCACTAAACAATACATTAGATCAGATGGACTTAACAGATATCTACAGAGTATTCCACACAAAAGCAGCAGGATATACATTTTTCTCAAGTGTACATGGAATGTTCTCCAGAATATATCACATACTAGGCCACAAGAAGAGCCTCAATAAATTAAGAGATGGAAATTGTATCAAGCAGCTTCTCAAACCACAATGGTATGAAACTAGAAATAAATTACACAAAGAAAACAAAAAGACTTATAAACACTTGGACGCTAAAAACATGCTTCTAAATAATCAATGGATCAATGGACAAATTAAAACAGAAATCAAACAATACATGGAGACAAATGAAAACAAAAAAACAACGGCCCAAAACCTGTGGGAGGTGGCAAAGGCAGTTCTAAAAGGAAAGTACATTGCAATACAGGCTTACCTCAAGAAACAAGAACAATCCCAAATAGTCTAAACTCACAACTAAAGAAACTAGAAAGAGAAGAACAAATGAAACCCAAAGTTAGTAGAAGGAGGAACACAACAAAGATCAGAGCAGAAATAAATAAAACAGAGGAGAAAAAAACAGTAGAAAAAAAAATCAATGAAATCAAGAGCTGGTTCTTTGAAAAATTAAACAAAATAGATAAACCCCTAGCCAGACTTATCAAGAAAAAAAAAGAGCATACACAAATAAGAAAATTAGAAATGAAGAAGGAATAGTCACAATGGATACCACAGAAACACAAAGAATTATTAGAGAATACTATGAAAAACTATATACCAATATATTGGACAACCTAGAAGAAATGGACAAATTACTAGAAAAATACAGCCTCCTAAGATTGACCCAGGAAGAAACAGAAAATCTGAACAGACCAATTGCTAGCAATGACATTGAATTGGTAATCAAAAAACTCCCAACAAACAAAAATCCAGGATCAGATAGTTTCATGACTGAATTCTACCAAACATTTAAAGAGGAGCTAATACTTACCCTCCTGTCTTAATGTATTCCAAAAAGTAGAAGAGGAGGGAATACTTCCAAATTCATTCTATGAGACCAGAATCACTATAGTACCAAAACCAGACAAAGATACTACAAAAAAGAAAAATATAGACCAATCTCCCTGATAAACACAGATACAAAATTCCTCAACAAAATATTACAAAGCAAATTCAACAATACATCAAAAGGATCATCCATCATGACCAAGTGTGATTTATTCCAGGGATGCAAGGATGGTATAATATTTGTAAATCAATCAATATCATACACCACATCAACAAAGAGGACAAAAATCACATGATCATTTAACAGATGCTGAAAAAGCATTGGACAAAATTCAACACCCATTCATGATAAAAACTCTCAACAAAATAGGTACAGAGGGCAAGTACCTCAACATAGCAAAGGCCATATATGACAAACTCACAGCCAACTTCATACTTAATAGCCAAAAGCTGAAAGCTTTTCCTCTAAGATCAGGAACAAGACAAGGATGCCTACTCTCATCTCCTTTATTCAACATAGTACTGGAGGTCCTAGCCATGGCAATCAGACAACACAAAGAAATAACAGGCATCCAATTTGGTAAGGGAGAAGTTAAACTGTCACTGTTTGCAGATGACATGATATTATACATAGAAAATCCTAAAGAATCCACCAGAAAACTACTAGAACTAATAACTGAATTCAGAAAAGTTGAAGAATACAAAATTAATACACAGAAATTTGTTGCATTCCTATACACAAATAACAAACTAGAAGAATGATAAATCAGGAAAACAACTCCATTTAACAATTGCATAAAAAAGAATAAAATACCTAGGAATAAACCTAACCAAGGAGGTGAAAGACCTATACTCTGAAAACTACAAGACACTCATGAGAGAAATTAAAGACACCAAAAAATGGAAATCTATCCCATGCTCATGGATAGAAGTATTAATATTGCCAAAATGGCTATCTTGCCCAAAGCAATTTACAAAGTCAATGCAATCCCTATCAAAATCCCAACAACAAATGTATAAGCCAAACTAAATTGACGAGAAGCTTGATTAAAAGAAAACAAAAACCAAAAAGACAGCTATCAAAAGCCTAATTCATGTGAATTACCCATCAACAATTAATACTGTATCTATTAACACCTAATAAATTATTAATATTCAGAGATTATATTATACAAAATTTGAAATTATACAGTACTGTTGACCAAATAAATGCTACTTCTCACAAAATCCACTGGAAATAGAGTAATGGAACTCCATAAAAATAGTATATGTAGTATAATCTGAATTTTATTCTGCCAATGATAAGAGACAGTGGAGTACTTTGAAGTAAATTTGTGTTTTGAAAGATCACTGACTACAATGGAAGATGGGATGATAAAGTTCTTCAGAGTCATTTGAGAGTTGATGAAGGCCTGAAGTAGGGTAGTGGGGGTGGAGAAGAAGAGATGATGAGCGGATGACCTGCTGCTGTCATTGCTCATGCTGATGACCGTGGACAGTGCTGGTGCTGGCAGAGCTACCACTGTGGAGGCCTGTGAGCCAAGCACTGAGCTTAGCACTTTAAATGCATTATCAAATTTCATCTTCTCAACACCCTGTAACTTAGGTCCTGTTACTATTTTCCCATTTTCTAATAAAGAAATTAAGGTTTAAGAGGTTGTGTTACTTTTGACCTAACATTCAACTTGTAAATACAAGAGTTGTAAATCAAGTTGGTGGTACAATCTGTTGTATTTATCTGCCTCAGCACCCTGTCCAATTCTCCCATGCTTTTGGCCACGGGACGTTGGGGGGCAAACAGTGGTGGGAACTACTTCTTCCTCTTTACATATAATCCTGATGAAATCAATTAAGATGTCCTATGCTTTCCTGATTAAGAACGGAGTAGATTTAGACATAAGGAGATGGCAGGTCTTTTTCTATTTAATCTCCCAGGTATGAGGACCATATGCTTGTGTCTAAGAAATATTTTCTTACTCTCCTTTACTTCACATTAATGGAGATTTGACACCAACAGCTATAGTGCTTGTTTCTCCAAGGCTCTTTGGGTTTCTATCCCAGCCACTCCACAAACACCAATACCAGCAACTCCAGGGCACCCAGTTAAGCTTGGAGAACCAATAATTGTATGATGAAAAGTATCTGTCTTTTCCAAAAAAAATTTACTTCCAAAACTGAGATGAGTTTCTAATGTGCATATCTTTATATGTCATTATGCTTCCTTATATATAGACCTTATGTTACACCTGGAGCTACCTGGGCTAACCTTTGCTACAATATGGAGAAAGTTTGTCACCACACAAAAAAGCAGAATTCAGAGAAAGAGACAGACTTTCCAGTTATATGAGCCAATAAATATCTTTTATGCTTGTTTGCATTTCTATGGCTTACATCTTCAAGCAAAGTAATTTAGAAATTGGTGGCAGGAAATAGGGTGATACAAATGACAGAACCTAAAATGTAAAGCTTGTTTAGTAAAGGAAGGATGCAGGGTAGTGAAAGTCTCCTTATGCCCTAACAAGAAGCTGGAACTCCTCACTGTGCAGTTAAACTGTACCCTAATTAGGCTCATGCTTTAAAGAACTTGGTATGAAGATTTGTCGGTATGTGTTGGTGCCTTACTTCTTACTGCCTTCAGTAAGTCCTGTAAGAAAGAGACAAGCTGGCAAATTTGAAAGGAAAGACACAGATACAACTAGCAAAGCAGCACTCTTCTCCACTATTACCAACAAGCCAAAAAAAGACTGAGGATTAGATAATCATGATTCTTGAGGGATTATAGAATTCTATGAACCAAGTAGTCTATATCCTACTTTCTAAAATTCTGACACAAAATATAGAGAAACATAAAAAAAAACTGGTAACATACTTAGTTTACAAAATAAGCTACACAAACAAGGAGATGGTAGCAGAGTATGACTTTATGGCAGTTACTCTGTCCATTCTTCTCACAGTGCCTCTTGTTCCCCACTCAGAACACGTTAAGGTTATCCTGGTCTTATTTAGATGTAAAAAGTTAGAACAGTAAAGTTACTGTCTCAAGACATTCCTTCCTCCTGTCTCTGGTCAACCCAGATGTCTCCCATGATAACAGAAAGAATCAAACCTACTCTCTCTTTCCCAAGCTGAAACTTAAAATGTATTATTTCCAGTGGAAATAATTTTAAATAGTATTTATATATCACTGAAGTGAAATATTGAAAACTTAAGGTCATGAAAACTGATTTTTGAAAGTTGGCTTGATATCTAGCAACTATTTATAATATCTAGTGTATAAAACTAATTTAAAAAATCTACATACTTGAGCCTTTGGGAACACAACTCTATCACAAACTGGTTAATTAAATCTTCCATGTTGACATCTAGTCATGACATATCAAATAGATTACTCCTCAGAAAACAATGTAATCCAACCTCATTTGTTTCAGAATATTGATAAAGAATGTCAAGTAGAATTACATTTGATTTCAATTTAAAGATACAACAACAAAAAATTAATGCTGAGAGAAAATCTCTAAGGAAAGTACATGTGATGATCAATTACCTCTGGTTTTTAAAAAATTCAGAATAAAGAAATGATAATACTCTTTGTTCTAGATAAAATTACGTATTATAATGTGAAAATAAATGTGTTACTAATCTGCATTAAATTTTTCAGAAGTACATTAAGGGATTTTTTTTTTTTCAACAAGCCTGACTCAATACACATAATCTAATAAGACCTAACAAATCTATTCAGGCCCAGATTTACTTAGCTAGAACATGACTTCTAGGTACTACAATTAAATAAAATCCTAGCAGCTTATATGTTACAAAATATAGAAGCAAGAAAAGTTTGACTATTCAACTAAATTAGAAATAAATTTAAAAACAACAAATATATGTATCACTGAATCCTAATTACATTTTTATAATCAATTTGGGATTGGAACAGACTCAAATGACACCGATTATAACAACAAATACATTTATAAGATAATAACTTTCTTCATTAGCTATCATAAGGCATTTAACCATTAAACCATTAGACTCTAACCTGAAAAGCTTTCTAGATTTAAATGGCCAACATTTTCTCTCATCAATGAAAAGTTAATTTCACAATCTAAGTGTGGCATAATGACCAAATTCCAAAGAAACACCAAAGTTTTGATTCAATTTCACAGAAGTAAAAGATTATTCTAGGTTTTATTTCCAATTTAAAAAAACTCATGATATTATAAAATGAGCAGAAAAACAATTCAGTAGCTCACCTCAGCTGTTTATTTTACTATGTGCCCCAGATCACCCAAAAAATGCCACAGCAATGTAAGAGGGTTGACAAGAAAAGAGTAACAGAAATGACACCTGCAAGACAGCTGAGGGCGACCACACACCGAGCATCCTCACCAGTCCTGTCACCTTCGTTGCAATAGGTTTACACGAGGACAGTCAAGAGAATATAAAAAACATCTACGAGCACAATAATCTTCAGTCTATATACATATCAATTTATTGTCCAGTTGTTCGTGTTTGTGTTATTGTCAGTTTTTTCTGAGCGATGTCAACATCACCAGAGAAGGAGTTTACAGTCAGAAGAACTGCTACTGACAGAGTCAACTTCTGGCCAAACATTTGAAACAAATAGTAAAAAAAGCAGTGTTTTCAAGTCTGCCTGATTCCTAGCCATTCAAAACAACTAGTTGGTCTTATTTTGGCAATAAAACTTTGAAACAAAGGACTACATACTAGCAGAGATTGTAAAATGACAGATCATGTCTGATTGCTGTATTCAAATTGCTTCTGTTAGCTTTTATATTTTGTTCTGTTTTGCTTACAGTAAGTGATAAAATCCTTTAAAATAAGTATTTCTATGCCCCTTCGGTTTGTGGTTTCTGCTGTTTCACAAACTAGACAGGAAGCTTCTTTGGGGCAAGAGCTATAAAACCCATCCATTTTCCTGAAATTTTTGAATGGTATTTTATTATATTTTGTATCCCCACCACTTACCATGGGCCTAGTACAAATAAATGCTACATAAAATACTGCCTTTATAGAATATATAATTCCTGAAATCACATACAATGTAGTCATCCTACTTCGGTCTCAATCCCATTTTCCACCTTGCAGACAAACTTTATTCTTAAAGTACCAAACAAACCTCACTGCGCTCATGTGGAAAACCCTTTCATGGCTTTGCCTTGCAATCTGGATAAAACAAAAACTCCTTAGGACAAAATCCTCTTGATCTGGCTCCAGCCTACCACATCTATCTCTGGCCCTCTACCCCATCTCCTCCACAACCCACCAAGCACGGTGAGCCGGTGTTCTGATGCCTCCAAGCCTGGACACCCAGAGCTCCCTCTACTTGGGCCGCCCTTCCCCCAGTATTCCTCCTGTGACTTGTCAGAATGCCAACACCTCTAAAAGTCTTCTGCCCATCTCCCATCTTGGTTAGCTGCTCTTCCCACCCAGTACTTTTAGGAAAGAATACAAGTTTTGCTTCTCTGAGAATAATGGTCATCGAGTATGAAAAAAACTAATGTAAGCTGGGAGGTGGTAATTTTTGGTGTTAGGATGACCACAGGTAAATATGAGTTGGGATAAAATTTAAGAGTGCATGAAAATATTAGAAATTACAAATTTCTTGAATTTTGGAATTTATGAAGCCACAGGTTATACTCCTTGTGAAAATCAAGGGCCTGGAATAATATTAGAGAGTCCATGTTTTTCTCACATTCTAGTTGATTCTGTCATTTCAGTAACAGTGACATAAATACTACATATTCTATTAAAATAATATTCTATATTTACAGACATGTTGATAAATTTCTGTCACCTCAGAAGTAAATCTAACACTTTTGTTCATTTATGAGGAGTGATTCATGTCATGTATGCTAATTAACTTAGTATCTTTTCCCAAGTAGAATGCTAATATTATTTCATTCTGTGGAATAGGATGTGTTCTGTGAGAACTAAAGCATTATAGATACATGGATCACAGCAGAATTACTATTCTGAGTTTCAATCTCATTATGATTTAGGAGATACTATAGGAATCAAAAACAAATGTAGGAAGACAGAAGGATAAAAGGAAATCAAGTTCTCTGACTGGAATAGTATAAAGGGAGGTTGAGACAGAAATAACAAGAAGTCAGAGATCTGAAGAAGCAGTAGAGTCTCCTGCTGGCCTTATGAAAGCAAACAAACATGTTATAAACTGCCTAAGGAGGGGGTCATGTGGCAAGGACCTGAGGGTCCCTAGGAACTGAAAGCACTCCCCAGATAATATCAAGCAAGAAAATGGGGACTTCAGTCCTACATCCACAAGGAACTGAATTTGGCAAACAGCCAGTGAGGTTGTAAGAGAGCTGCAAGCCTTAGGCAAGATCACAGCCCCAAGTGAAATCTTGATTTCAGAAGTAAGACCTTGAGCAGAGGCCACAACTAAGCTGTACCTAGACTCCTGACCCACAAAACTATGAGGTAACAAATTTGCATTGTTTGAAGCTACTGACTTTGTGGTAATTTATTAAACAGTAACAGAAAAACAATACTTTGTGCTTTATAATCAAGAAAATATTGCTTTTACATGTGTGTGCTTACAAATCTCATATACATCGCACATTTGCTTTTTCAAACAATATATTGCATTTTCTATATAATCTAGCAACAAACTTCCATTTCCATGAAGCCTGGATATTTCAAATTTGTTATAAAAGCATTTTAAACTGAATTTAAAAGTATATTTCCCTTTTTGGAACCATATTTTAAAAACTTACTATTTTAGACAGTATTTACTATATCTCATGCTTGGAAAAGAAGGTACAACTTTTAACATACTTATTTCTCTTTTCACTATTTATATTAATCACTAAAATATATCATATTAAGGAGTACACCATGTTATGGAGCATATTCACTCATTTTGTGAATATTTTCATATAATATGTGGAAAATGAAGAGACAGACTAATTTCACATAGTAAGTTATATAAAATTATATCATAATAAATTATCCAACATAACAATCTATCTTCATAGCTAAGTCTGTCATCTAGTGAAGTTGGGGGGAAGAGTTTGGTAATATCACCTGTCAAAAGGCAAAATAAGCTGCCATTTAGTATTTTTAGAATGTAATGATTAAAAATTTATTCTGTGCTTTTGTCAAACGGATTTAAACATGTAAACAACCAAATAAAGGTTCATATTGTCACTTATTTCACTAAACCTTTTACTGTACAATTCAAAATAAAGCTTGGTCTTTTAAAAGGAAATGTACTTTAAGTCAGCCTACCTTCCACACTCAAAGTCCCCATTTTAGATTCCAAGAAATCAAATAATGTGCTTGGTGCTGACGGCCTTGCATTACCCAGTTCCTCTTCATCTTCAGATCTTATTCGTCCCCTGCCTTTTCCTTTACCTTCAAAGAAGCAAGACATTTATATTGTACATGCAAAAACAAAAGAAGAAAATACACTAAAATATAATTAGCAGTCACATTAAGTAGGATTTTGTATTTCTTTTCATATTTTTTATGGACACTCTACATCTTTTTATAAGTTTTTAAATGATTATATTAATTAGAACTGTTAGTGCTCTAAATGACTTATCCAGAAATTTGAATTTCTTCATGCAAATTATCTTTTAGGGAAAAAAATCATTTTTGTAAGTTTCCTATAATCACTTATATTCTCTATTACGTATAATATAATCACTTATATTCTCTATTACGTATAACAAACAAACAAACAAAATATTCTCTATTACGTATACTTTATATAAAGATGAAAACAATGAAACTTGGAGTAACCTGCACAAGTGTCTGTGGTTCCAAAACTGGGGCTCCTTACATTTACCGCAATGGCAAATGGAGTTACAGCAATAAAACCCAGCCTGTCAACAACACACATTTCTCTAAAGAACAAATGACACTATCTGTCACATTGTTTAATGAATTATACCTCTCAGAGGTGGACCTGTAACAGGTTTCTGTTTATTGCTATTAAGAAGTACATTCAGTGCTGCTTCTAAATTGTTGCCATTATCCATAAGAGCTTGCCTCGATGCTTCCTTACTGAAGCCCATTTCTGTTATGTGCTTCAGAGCCTTCTCATCAACCTGTAAGGAATGAAGAGAAAAGTTATGCTGATGGCAGATAAAGCAAGGTATAAGTTTTTAACTACATATTATTTTTTGACTAAAAACTACATCTCATGCTTATGGAAAAACTGTTATGCTAATGCAATATTCACTTGCTGTTTTCTCATACCAATAGTCAAGGAGAATCTGTATGATATGTGGAAGTGTGCCTTGAGTACTCTCTGACATCACAATTATCATTACAAATGCAAACAAAAACAAAAAAAGAAATTTATATGTCAAAATAAGGCTTCTGAAAATAATACAGAGAGTGAAAAATACAAAATGAAAATTTTTCTTCACTGATGCTTAAGGAAATACAATTTATATAGCACCTATCCAAAAAAATTCAAAGTATAAAATGAAGCTGACAAAATGGTATCATCTCAGTAGCTTTTTTTAAAACTTTTTTTAAAACTATTAAAACTGGAATAGTTGTCAGTATTCTTCATTATATTCATTAGCAATATCATCTATGACACTTTGACAGCATGTACCACAAATAGGAAAATCCACTTTACAAATGCCAGAACTGAAAATTATCTTGAAAAATCTAGACCTGAGCAGAATTTGAGAAATGTTTAAGGAACATAAACATATCCTGTAAAGAAATTTATTAAACCATAAACATCTGAAGGATATATAACTTTTCTATATCTAAGAGTAAAGGTGATTAGGCTTTAAGATAGCATATACATAGCATGCATGCTGTAGACAGCACTCTGATACCTGTGTAGACATTGATAAAAGCACAGTACTTTTTCCCAAATCCTGACTGTATCCTTCTAAACACAGAATCCTAACTAAACACAGGTTTTATCAATTAACCAGTTGACATGTGTGAAAACCTACATCCCCACAATAGATAGGTTAAAGTAGACATAAAAAGGACTGGACATCAAAACTATGATTTACCCATTTTATTTAAAAACTTACCTGAATAAGAAAACATGTCTGAATAAAATAATCAAACATTCTAAAAACTTTGCCTCTCTCAATTAACTCCCAAATAAGTATCTGACTCAGAATGTCCTATACATAGTACTTGACCAAAAACATTTTGAATAAAAAAATGAACACCAATCTTGGTACAACTCATTCCACCTTCCTTGATTTGTAATTAATGAAACTCTCAAGGCCATGCTCTGAAAGCTCTAAGGGAGAATCAACGTTGCTTCTCTTCGAGCTTCTGTTGTTTGCTGACAATCCTTGGCATTCGTTGGCTATTAGACACATCACTCCTGTTACATGGCCATCTTCTCATTGAGTGACTTCAGGTTAGGTTCCCTCTGCATGTTTCTGTCCTGTGTCTAAATTTACATCTCTTTATATAAGGAGAACAGTAATACTGGATTAGCGCCCACCCTAATGACCTCCTTTTAACTTGGTATCTCTGTAAAGACCCTATTTTCAAATAAAGTCACATTTTAAGGTACTAGTGGTTAGGACTTGAAAATATCATGGGGACTTCTGGGAAGATGGGGGCGTGAGCAGGGCGGCGGAAATCTCCTCCCAAAACCATAGATATTGAAAATACAACAAATACAACTATTCCTAAAAGAGAGACCAGAAAATACATGACAGCACTCTACACCTGAGACGACTCAGCACCTCGCAAAGTGGGTAAGATACGGATCCGTGACCCGGCAGGTCCCAAGCACTCCCTGAACCCAGCGCACCAGCAGGAAGAAAGGAATCAGAGCAGGGAGGGAGTGGAAGTACAGGCCCGCGAAATAACCATTCCTGGTGATCTGCGCTGAGGACACTGACACACATTGTAAGGTGTATCGGAGACCGGAGAGAGAGAGGTGTAGGATCTGAGACGGAGAACACAAGCGGGCCCTCTCAGACGGCTCCCCAGGACAAAAGAAAAGCGCGTGCTCTTTCTCAGGGGTCTTAAAGAGACAGGGGCCCAATGGAGGAGCAGGATCGTCCCAGTGCACGCAGCCAAGCAGGCTGGGAGTCCTGGGGAAATTCTGACCCCTTGGCCGGCAGCTGGGAAAAAGCAGCCACCTCCCATTCGTTTCCTCCCCGGCCAGAGACTCAAAGGGCCCGGCAGAGCGGACGCAGCTATGGAAAACTGGAGCAGCAGCGCCACCTACAGCATCCTCACAGAATCTACACCCGGCAGCCGGTTTTTTTCCTTTTCTTTTCTTACCTTTTTTCTTTTTACTTCTTATTCTGACCACTTCTATCACCATGAAAAGACAGAGGAATATGGTACAAACAAAACTTAGTCACACAAACACAGAGAGGGAGCCTGATGGGATGGACATGCACAATCTTCCTGAAAAAGAACTCAGAATAAAAATCATAACCATACTGATGGATCTACAGAAAAATATGCAAGAGCTAAGGGAGGAGGTGAGGGAAGTGAGGAAAGACAATTCAGAAACGAGACAACCGATCAACGGGCTTAGTAGCAGACTGGATGAGATGCAAGAGACTGTTAATGGAATAGAAATCAGAGAACAGGAATAGAAGCTGAGGCAGAGAGAGATAAAAGGATCTCTAGGAACGGAAGAATATTAAGAGAATGGTGTGACCAATCCAAACGGAATAATATTCGCATTATAGGACTACCAGAGGAAGAAGACACAGAAGAAGGGATAGAAAGTGTCTTTGAAGAAATAATTGCTGAAAATTTCCCCAAGCTTGGAAAGGAAATAGTCTCACAGTCCACGGAAGCCCACAGATCTCCCAACACAAGGGACCCAAGGAAGACAACACCAAGACACATAATAATTAAAATGGCAAAGCTCAAAGATAAGGACAGAGTATTAAAGGCAGCTAGAGAGAGAAAAAAGATCACCTACAAAGGAAAATCCATCAGACTATCATCAGACTTCTCAACAGAAACCTTACAGGCCAGAAGAGAATCACATGATATATTTAACATAATGAAACAGAAGGGCCTCGAACCAAGAATATTGTATCCAGCATGATTATCATTTAAATTTGAGGGAGGGATTACACAATTTCCAGAGAAGCGAAAGCTGAGGGAATTTGCCTCCCATAAACCACCTCTACAGGATATCTTAAAGGGACTGCTCTAGATGGAAGCACTGCTACAGCTAAAAACATGTCACCAGAGAAAATAAAATCAGAGCAAAGAAAGCAGACCATCCAAATACTAACTAAAGGCAAAGAATAAAACACCTAGTATACAAAGAATGGAGGAGGAAGAATAAGAAGGAAGAGAAATAAAGAATCATCAGACTGTGTTTACAATAACTTAACAAGAAAGTTAAGTTAAACTGTTAGATATTAAAGAAGCTACCCTTGAACCTTTGGTAACCATGAATCTAAAGCCAGCAATGGCAATAAGTACATATCTATCGATAATCACCCTAAATGTAAATGGACTGAATGCACCAATCAAAAGACAAAGAGTAATAGAATGGATAAAAAAGCAAGACCCATTTATATGCTGCTTACAAGAGACTCACCTCAAACCCAAAGATATACACAGACTGAAGGTGAAGGGATAGAAAAAGACATTTCATACAAACAAGGAGAAAAAAGCAGGTGTTGCAGTACTTGTATCAGACAAAATAGACTTCAAAACGAAGAAAGTAGCAAGAGATAAAGAAGGACATTACATAATGATAAAGGGGTCAGTCCAACAAGAGGATATAACCATTTTAAATATATATGCACCCAACACAGGAGTGCCGGCATATGTGAAACAAATACTAACAGAATTAAAGGACGAAATAGAAAGCAATGCATTTATTTTAGGAGACTACAACAGACCAATCAGTCCAAAGGGCAGATGAACCAGACAGAAAATAAGTAAAGACACAGAGGCACTGAACAACACACTAGAACAGATGGGCCTAACAGATATCTACAGAGAGCTACACCCGAAAGCAACAGGATACATATTCTTCTCAAGTGCACATGGAACATTTTCCAGAATAGACCACATACTAGGTCACAAAAAGAACCTCAGTAAATTCAAAAATACTAAAAATATACCAACCAACTTCCCAGATCACAAAGGCATAAAACTAGAAATAAATTTTAGAAAGAAAACAAAAAGGCTCACAAATACATGGAGACTTAACAACATTCTCCTAAATAATCAATGGGTCAACGACCAAATTAAAACAGAAATCAAAGAATATATGGAGACCAATGACAACAACAACACAAAGCCACAACTTCTGTGGGACGCAGCAAAGGCAGTTCTAAGAGGAAACCATATTGCAATCCAGGCCTATTTAAAGAAGGAAGAACAATCTCAAATGAATAGTCTAAAGACAGAATACAGAAATTGGAAAAAGAAGCACAAATGAGGCCCAAAGTCACCAGAAGGAGGGACATAATAAAGAGCAGAGAAGAAATAAGTAAAATTGAGAAGAATAAAACAATAGAAAAACTCAATGAAACCAAGAGCTGGTTCTTTAAAAAATAAACAAAATAGATAAACCCCTAGCCAGACTCATTACAAGAAAAAGAGAATCTACACACATAAACAGAATCATAAATGAGAAAGGAAAAATCACGACGGACCCCACAGAAATACAAAGAATTATAAGAGAATACTATGAGCATCTATATGCTAACAAGCTGGAACCTAGAAGAAATGGACAATTTCTTAGAAAAATACAACCTTCCAAGACTGACCAAGCAAGAAACAGAAAAACTAAACAGACCAATCACCAGTAATGAAATTGAATCGGTAATCAATAAACTAACCAAGAACAAAACCGCTGGGCCAGATGGATTCACCTCTGAATTCTACGAGACATATAGAGAAGAAATAACACCCATTTTCCTTAAAGATTTCCAAAAATAGAAGAGGAGGTAATACTTCCAAACTCATTCTATGAAGCCAGCATCACTCTAATACCAAAACCGGGCAAAGACCTCACCAAAAAAGAAAATTACAGACCAATATCCCTGATGAATATAGATGCAAAAAAGCTCAACAAAATATGAGCAAAACCTCATGGATAGGAAGAATTAATATTGTCAAAATGGCCATTCTGCCTAAAGCAATCTACAGATTTAATGCAATTCCTAGCAAAATACCAACAGCATTCTTCAACGAACTAGAGAAAATCGTTCTAATATTCATATGAAACCACAAAACACCCCGAATAGCCAAAGCAATCCTGAGAAGGAAGAATAAAGCTGGGCAGATTATGCTCCCCAACTTCAAGTTCTACTACAAAGCCACAGTAATCAAGACAATTTGGTACTGGACAAGAACAGACCCATAGACCAATGGAACAGACTAGAGAGCCCTGATATAAACCCAACCATATATGGTCAATTAATATACGATAAAGGAGCCATTGACATACAATAGGGAAACGACAGCCTCTTCAACATCTGGTGCTGGCAAAACTGGACAACTACATGCAAGAGAATGAAACTGGATCATTGTTTAACCCCATACACAAAAGTAAATTCAAAATGGATCAAAGACCAGAATGTAAGTCATGAAATCATAAAACTCTTAGAAGACAACATAGGCAAAAATCTCCTGAATATAAGTATGAGCAACTTTTTTGTGAATGCATCTCCTTGAGCAAGGGAAACAAAATAAAAAATGAACACATGGGGCTACATCAAACTAAAAAGCTTCTGTACAGTAAAGGACACCACCACTAGAACAAAAAGGCATCCTACAGTTTGGGAGAATATATTTGTAAACGACATATCTGAAAAGGGGTTAACATCCAAAATATATAAAGAACTCACATGCCTCAACACCCAAAAAGCAAATAACCCTATTAAAAAATGGATGGAGGATATGAACAGACGCTTCTCCAAAGAAGAAATTCAAATGGCCAACAGACACATGAAAAGATGGTACACATCACTAATCATCAGGGAAATGCAAATTAAAACCACAGTGAGATATCACCTCACACCAGTTAGGATGGCCAGCATCAAAAAGACTAAGAACAACAAAAGCTGGCGAGGATGTGGAGAAAGGGGAACCCTCCTACACTTCTGGTGGGAATGTAAGCTATGTCAACTATTGTGGAAAGCAATATGGAGGTTCCTCAAAAAACTAAAATAGAAATGTCCTTTGACCTGGGAATTCCATTCCTCCGAATTTACCCAAAGAATATAATTTCTCAGATTCAAAAAGATATATGCACCCCTATGTTTATTGCAGCAATTTTTACAACAGCCAAGATATGGAAACAACCTAAGTGTCCATCAGTTGATGAATGGATAAAGAAGACGTGGTACAGATACACAATGGAATACTATTCAGCCATAAGAAAGAAACAAATCCTACCATTTGCAACAACATGGATGGAGCTGGAGGATATTACACTCAGTGAAATAAGCCAGGTGGAGAAAGACATATGCCAAATGATTTCCCTAATTTGTGGAGTATAACAACGAAGCAAAACTGAAGTAACAAAAACAGCAGCAGACTCACAGACTCCAAGAAGGGACTACTGATTACCAAAGGGGAGGGGTGGGGGAGGGGGGAGGGGGACGGATGCAGAATGGGATTGAGGGGTATTATGATTGGCATACATGGTGTGGGGGGGATTATGGGGAAGACAGTGTAGCACAGAGAAGACAAATAGTGACTCTGTGGGGTCTTACTATACTGTTGGGCAGTGACTACAATGGGGTTTGGGGGGACACGATAACATGGGTGAATGTAGTAACAACATTGTTTTTTTTTTTTAACAATTTATTTTATTTTAGTATCATTAACCTACAATTACATGAGCAATATTGTGATGATTAAACTACCCCCTTCATCAGGTCCCCCCCAACAACCCTATTACAGTCACTGTCCATCAGTGTAGTGAGATGAGAATCACTACTTGTCTTCTCTGAGCTGTACAGTCCCCCCCGTGCCCCCCCACCCTATGTCTGCCAATCGTAATGCCCCTTTTACCCTCTTATCCCTCCCTTCCCACCCATCTCCCCAGTCCCTTTCCCTTTGGTAACTGTTAGTACATTCTTGGGTTCTGTGAGTCTGCTGCTGTTTTGTTCCTTCATTTTTTTTTTTTCCTTTGTTCTTATACTCCACATATGAGTGAGATCGTTTGGTATTTGTCTTTTTCGGCCTGGCTTATTTCACTGAGCATAATACCCTCTAGCTCCATCCATGTTGTTGCAAATGGTAGGATTTGTTTTTTTCTTATGGCTGCGTAATATTCCATTGTGTATATGTACCACATCTTCTTAATCCATTCATCTACTGATGGGCACTTAGGTTGCTTCCATTTCTTGGCTATCATAAATAGTGCTGCAATAAACATAGGGGTGCATCTGTCTTTCTCAAACAGGGCTGCTGCATTCTTGGGGTAAATTCCTAGGAGTGGGATTCCTGGGTCGTATGGTATTTCTATTTTGAGTTTTTTGAGGAACCTCCATACTGCTTTCCACAATGGTTGAACTAATTTGCATTCCCACCAGCAATGTAGGAGGGTTCCCCTCTCTCCACATCCTCGCCAACATTTGTTGTTGTTTGTGTTTTGGATGTTGGCCATCCTCACTGGTGTGAGGTGATATCTCATTGTGGTTTTAATCTGCATTTCTCTGATGATTAGCGATGTGGAGCATTTTTTCATGTGCCTGTTGGCCATCTGAATTTCTTCTTTAGAGAAGTGTCTATTCATGTCCTGTGCCCATTTCTTAATTGGGTTATTTGCTTTTTGTTTGTTGAGGTGCGTGAGTTCTTTGTATATTTTGGATGTCAACCCCTTATCAGATACATCATTTAACAACATTGTTTTTTAATGTGAAAACTGCGTAAGAGTGTATATCAGTATTACCTTAATAAAAAAGATAAAGAAAGAATTGAAAGTCAACCAAATGCAAAAGAATTTGGTAACTAGTCATTAGAAAAATTCATGCACATTCAAATTTACATCAATATTTCAAACTGTCCTTCTTAATTTTGAATGACAGTTTTGCTGTCATTGAATATAGAATTCTTGGTGAACACATTTTTTTCTTTCAATACTTTCAATTTATTATCCCACTGCTTTCTTGCCTCCATAGTTTCTGATGAGAAATTGTTATCTTAATCAGGATCTCTTATATTTGAGGAGCTGCTTCTCTCTCACAGCTTTCAAGATTTCTCTCTGTCTTTAGTTTTCAACAACTTGATTATAATGTGTCTTGCATGGTATGTCTCCCTTTGAGCTTGTCCTACTGGAGTTCACTGAGTTTCTTGGATTTGTAGATTAATGATTTCATAAAATTTGGGAATTTGGGGCCATTATTGCTTCAAATAACTTTCTGTCCTTTTCTCTTCTCTTATTGGGACTCTCATAATGTGTGTTATGGTACATTTGATGATACCCCATGAGTCCCTTGGCTCTATTTTTCTTCTTTTCTTTTTCTGCACCTTAGACTGAGTAATTTCAATTGCTCTGCATTAAAGTTCACTGATTCCTTCTTCTGCCTGCTCTAGTTTGATTCTGAACCTGACTACTGTAAGTTATTTCAGCTACTATATTCTCCACTCCCAAAATTCTAATTTATATATATATATATAATTTCTATCTCTTTATTAATATTCTCTACTTGTTCTCCTGATTTCCTTTTGTTTTTTTGTCAGTGGTTCCCTTCAGACATTTGTGCATATCTAAGACAATTACTTTAAAATCTTTGTTTAGTTAGTTCAATGCCTGGGCTTCTTCAGGGATGGTTTCTGTCAATTATCTTTTCCTCTGATGAATGGATCATACTTTCTTTTTTTTTTTTTTGATATGCTTTGTAACTTTTTGTTGAGAACTGGACATTTTAAACACTTTAATGGTGCTTATTCTGGAAATCAGATTCTCCCTCCTTCTCAGGGACTACTGTTGCTATTTGGTGAAGGCTGCAGTTGTAATTTTATTTAATGACTTTTCCACTTTTCCTTTATTTGCAAGGATTATATTCCTTGTGGTATATGATCACTGAAGTCTCCATTTCATTTTCTCTAGGGGCAGCCATCAGCCTCTTTCTTCATCAATCACTACTCTGGATGCTGCAAATGTTTGAATAGGTTCCAGAATTATAAAATAGTTGCTTCAGATAGTGCTTATCAGCTCAATAATAATTTTGGTGGAGGGGCCAATTCCTGTAGCTCTCTATATTGCCATCTTTGTGATATCACTTCCTTCACATGTTTTTGATCCTTGCAACAACCCCAAACTGTTGGCTGGTGGTCTTCTATGGCAAGACATCCCTAGGGAAGAGTTCTCAATTTACTGAAGCTTAAGGGCTTCTTGCATTAGGGAACATGTCTTTTTCAGTTCATTGTACCCACTCTAACCTGAAAACTCTGACTTTTTTTTTTTTTTTTTTTAAAGAATGAGAGGTTTATATGTTCAAGCAAGAGACAGGCTGGCCCACAGTTATGAACTTATTCTCCCTGGCCAATGATTGATTTAGCATGTCACATGTTTAGTTTTAGTCAATGTGACATAAATGGAATTCTCTGGAGCTTCAGAAATGTCTTATCTGATAAAATAGGCCCACAGTCAGAGAAATACCTCCTTTACAACATGGCTTTTAACTTTCTGCATGAAGATTTAACACATGGAGAATCCTGTGATCCTGAGATGAAGATCAAGAAACCAGAGATGAAGATTAGAATTAGAGTTCTACTATTGTTAGATTGCTGAATTTGTCAATGTTTGAAACCATCTACCTCTGAATTTCTTGTTATATAAGATAATAAAATCCCACTTTTAAGGTAGTCTTGATATGCTGTACTCTACAGACAAAATCATCCAAAGTCATTTAACCTCTAAAAAGAGAGGAAAATCAATTCTTGTCTTTTCCTTATATCTGAGGACAATGGGGTATATACCAGAAATATCTTGACTCTTGACATTTATCTTAAAAATCCAGGTATGTTTTGGGACTGAGTCCATAATATATATGTATTTGTTTCAATATATTTTTCTCAAAGAGCAAAACAAAATCACTTCAGACAAAATTTAAGAAAAGATGTGGGGAAATGTAGGGAAGTGCAAATAACTGTATATTTCTGATATATCATCTTTTAGAATGTAATTTCCATTGAGTCTCTGCTATTTGGTGGCTTTTTATCAATCCATTCCAAAAGATTTTATTCTGAAATTAATAAAATTTTAAGTAAAATGGAAGTTTTAAGTGAATTATTTTTCAAACATGAGTTAACGGTAACTCTTAATGAAAGTCTTCTTAGAGTTATAACATCTATCCATAAACATTGAACAAGGGCAGTGGTGGTTACAAGAAAGAATAAAAAAATCATCAAGATAAGGAAGAATACATTAATATTGTGATTGGTCCTTTAGCCTTACCAGTTCTCTATAGACACCTTCATGTTTTCCTTCTGATTTGGCTGACTTTTCTTTCTGTAAAATTTCCCTATTTCGGTTACCAGTAGCACTCATGTTGAGATTACTTCTAGCACCACCACCACCTCCTCCAAATGTCTTGGTCTTTACATAAAGAGAAAGATAAAAGAGATATAAGTAAATAGCACTTACAAATAACTCTAAAGACTAAGCTACTACTAAAAACATCTAGCAAACCTAAAGTAGTTAAAAGTTTCTTAATTATGTTTTACACACAAAAAAGTGAAATATTAACTAATTCTTTTTAAACAAATATCTATTTTCCATAATCTCTTCCTTCCACAAGTCCAGATGAGGCAATGAAAAAAATTACATGATTATAATCTTTAAGTCACCAAGGCACGTCACCAGAATAAACTTACAATAGACAACAATATAGAAGAAAATAAAATAATATAAGCATTATGGAATTATGTGTCAAATGATTCCAAGGAACAAATACTTGGCTAATATGAGACCTGTATTACAAATCCAGCTATATAGCAAGGCTATCTTTACCAGGGCTCTAAACCTGTTTAGGAATCAGTAACATTAGGACCATGGTCCAGTAATATGATTCTATAATCTTAGAAGGTAAACAAATAATATAAATTCTAACACTGGATTAAAACTCACACTACTAATTTATTATTTACATTTAATGACATAATATTTCTTACCAACTACGTATAAAAGCTTTGAAGCCCCTATTTCTTATTTTGATTGGCTTATTTTAATAATCATATGTATAATCAAATTTGAAAATTTGATTTGATCTCATTTTTGTTTTATCAAAACAACTGTGAAAAAACTAGAACACAAAGAATAGTAGTTTGGAAAGATACAAATACACAATTGAAAAGCATCCCACAGCTGTTACTTATACAATATAAAGTTAAACGTCTGACCATATAATATCTTTATTGTTCTAACAGATCTAATAAAAGAAGAAGAAGTCAAGATGATTTTTATTAGACATAATATTCAATGTTTTAAAATTATTAAAGTAAGAAGAAACATGTTAAATATAAATTCATAGAACACTGGAAAATTATTTTGCAGTCAGATGAAAATGTAAAGAAATAGAGAAATGCTGAAAAATAGAAAAATAATGTTAGATAAGCACTACTGGACAACATGTTAAATATCTATTAGGTAGAATAGTTAAAATTATAGGCTTTGGAGCTGCACAAGGCTGGGACTAAATCTTGGCTCAGCCACTTTCTACAGGTTGTCCTCAGGAAAGTCTCTTAACTTTCACCTTCCATGAGCCTCAGTTTCTCAACCTTAAAACAAGGATCAGAAGACTTACTTCACTGGGACAGTGTGAGGATTAAATGATATCGCTGACATGAAGTGATCAATTCAGTAACTGGCACATGGTAAACACTCATAATGGATGGCAATATTATTGCTTTGCTTAATATATTAGAACATAGTTAACTTAAAAATCTGGAGCCTGACCTGTTCCAAATTAAACACAGTTCCAGAATTTAAATTTCATAACTCTAAAAGCACTTTTTCTTTTGGTGCCAATGAAATAGTCCCATTTTCTGGATGCATTTCCTTACTATTTTCTTTCCATTTTATAGATTAAGGAATAGGATAAATCGCACTTTCAGAATTGTTTTCCATTGTTTTACAACATTTGTTACTTATTAAACATGTAAGTATCTACAAACATTACAACTTAAACATTACACATAAAGTAACTGGAGTTGTCTTTATGAGCCATACCATCTTGCCCAGACTGTATGAATCAGGCACCTGAGAGAGCATTACGACGGTGAAACTCAGGTGGACCCTTGATGCCACCTAGCAGCCTTACTGTATTTCCCTAGCCACCTTACTATATTTCACCCTCCCAATGTTTTATGCCACTATATAATATGTTCTCCTCACTCCTCAGACCTCCAACATCTCTCCCATTGTCACTGTTGACCTTGCTTACTTCCTCACTGATAAAACTGAAATTCAAATCATTAAAGAACTTGCATAGATTTTCACATCAGCTCCCCAACCCCACACCTGCCACTTATATCTACACACTTTTAAGTTATCTTAGCACCTCATATTTTATTGTATTGCCATCCATATGAACATCTAGAGGAATGTGGAGTGAATGAACAACCTCTGCAACCCTACATTAATTATCAGCCCACATCTTTCATAACCTTTCAATAACCTTTGGTGAGTTCAGCACTCCTTCTTCCATGACACAACTTCTCCCTTCTTTTGTTTTGATCCTGTCTTACTGGTCACACCTTGGCTGGTTCAACTTCTTTCATCCAACCTTTAATGCTACATGGCTCATTCTGTTTCCTTTTCTCTGCCCTTCAGCATTTATTCCTTTGTTGATCTCATTTGGTCTCAAGATTATAAATACGTGTACAACTCTCAAATGCATATATCCATACCAAAGCTCACTCTTCAACACTTGTAAATCTCACTGCCTATTAAACATTACTATGTGTGTCTGATAGGCACTTCAACAGTAGTATGTTTAAAACAGAACACCAGATCTTCCTCCTCTTAACGCTGTTTTACCCCAGTCTTCCCCAATTCAAAGAAAACAACCTGCCAATTTCTTAGAGCAAAACGCTTGGAATCATTCAAGACACTTCTCTCATGTTCCACATTCAGTATCTCAGAAACACTGACAGCTCTACTTTCAAAATTCCAAAATCTGACCACTTGCTTCACCGACACAGCCGCCATCTTTATCCAAGCTATTATTATTTTCCCTTCCTTGGATTACTTCAATAATTTCCTAATTATCTGACTCTAACCTTCCCTCGCTACAATCTATCCTGAATATAGCCGCTAGAATTAGCCTTTTAAAAGGTAGGTCATTTGATATCACTGTCATGCTGAAAATGCTTTAAAAACTGCCTGTTTCTTTCTGAATAAAGGCCCATGCCTGTAAGATGGCATACAGAGCCCTCCCTACACAAGCTGACCTCCATTATCATTCTTGACTTTATATTCCACTACCTGTCCCTTCGCTGTCTCTGCTTCCATTGTCCACCTTGCTACTCCCTAATCATGTACTCCTGCCCGAGAGAGAGCCTTTGCAAAGGCTGTCTCTTCTCCCTAGAATATTCTTAGATAACCACGTAGCTAATTCTCTTACCTCCTTCAAGTCTTGGATCAAGTCACACCATCTTCAGGCCTAAGCAAACTACTGTATTTAAAATTGAAATATAAAATTTACTTATGTAGTATATTTACCTTATTTACTGTCATTACTAGAATGTAAACTATACAGGAATTTCAAATAATTCTCATTTTTCTTACCATTTTTCTGACTATTTTAAGTTGCAACCACACTGCCTCCCTACACGAGCTGGCACTTCCAACTCCTCAACCTACTCTACTTTTTCTTTTTCCTGAAACACTTATCAACTGCTAACCTACTATATAATTTACATGCTTTTTATTCTAATAGTCTGTCTCTCTTACTAAAACATAAGCTTGATAAAGGCAAGGATCTTTTGTCTATTTTGTTCATTGATTTAACATAAGCTTTTAAAACACTTCCTGGTATATAACAGAGTCTCAAAAAGTATTTGCTGAATGAAAGAATATAGGAAAATAGGAATAAAAGCCATAATTTAATCATTTGCAGTATACTCTACCAAATCCATGTAAATGTTTAAATGATCATAAAACACCTTTTCAGAACAATTACACTGTTAAGTGATTTTGTTGTTCAGACTTTCAGATTAAATATATATGTGTGAGTATGTGTGTACTTATCTATATAGAGTTATAGGTAAAATCTTCTCCTATAATACACATAGACTTAGTCCTAGAATTGTCACTAGGGTAACCTTGGGCAAGCTCCTTTAATTTTGAACTTCCATCAATTCTCTCATATATAAATTGAGAAGTTTTAAGACTGTTTCAGAAACTATAATTCTTTATTTTCAAATAATTATGGAGAAACATAATGTGATCAACTATGATTTAACAAAAATGAAGCATACTACAGTACGTTGACTATATTGCAGTAAGTAGGTTGCTGTAACCACATAAAACAAAATTTGGGGAATAAAGTTTGTGCAAGAAAAATTTAAATCAAAAGAATAACTTTGCTACAATCATTAAGAAACTGATATATATCCAATATCCTCTTCTTAAACTCCATTAATTTTAACAGCTTTTCGGGAAGAACTACATTTAATGTAAACTATATAAAATGCATTAATTTAAGAAATATTAAAATGATTTTTTTAAATGTGCCTTAGAATAAACACTAAAGAATAGCAACAGACACACTTATTGAGAGCTTTTAGCAAAGGAATATCATGATCTGCGATATGCAGTGTTCTAAATGTTTTAAAGAGTATTAATTTAAATTCTCATAGCAACCATTTGAAGTAAGTACTATTATTTTTCCTTTTCATAGATAAAGAAAAACGTGGCACAAAAAGCCACATAACCTAAGTGAGGTTGTCAGCAGGATATGCTTCCAGGCTGCCTGATTCCACAGCTTTGCTTTTGGCCCCTACATTAGACTGACAACAGAAAGACACACTGCAGGAAGGCAAGCACAATTCAGTAAGTCTCCTACTCCAACACTGAATTTAAGTAGGAAAATAATTGTTAGCTATGCTTCATTTCTGGTTCTGGATGATGGAAAGTATTTCAATATCACTGGTTAAGAAAAGTCTGTCTAAGCAACTACTTCATAAACTAAAATTTCTTATCAAAGTCTAAAAATAAATAACTAGAGAAAACACCTATTTCAAATAAGCAAGAATTTCAAATAATTAAAAGAAAACTATTTGGCTATTAATAGTATATGATGGTGTGTGTGTGTGCGTAAATAATATATACCCAAAGATAAAATTATTTCTTACTACATATAAGAAGATTAAGAATGAAAACTAACAAAAATAATAATCCTGAGCCACCGATTTTTACCTGCATTCCTCAGAAGTTGCTGTTGTAAGGGGAAAATTATCCTCAAGAAGTGGTATCAAGCCCAACCAACAATAGGAAACCCTCTGACATAATAAAAAGTATTCTTTGAGTTGTTACCCTTAAGTTGTTAAGAAAAGGAGGAGGAAGATAAGCACTAAGAAATAAATAATAAGTTTGCTATCAAGGGTAACAATAAAATTGTCAACGAGACTTAGACAAAAAATATATCAGTAAAACGTGTATGCTTAAGATTCCATAAGGTACCAGGGCATTTTCTACTGATGGAATATACAAGAAAAATGTCAACAAAAGTTGGTGCAATTAGTTATTGATATGAAAAGATGATAATTATGAGTAATTTAAATAGGACATAATGACAAGAAATAAGAGAAATTCATAATGATTTAGTTTCTTACTTCTTTGCTCTTTGCAATTTCTGCAATAGCAGCGGTCCTTTGCTTTTCAAATTCATCATTATCATTTGTAGGTTTGACAGGCATCGTAACTTGCAACGTCTTTCGTCGATCAAGATCTCTGCTATCCACTTGGACATAAGATATACACTTCTGGTAATAATAAATAAAAATAAATCACTACAGAAGTCCCAAAAGAGATCTGAATTTTTCAGAAGAAAGTAATGCTTCTTCAAAAGAAATGTTTGTATCACTTAAAAACACTGAGAACCATGAAAATATAATTCTTCTCCAGATTTAAAAATAAAGGTAGAAACCCAATTAAAGTAATAAATGTAACTGGTAAAAATAATTTATATTTCAAACAGGATAGACTATTGCACAAGAAGAGGTAAACGGCTTTTCTTAAGAGCTTGATTTCCACATTATGCCCCAATATTCATATAAGGGTTTAAATAGTATGGTTAGTTTAACATATAAAAAAGATGTCCCTGAACTTATAAACCAAAAGCTAAAAAGATACCCTCTCCTTCTGTCAGGCTACAGTTTTTTTTATTTTTAGTATCATAAAATAAATTAAGAAAGCTATCACTGTCTAAAAATAAGCCATGAATTCTGTTCCCTTTCCAATCCTAGCAGTAAAAATTCTATTAATAAACTCACTAATAAAAAAAAAGCTCTCTAACAAATGTGTTATACAGATTTTCAGCAATATAATATATGTATTGTGTTGATACCAACACACTGCCAGAATTATCTTGAACCCATATACAAGGCTACAATATGCTCAATAAGAATTTTTCAGAATGGACTCTATAAACAAATAAATATTATTTAAACCATAACATTTATTATACTTCTAATAAAAAAGCTATAATTCACATTTCAAATTCTTTAAAATAATTAGATCATGAGTTTCTCTAAACAATTTACGAAAGAAATATTATCACCAAAGTTTTTAAGGAAAAAGCAAATTCTTACAAATATACAATTTATTATTTTTAAATATAAATTATTAGAATGTTTACACTCAGTTTTAATTTTGGCGTTTTTATTATACCAGTAGAAGAGAGAATATCATCAACATGGGCCATAAGGCATCATGACTCCTTTTCTCTTGTCTGTCCATTGTGCCAACACAGTTAAAATCGACTTATTTTTTAAATATTTTCAAAATACCCATGAGGCGAGAATAATTTTAGACTTAATTTTATGTAGACCCTACAAAAAGTTTTTTGAAGAGGATGCCAGTCCACAGATCCTACCAATTTATCTCCTGATCAACTAGACATCTGTTTTTCACACCAAAAAAATTTTAAAAAGGTTATCAAGATATAGGTCTCTGTTTCCTACCTGCTGTGCTCCAAACCCATCTTCACTCTGAGCTAGCACTGTCAAAGATAAATAAGAGCAAATGGCAAGGCAGATTACCAATAGCTAAATTTTGGTGGCATCATGAAGCAAAGTACAAGCTGCCATAGGCATTATTCTCAGACTTGTCAGGAATAAAACAGGAAAAGGTTAGAGGAGACGGTTATGAATGCAATTTGATGCTAAGCACAAAGAAGACACAAGATATTGGCCACCTGAGGAACTACCTCAAGTCCGACTAAAAAATCTGAAGTAGACAGAAAACATGTGAAAGAAGGATCACAGACGCTGAGGCTGCAAAAGAAAACAATAAATGGAAACAGAAATAAGTCCCTGACTGAGATGAGAATTTGGATCAAGGCTAAAGAACAGAATCTCAGGAAGGAGGGCTGGGACAGTAAGCTCTCCTACAGGCAATAACACCCTTCCTACCTCTTGTATCCTTTCCTTTTTGTCACATCTTCCATTGACACTTTCATTCCTCTTTTGTTTTTTTTATTAATTTATTTATTGCTATTATTAATATACAGTTACATGAGCAACATTACAGTTACTAGACTCCCCCGATTATCAAGTCCCCACCACATACCCCATTGCAGTCTCTGTCCATCAGCATAGAAGGATGTTATAGAATCACTACTTGTCTTCTCTGTGTTATACTGCCTTCCCCATATCCTGCCACCCAACCCCCACCCCACTACATTATGTGTGCTAATTGTAATAGTCCTTTTTCCCCCTTATCCCTCCCTTCCCACCCATGTTCCATAGTCCCTTTCCCTTTGGTAACTGTTAGTCCATTCCTGGGTTCTGTGAGTCTGTTGCTGTTTTCTTCCTTCAGTTTTTTCTTTGTTCTTATACTCCACAGATGAGTGAAATCATTTGATACTTGTCTTTCTCCACCTGGCTTATTTCACTGAGCATAATACCCTCTAGCTTCATACATGTTGTTGCAAACTGTAGGATTTGTTTTCTTCTTAAGGTTGAATAATATGCCATTGTGTATATATACTACATCTTCTTTATCCATTCATCTACTGATGGACACTTAGGTTGCTTCCATTTCTTGGCTATAGTAAATGGTACTGCGATAAACATAGGGGTGCATATGTCTTTTGCAAACTGGCTGCCGCATTCTTAGGGTAAATTCCTAGTAGTGGAATTCCTGGGTCAAATGGTATTTCTATTTTGAGTTTTTTGAGGAACCTCCATACTGCTTTCCACAATGGTTGTATTAATTTACATTCTCAACAGCAGTGCAGGAGGGTTCCCCATTCTCCACATCCTCGCCAACATTTGTTGTTGTTTGTCTTTTGGATGGCGGCCATCCTAACTGGTGTGAGGTGATATTACATTGTGGTTTTAATTTACATTTCTCTGATGACTAGTAATGTGGGGCATCTTTTCATGTGCCTGTTGGCCTTCTGAATTTCTTCTTTGGAGAGGTGTCTGTTCAGCTCCTCTGCACAGCTTTTAATTAGCTTATTTCCTTTTTGTTTGTTGAGGTGTGTGAGTTCTTTATACAATTTGGATGTCAGCCCCTTATTGGATATGTCATTTATGAATATATTCTCCCATACTGTAGGATGTCTTTTTGTTCTACTGATGGTATCCTTTGCTGTACAGAAACTTTTTAGTTTGATATGGTCCCATTTGTTCATTTTTGCTTTTGTTTCCCTTGCCTGGAGAGATATGTTCATGAAGAAGTTGCTCATGTTTATGTCCAAGAGATTTTGGCATATGTTCTTTTGTAAGAGTTTTATGGTTTCATGACTTACATTCGGGTCTTTGATCCATTTTGAGTTTACTTTGTGTATGGGGTTAGACAGTAATCCAGTTTCATTCTCATACATGTAGCAGTCCAGTTTTGCCAACAACAGCTGTTGAAGAGGCTGTCATTTCCGTATTGTATATCCATGGCTCCTTTATCGTATACTAATTGACCATATATGCTTGGGTTTATATCTGGGCTCTCTATTCTGTTCCTTTGGTCTATGGGACTGTTCTTGTGCCAGTACCAAATTGTCTTGATTACTGTAGCTTGGTAGTAAAGCTTGAAGTCAGGGAGCATAATCCCCCCTGCTTTATTCTTCCTTCTCAGGATTGCTGTGGCTATTCAGGGTCTTTTGTGGTTCCATATGAATTTTAGAACAATTTACTCTAGTTCATTGAAGAATGCTGTAGGTATTTTGATAGGGATTGCATTGAATCTGTATTGCTTTAGGCAGAATGGCCATTTTGACCATATCAATTCTTCATAGCCAAGAGCAAAGGATGAATTTCTATTTATTAGTGTCCTCTTTAATTTCTCTTAAGAGTTTCTTGTAGTTTTCAGGGTATAGGTCTTTCACTTCCTTGGTTAGGTTTATTCCTAGGTATTATATACGTTTGGATGCGATTGTGAATGGAACTATTTTCCTGATTTCTCTTTCTGATAGTTCATGGTTAGTGTATAGTAATGCAACAGATTTCTGTGTATTAAATTTGTATCCCACAACTTTTCTGAATTCAGATATTTGATCTAATAGTTTTGGAGTGGATTCTTTAGGGTTTTTTATGTACAATATCATGTCATCTGCAAACAGGGACAGTTTGAGTTCTTCCTTGCCGATCTGGATGCCTTTATTTCTTTGTGTTGTCTGATTGCTGTGGCTAGGACCTCCAGAACTATGTTGAATAAAAGTGGGGAGAGTGGGCATCCTTGCCATGTTCCTGACCTTAAAGGAAAAGCTTTAAGCTTCTCACTGTTAACTATAATGTTGGCTGTGGCTTTGTCATATATGGCCTTTATTATGTTGACGTACTTACCTTTATACCCATTTTGTTGAGAGTTATCATGAATGGATGTTGAATTTTGTCGAATGCTTTTTCAGCATCTATGGAGATGATCATGTGGTTTTTGTCCTTCTTTATGTTGATGCAGTGGATGATGTTGATGGATTTTTGAATGTTGTACCATCCTTGTATCCCTGGAATGAATTCCACTTGATCATGATGGATGATCTTTTTGATGTATTTTTGAATTCGGCTTGCTAATATTTTGTTGAGTATTTTTGCATATATGTTCATCAGGGATATTGAAATTTTCTTTTTTTGTAGTGTCTTTGCCGGGTTTTGGTATTAGAGTGATGTTGGCCACGTAGAAGTTTGGGAGTATTCCCTCCTCTTCTACTTTTTGGAAAACTTTAAGGAGAATGGGTATTAGGTCTTCACTAAGTGTTTGATAAAATTCAGCCGTGAAACCATCTGGACCAGGGATTTGTTCTTAGGTAGTTTTTTTTATTACCAATTCAATTTCTTTGCTGGTAATTAGTCTATTCAGATTTTCTGCTTCTTCCTGGGTCAGCCTTGGAAGGTTGTATTTTCCTAGAAAGTTGTCCATTTCTTCTAGATTATCCTGTTTGTTACCATATAATTTTTCATAGTATTCTCTCATAATTCTTTGTATTTCTGTGGTGTCTGTAGTGATTTTTCCTTTGTCATTTCTGATTCTGCTTATGTGTGTAGATTCTCTTGTCTTCTTGATAAGTCTGGCTAGGGGTTTATCTATTTTGTTTATTTTCTCAAAGAACCAGCTCCTGCTTTCATTGATTCTTTCCACTGTTTTATTCTTCTCAATTTTATTTATTTCTTCTTTAATCTTTACTATGTCCCTCATTCTACTGACTTTGGGCCTCATTTGTTCTTCTTTTTCCAGTTTTATTAATTGTGAGTTTAGACTGTTCACATGGGATTGTTCTTCTTTCCTGAGGTAGGCCAGTATTGCAATATATTTCCCTCTTAGCACGGCCTTTGCAGCATCCCACAGATTTTGTGGTGTTGAATTATTGTTGTCATTTGTCTCCATATATTGCATGATCTCTGTTTTTATTTGGTTATTGATCCATTGATTATTTAGGTGCATGTTATTAAGCCTCCATGTGTTTGTGGGCTTTTTCATTTTCTTTGTGTAATTTATTTCTAGTTTCATACCTTTGTAATCTGAGACACTGTTACAATTTCAATCTTTTTGAATTTACTGAGATTCTTTTGGTGGCCTAATATAAGATCTATTCTTGAAAATGTTCCATGTGCACTTGAGAAGAATGTGTATCCTGCTGCTTTTTGACGGAGTGTTCTGTAGATGTCCTTTAGGTCCATCTGTTCTAACATGTCGTTCAGTGCCTCTGTCTCTTTACTTATTTTCTGTCTGGTTGATCTGTCCTTTGGAGTGAGTGATGTGTTGAAGTCTCCTAAAATGAATGCATTACTTCCGGGAATATGGCGACGTGAACGGACCGGAAGAAAAATTCCTCCCAACATTATATTTATTCATGAAAATACAACAAATACAACTATCCCTAAAAGAGAGACCAGAATACACAGGAAAGTGCACAGCGTACAGGTACACCTGAGAGAATTTGGCAGCCAGTGAGGCGGACAGGATACGGAGTCGCGACCCGGCAGGACCGAGCGCTCCTCTCCCCCAGCGCTCCAGCCGGAGGAGAGGATTCAGAGCCAGGAGGGAGTGGAAGTCTGCGCCGGGAGCGCCAACACACAGCCGGTGGTGTAGCGGAGATTGGAGAGACAGAGGGCACAGGGTCCCAGCTGGGAACGTGCAAGTTGCCCGCGGCAGGCTCCGGGAAGGAAAAAGAAAGGAAAAAAAAGGGAAGAAAAGCGCGCGCTCTTTCTCAGTGGTCTTAAAGAGACAGGAGCTCAGTAGAGGGGCCGGATAGCCCCGCAAGCTGAGCCCAGCACGCTGGGAGTCCTGGGGAGCTTTGGACGCATTAGCTGGCGACTGGGAAAGGGGGGCTGATATTAAGACCCCCACAGAGATCAACAGCTTCCCATTCGTTCCCAACCCAGCCAGAGCTACAAAGAGCCTTGCGGAGCGGCATGGCCATGGCTCTGGAATAGTGGAGCAACAGCGCCACCTACACCATTCACACAGAACCCACTCTCAGTGGCTTTTTTTTTTTTTTACTTTTAGTTAGTGTTTTTTCTCCCCTTTCTTTTCCCTTTTTTCTTTCCCTCTCTTTCAACAGCCTCCCATTCATTCTCACCCCGGCCACAGCTTTAAAGGGCCGTGTGGAGTGACGTGGCCACGGCTCTGGAAGAGTGGAGCAATAGCACCACCTACAGCATTCACACCGAAACCACCCCCGGTGGGCGTTTTGGTGTTTTTTTTGTTGTTTTGTTTGTTTGTTTGTTTGTTTTTGTTTTTTATTTTACGTGTTGTTGCTTTTTCTTTTTCTTCATTTTTTTCCCTTTTTCTCTCTCTCTTTTTACTTTTTTTATTAGTAGAAGTATTATTTTTTCTTCAGAGATAAAGACGGACATTACATAATGATAAAGGGGTCAGTCCAACAAGAAGATATAACCATTATAAACATATATGCACCCAACACAGGAGCATCAGCATATGTGAAACAAATACTAACAGAAGTGAAGGAGGAAATAGACAGCAATGCAATTATCTTAGGAGACCATAACACGCCACTCACTCCAAAGGATAGACCAACCAGGCAGAAGATAAGTAAAGACACAGAGGCACTGAACAGATGGACCTAACAGATATCTACAGAACTTTGCACCCAAAAGCAGCAGGATACACATTCTTCTCAAGTGCACATGGAACATTTTCCAGAATAGACCACATACTAGGCCACAAAAAGAACCTCAGTAAATTCAAAAATATTGAAATCCTACCAACCAACTTCTCACATCACAAAGCTATAAAACTAGAAATAAATTTCAGAAAGAAATCAAAAAGGCTCACAAATACATGGGGACTTAACAACATTCTCCTAATGAATCAATGGGTTAACGACCAAATCAAAACAGAAATCAAAGAATATATTGAGACTAATGACAACAACACAAAGCCACAACTTCTGTGGGACACAGAGAAGGCAGTCTTAAGAGGAAAGTACATTGCAATCCAGGCCCATTTAAAGGAAGAATATTCCCAAATGAACAGTCTAAGGACACAATTACTGAAATTGGAAAAAGAAGAACAAATGAGGCCCAAAGTTAACAGAAGGAGAGGCATAATAAAGATCAGAGTAGAAATAAATAAAACGGAGAAGAATAAAACAATAGAAAAAAATCAATGAAACCAAAAGCTGTTTCTTTGAAAAAATAAACAAAATAGATAAACCCCTAGCCAGACTCATTACAAGAAAAAGAATCTACACACATTAACAGAATCACAAATGAGAAAGGAAAAATAACGATGGACCCCACAGAAATACAAAGTAGTATAAGAGAATATTACGAGCATCTATATGCTAACAAGCTGGAAAACCTAGAAGAAATGGACAACTTCTTAGAAAAATATCGCCTTCCAAGACTCACCAAGCAAGAAACAGAAAAACTAAACAGACCAATCACCAGCAATGAAATTGAAACGGTAATCAAAAAAACTACCCAAGAACAAAACCCCTGGACCTGATGGATTCACCTCTGAATTCTACCAGACATATAGAGAAGAAATAACACCCATTCTCCTTAAAGTTTTCCAAAAAATAGAAGAGGAGGGAATACTTCCAAACTCTTTCTATGAAGCCAGCATCACTCTAATACCAAAACCGGGCAAAGACCTCACTAAAAAAGAAAATTACAGACCAATATCCCTGATGAACATAGATGCAAAAATACTCAACAAAATATTAGCAAACCGAATTCAAAAATACATCAAGAGGATCATACACCATGATCAAGTGGGATTCATCCCAGGGATGCAAGGATGGTACAACATTCGAAAATCCATCAACATCATCCATCACATCAATAAAAAGAAGAACAAAAACCACATGATCATCTCCATAGATGCTGAAAAAGCATTTGACAAAATTCAACATCCACTCATGATTAAAACTCTCAACAGAATGGGTATAGATGGCAAGTACCTCAACATCATAAAGGCCATATATGACAAACCCACAGCTAACATCATACTTAATAGGGAGAAGCTGAAAGCTTTTCATCTAAGATCGGGAACAAGACAGAGGTGCCCACTCTCTCCACTATTATTCAACATAGTACTGGAGGTCCCCACGGCAATCAGACAAAACAAAGAAATACAAGGCATCCAGATTGGTAAAGAAGAAGTCAAATTGTCACTATTTGCAGATGATATGATACTGTATATAAAAAACCCTAAAGACTACACTCCAAAACTACTAGAATATCTGAATTCAGCAAAGTTTCAGAATATAAAATTAACACACAGAAATCTGTTGCTTTCCTATACACTAATGATGAGCTAACAGAAAGAGAAATCAGAAAAACAATTCCATTCACAATTGCATCTAAAAGAATAAAATACCTAAGAATAAACCTAACGAAGGAAGTGAAAGACATGTACTCTGAAAACTACAAGACACTCCTAGGAGAAATTAAAGAGGACACTAACAAATGGAAATGCATCCCATACTCTTGGCTAGGAAGAATAAATATTGTCAAAATGGCAATACTACCTAAAGCAATCTACAGATTCAATGCAATCCCTATCAAACTACCAACAGCTTTCTTCAATGAACTGGAACAAATAATTCTAAAATTCATATGGAACCAGAAAAGACCCCAAATAGCCAAAACAATCCTGAGAAGGAGGAATCAAACAGGGGGAATTACGCTCCCTGACTTCAAGCTCTACTACAAAGCCACAGTAATCAAGACAATTTGGTACTGGCACAAAAACAGACCCACAGACCAGTGGTACAGAATAGAAAATCCAAACATTAACCCAAACACCTACAGTCAATTAATATTTGATAAAGGAGACCTGGATATACAATGGGGAGAGGACAGCCTCTTCAGCAGCTGGTATTGGAAAAACTGGACAGCTACATGTAAGAGAATGAAACTGGACCACTGTCTAACCCCATACACAAAGGTAAACTCAAGGTGGATCAAAGACCTGAATGTAAGTCATGAAACCATAAAACTCTTACAAAAAAACATAGGCAAAAATCTCTTGGACATAAACATGAGCGACTTCTTCATGAACATATCCCCCCAGGCAAGGGAAACAAAAGCAGAAATGAACAAATGGGACTATATCAAGTTGAAAAGCTTCTGTACAGCAAAGGACACCATCAGTAGAACAAAAAGACATCCTA
>JAQQAC010019963.1:44215015-44280484 GCA_029783875.1 Phataginus tricuspis
AATGGAATATTACTCAGCCATAAGAAAAAAACAAATCCTACCATTTGGAACAACATGGATGGAGCTGGAGGGTATTATGCTCAGTGGAATAAGCCAGGCCAAAAAAAACAAGTACCAAATGATCTCACTCATATGTGGAGTATAAGAACAAAGAAAAAAAAAAAACTGAAGGAACAAAATAGCAGTAAACTCACAGAACCCAAGAACGGACTAATAGTTACCAAAGGGAAAGGGACAGGGGAAGAAGGGTGGGAAGGGAGGGATAAGAGGGCAAAAGGGGCATTACGATTGGCAGATATAGGGTGGGGGGGCACGGGGGGACTGTACAGCTCAGAGAAGACAAGTAATGATTCTCATCTCACTACACTGATGGACAGTGACTGTAATAGGGTTGGTGGGGGGGACCTGATGAAGGGGGTAGTTTAATCATCACAATATTTCTCATGTAATTGTAGGTTAATGATACTAAAATAAAATAAATTGTAAAAAAAAATGAATGCATTGCATTCTATTTTCCCCTTTAATTCTGCTAGTATTTGTTTCACATATGTAGTTGATCCTGTGTTGGGTGCATAGATATTTATAATAGTTATATCCTCTTGTTGGACTAACCCTTTTATCATTATGTAATGTCCTTCTTTTCTCTTGTGCTTTCTTTGTTTTGAAGTCTATTTTGTCTGATACAAGTACTGCAACTCCTGCTTTTTTCTCACTATTAGTTGCATGAAATATCTTTTTCAATCCCTTTACTTTCAGTCTGTGTATGTCTTTGGGTTTGAAGTGAGTCTCTTGTAGGCAGCATATAGATGGGTCTTGTTTTTTTATCCATTCAGTAACTCTGTGTCTTTTGATTGGTGCATTCATACCATCTACATTTAGGGTGATTATCGATAGGTATGTACTTATTGTCATTGCAGGCTTTAGATTCGTGGTTACCAAAAGTTCAAGGGCACATCCCTTACTATCTAACAGTCTAATTTAACTTAATTCATATACTATTACAAATACTACCTAAAGGTTCTTTGTTTTTCCTCCTTTTTCTTCCTCCTCCATTCTTTGTATGTTATGAATCATATTCTGTACTCTGTCTTTCCTTGGGTGACATCTATTTAGCCTTAGGAATAATTCCATCTATAGGAGTCCCTCTAAAATGCACTGTAGAGGTGGTTTGTGGGAGGTATATTCTCTCAGCTTTCGCTTATCTGAAAATTGTTTAATCCCTCCTTCAAATTTAAATGATAACCTTGCCGGGTAAAGTATTATTGGTTCAAGGCCTTTGTGCTTCATTGCATTAAATATATCATGTCACTCCCTTGTGGCCTGTAAGGTTTCTGTTGAGAAGTCTGATGATAGCCTGATGGGTTTTCCTTTGTAGGTGATCTTTTTTCTCTCTCTAGCTGCTTTTAAAAGTCTGTTTTTATCCTTGATCTTTGCCATTTTAATTATTATGTGTGTTAATGTTGACTTCCTTGGGTCCCTTGTGTTGGGAGATCTCTGCACCTCCATGGCTTGAGAGACTATCTCCTTCCCCAAATTGGGGAAGTTTTCAGCAATTACCTCCTCAATGACACTTTCTATCCCTTTTTCTCTCTCTTCCTTTTCTGGTACCCCTATAATGTGAATATATTGTTGTGTTTGGATTGGTCACACAGTTCTCTCAATATTCTTTCATTATTAGAGATCCTTTTTTCTCTCTGTGCCTCAGCTTCTTTGTACTCCTCTTCTCTAATTTCTGTTCCATTTACTGTCTCTTCTACTACATCTAATCTGCTTTTAAATCCCTCCATTGTATGTTGCATTTCAGATATGGAATTTCTTAATGATTGAATCTCCAACTTAAATTCATTCCTGAGTTCTTGAATATTTTCCTGTACCTCCATAAGCATGTTTATAATTTTTATTTTTAACTCTCCTTCAGGAAGGTTGGTGAGTTCGGTTTCATTTGGCCCTTTTTCGGAGGTGTGTGAGATTTTGGTCTGAATCATGTTCTTTTGTCATTTCATATTTCTGTGTGGTGCCCACTAGTGTGCACAAACTCCAGTCTCTGGAGTTGCTCAGCCCCTAGAGTGAGGTTGGGGGTCATAGGGGAGTGGAGCTGGTGCCTAGGGGGGGAAAGATCTGTTTCTTGATTCCCTTCTGCGGTGCCTCTCTCCAGTGTCAGAGCCAGTGGGCCAAGCACACACGTGTAAACCTCTGTGCTTTGCACCTCTAGCTGTTGTAAGCGGGGCCTCCCTCTGGCTGGCCTGATACCTGTTCAGTGACTGCCAGTTTATGAGCAGATGCCTGCAGGCCAGTAGGAAGACTCGGCAGGCTGTGTGTCACAGTGGGGGGCCTCGGAACTGAGTAGGCAGCCAGGGGTATGGGGCACCTGAAGCTCCCCAAAGTTCCCAACCAGCTGGGCAGAGCGTGCCCAGGAAACATTTTCCAGCTACCCCTTCTCCCACAGAGCAAGCTCCGTGCAAACCCCACCCCCTCAGCAGCCCTCTTGCTGCTGGGAAGCCTCTCAGGCTGTCTGCCTTTCCTCTGACACAGAGCAGCCGGGTGTGGATCCCCTTCTCCACAAACGGCCGGAATGTCAATTTCTCAAGCACTCCTCCCATCCGAGCTCCCCAACGTCCAGAGCACCACACACTATAGGATTCTGCTCACAAAGCTGGGCTAGGTGTTCCGCAGTCCCAGTCTTCCACCCCCTCCCTCCTCCATTCCTCTTCCTCCCGCCAGTGAGTGGGGTGGGGGAAGGGCTTGGGTCCCGCCAGATTAAGGCTTCCCTACATTACCCTGTTTCGTGAGGTGTGCTCTGTTCATTAGATCTGTTTGCAGTCTGGTTCAGCCTTCCTTCTTGTTGCTTTTAGTTATATTAATTAACTATATTTTTGTACTGTTTGTGGTTTTGGGAAGAGCTCTCCATCTCACCTCTCATGCTGCCGTCTTGAAAGCTCCCCTCTTTTGTTTTTACCAAAGTGAAAAATTATAGCATATTTTTGTCTTGTTAATTTCAAATTTCTCTCAAAAAACCCCACGCCCCCTCACCCTCCTATCTTAATTAGTTATAAATTATTCTTCACGTGTGCCTCTTAATTGCTTCAATCTTTGGGTTAACAGCTCTTAAGAAAAGGATCTACACCAACAATTTAAAGAAAAAAACCCCACAATTGCTAAATTCCTGTAGTTAATATATTTCCACATAACTCCATGACCTTCAAATGAATAGTTCAACACAAAACTAAACACAGCTTAAATACAAATGAAACATGTTTTGCTGATTAAAATTCATCGGCCAACATGAAAGTCCTTACCTGTCCAAAAGGCACAAAAGGAGGTGGTCCACCTTCGGTTCCAATATTGCTTCGATTATGTTTTGACAAGCTCTGTGATAAAAATGAGTCATGAAACAGAAATTATACATAAAAAAATATATCTACAACATATACAGTGCACTAGGAATTCACTTATTTTAATAGATTCTTATAAGAAATGGGGGGAAAAGGCTTCTATAATTATTTCAAGCTATAAACAATATTTTATTCCTAACTTCAATTAATTAGGTAAAGGCTCTCCCCTCATCTCCCCATACCAAAATACACATTCACATGCAATTTACAGAACTATTTATCAGGTTGCTCCCATAATAAGAAAATAGTAAAAAATCTCCTCAACAAAATAGCAAATTCAAAGACAACAAAGTTGAGTAACAAGAATTTTACCTTCAAAACATTAAAACTGTAATATAACATATTGCCTAGAAATTATCTTCAAAATGACTTTTAGACTGTGATATTGTGATATAATAAGAAAATATGTATTTAACCTTCTTTCCCCGTTGCTGAAACACAGCTCCTAAAACCTCCAGAATTTCCTGAGTGACAGGGGTGAGAGGAGCATCATTCATCATTCAAAACAAGCTCCCTGGACCATAGCTGCATTTATGCTAATGAGGTGACTACTGATGGGCCTCTAGGTAGTTCAAGTTAGGGGCTGATTGTCAAAGGAACCAACCATGTGATTAGAAGTCTGGAGATTGAGCTAATCACTTAAATCCAATGATTTCATCAATCGTGCCTAAGTTACGAACCTCCATAAAAACCCTAAACAAAGGGGTTCAGAGAACTTCCAAGTTGGTGAACACATCCATGTACCAGGAGGGTGGAACACACTAAACTCCATTAGAGGACAGAAGATCCTTCCTTGTACTTCATCTGGCTGTTCATTTATGTTCTTTATAATAAACTGGTAATACTAAGTTAAGTGCTTCCCTGAGTTTTGAAGCTGTGAGAGCAAGGTATTGAACCTGAGCAGGTGGTCGTGGAACACCCAGTTTGTAACCAAAGTGGACAGAAGTGTGGTAACCCGGGAACCCCCTATTTGTAATTGGCATCTGAAGTGGGTGGCAATTTTGTGAGATTGAGTCCTTAACCTGTTGGGTCTGTGCTAACTCTAAGGTAAGTAGTGTCAGAAATGAGTTAAATTTTAGGACATCTAATTGGTGTCCACAGAGAATTGAATTGTTGGTGTGGAAAACCTACACATTAGGTATCAAAAAGATTTATGACTAACAACAGCTCATATGGATACTGATAAGGGTGACTTGTAATCATTTAAACAGATCAGATTACTATAGTTCATAATATGGAGGCTGCTTTCAGTTACGGTAAACTTCCTTAATAAAGTCTTATTGTTCAAATCAATTTATACTTTGAAGAAGTATTTGACTAACTGACTTTCCTTTAATAAAAATAATCTTCCAAACCCTATAATTTTAGTTTTCTTTTTTCCTAACTTTGACTTAGGATTAGAGAGATAGCAATATATTATGAAAATGGAAAAAAAATCCTCCTAGGAAAAGCAATTTCTTACATCATAGAGTCCTTCAAAAAATGTCATAATCTTTCAGTCTTCTATTCCTCCTATTTGTTTTGTTTTAAAGGTGTTAACATATATATGTTAAGCATTAGTTGTCATTTAGTACATAATCTCAACATTAAAGTTTTTGTGCATTCTTAATAGCTATCATTACAGAAAACACTAAGCTTAAAATATGATGTAAAATAGTGTGTGAAAAATAAAGTTAAAAAGTCACCATGTGCACTTTCAAATATTCCAGAGTTCTTGCATTATATAATAAATACTACATATTTTATGTCAAGTTATATAAGAACACTAAAACTAACAAGACTATTCAGCTGATTAAGCAAAGAATAATTTAAACTGTATAGGAATGCAACATTTCTTTGCAAGCTGTATTTAAGATCTTAACCTATTTTCTTAAACCAATGAATGCATAATATTATCTAGGAGTCATTTCCTTAGCTTTACTTTAGATAAAAGAAAAATATTATTTTTTCTTATATCAGCAATAAACCATTTCAATTTATCTGTAAATTCATTAGAAAGCTTGCATAAGTTGCCTATAATAGCATCTCTAAATACACATTGTACAATTAAAAACACAAGATTTCTACTTCCCATCCTGATGAATGTACAAGACTCAGACTTAAGTCTTCCTCTATAAATAACTAGAAATCTGGACAACATGTAAGAAACAACTGATTTAAAAAAACTTATGACAATAAGTAGTACAAAACAATAATCCCTCAGAGAAAGAGAAAAAAAAAAAAAAACAAGCAAGCTCTGCCTTCCTGCTTTGAGACATGATGCAGACAGACAGCAATGAGTCAAGTTAAGAATATCAATCTCATAGTTCAGACATGTTGAAGCAACTGGAGTTGTGGGGCTGAGTTTTAGAAAAGAGGGACCAGCAAAGAAAAGAAGCTCCAGAAACCTACATACAAATTCTCTTAACTCATTGATGAGAACTAGCTAAGCAAAAAAAAAAACTGCAAGTTGTAAG
Organism: Phataginus tricuspis; assembly: GCA_029783875.1. Lineage (NCBI taxonomy): Eukaryota > Metazoa > Chordata > Mammalia > Pholidota > Manidae > Phataginus > Phataginus tricuspis. The sequence goes on from JAQQAC010019963.1 coordinate 44,220,864, forward strand.
CTTCCATTTATAATAGCATCAAAAATAATACAATACTTAGCAAACTTAAAGCTAAACTTAAGAGATCTGAACACAGAAACCGCAAAGCATTGCTAAAATAAATTAAAGATGACACCAATAAATGAAAAGATACCCTGTTGCCACAGACTGGAATATTTAGTATTGTTATGATGTCAATACTACTCAAAGTGCTCTAGAGATCCAGTGCAATCCCTATGATAAAATTACAATGATAAAATTTACTATGAAGTTATGTAATCAGAACAGTTTGGTACTAGAATAAAAATACACATATAGACCAACAGAGTAGAATAGAGAGTACAGAAATAAACCCTTGCATATATAGTCAAATGATTTCTTATTAGGATGATAAGACCATTCATTAGGGAAAGGAGGGTCTTTTCAACAAATGGTGTTGGGAAAACAGGATATCCACATGTAAAAGAATGAAGTTGGACCCTTCTATCATGTATAGAAATTAATTTTAAGTGGATCAAAGACATAAATTTAAGAGCTAGCCCACAAATCTCTTAGAAGAAAAAGGGGAAAAGTTTCATGACATGGGATTTGGCAATGATTTCGTACATATGACACAAAAAGCAAAGGCAACTAAAGAAAAACACAGAAAAAACTCAATGTCAACAAAATAAAAAATTTTTGTGCATCAATGGACTCTTTCAAGAAAGTGAAAAGACAACTCATAGAATGTAAAATAATATTTGCAAAATATCTGATAAAGAATGACATTCAGAAAATACCAAGAAGTTGATTTAGCTCTCGACTTCCGGGAAGATGACGGCGTAAGCAGGGCGGCAGAAATCTCCTCCTAACACTATATTTATCTATGAAAATACAGCAAATACAACTATTCCTAAAAGAGAGACCAGAATACACAGGAAAGCGCACAGCGTGCAGCTACAAATGAGAGGACTCGGCACCCCGCAAGGCGGGTAAGATACGGAGCCACGACCCGGCGGGACCCGAGCACTCCCCCACCCCAGCACACCAGCAGGAGGAGAGGATTCAGAGCCAGGAGGGCATGGGAGTACAGGCCGGCAAAATAACCAGCCCCGGTGATCTGCGCAGGGAGCGCTGACACACATTGTGCGGTGTAGTGGAGATTGGGGAGACAGAGGGTGCAGGATCTGAGCGGGGAACGCACCAGGGTGCTTGCAGCCAGCTCCTGGGAAGGAAAAGAAAAAAAAAGAAGAAAAATTCAGCGGTCTTAAAGAGACAGGAGCCCAGTGGAGGGGCCAGATCGCCCAGCACACTCAGCCCAGCAGGCTGGGAGTCCTGGGGAGTTTCGAATCCCTTATCTGGCGACTGGGAAATCGTGGCCGCACTCAGACTTCCCACAGAGATCAACAGCCTCCCATTCGTTCCAACACCGGCCAGAGCTATAAAGGGCCCTGAAGAGCAACGCGGCCACGGCTGCGGAATAGTGGAGCAACAGCGCCACCTACAGCAACCCCACAGAATCCACTCCCGGTGGGCGTTTTTTTGTTTTTTGTTTTTTCTTCTTTCTTTTTTTCTTTCTTTTCTTTCCTTCTTTCTTTTTTTCTTTCTTTTTTTTCTTTTTAAAGTCTTAAAGAGCCCAGCTGACATGTGGCAACTACCAGCGACCACTTCTATAGCCATGAAAAGACAGAGGAATATGATCCAGACTAAGATCAACCAGACAACCCCAGAGAAGGAGACTGATGGGATGGAAATGCACAGTCTTCCTGAAAAAGAATTCAGAATAAGTCATAACCATGCTGACGGATCTACAGAGAAATGTGCAAGAGCTGAGGGAGGAAGTGAGGGAAGTGAGGAAAGACAATGAAGAAATCAGACAAGCGATCGACGGGCTTAACAGCAGACTGGATGAGATGCAAGAGACTGTTAATGGAATAGAAATGAGAGAACAGGAATACAGAGAAACTGAGGCTGAGAGAGATAAAAGGATCTCTAGGAATGAAAGAATATTAAGAGAACTGTGTGACCAATCCAAATGGAACAATATTTGCACTATAAGAGTACCAGAAGAAGAAGAGAGAGAAAAAGGGATAGAAAGTGTCTTTGAAGAAATAATTGATGAAAACTTTCCCACGCTGGGGAAGGAAATAGTCTCACAGTCCACGGAAGCCCACAGATCTCCCAACACAAGGGACCCAAGGAAGACAACACCAAGACACATAATAATTCAAATGGCAAAGATCAAAGATAAAGACAGAGTATTAAAGGTAGCTAGGGAGAGAAAAAAGATCACTTACAAAAGAAAACCCATCAGACTATCATCACATTTCTCAACAGAAACCTTACAGGCCAGAAGAGAATGGCATGATATATTTAACATAATAAAACAGAAGGGCCTCGAACCAAGAATATTGTACCCAGCATGATTATCATTTAAATATGATGGAGGGATTAAATAATTTCCAGACAAACGAAAGTTGAGAGAGTTTGCCTCTCATAAACCACCACTACAGGATATCTAAAATGGACTGCTCTAGAGGGAAGCACCCCTAAGGTAAAAGAGATGTCACCAGAGAAAATAAAATCATAGAAAATACCAAGAAGTTATAAAACAAACCAACCAATTAAAAAATGGGCAAAGGACTTAAATAAACATTTCTCCAAAGAAGATATGCAAATGGACAACAAATCTATGAAAAGATGCTAAACATAACTAAGCATTAGGGAAATTCAGATCAAAACCACATTGAGATTTTAGAATGGTTATTATCAAGGAAACATAATATGGGTTGGTGAGGATGTGGGGAACCTGGAACCCTTCGGCAGTGCTAGTAGTAATATAAATGGTGCAGTAGCTATGCAAAACAGTATGGCACTTGCTCAAATTACACAATGAATTACCATGTGACCCTGAAATTCTACTTGAGGGTATACACCACAAAGAACTGAAAGCAGGGACTTAAATAGATATTTGAACACCCACATTCATAGTGCATTATTTACAATAACCAAAAGGTGAAAAAAACTGTCATGCCCATCAGTAGATGAATCCACAAATTGTGGTATATACACACAATGGAAATCTGACACATGCTACAACATGGAGAACCCTTAAGACATGTTAAATGAAATAACCCAGATACAAAGGCCAAATATTGTGATTCCAGTTATATGAGGTTCTTAGAGTAGTCAAATTCATAGAGACAGCAAGTAAAATGGTAGTTGTCAGAGACTGGAGGAAGAGGGGACGGGAAATTACTGTTTTGTGTATGAGTTTCAGTTTAGGAAGATAAAAAATCTAGAAGTAGATGGTTGTGATGATTGTACAATAAAATGAATGAACTTAATGCCACCAAATTTTACATTTAAGAATAGTTAAAATGGGTAGAGCTCAAGATGGTGGTGTGAGCAGGGCAGGGGAAATCTCCTCCCAAAAAGATATATATTTTTGAAAATACAACAAATACAACTATTCCTAAAAGAGAGACAAGAATATACACTACAACAGCCAGGCTACATCTACATCTGTGAGAACTAAGCATCTCACGAAAAGGGTAAGATAGACAGCCATGACGCAGCAGGACCCAAACACTCCCCCCACCCCAGCTCACCGGTTGGAGGAAAAGAATCAGAGTGGGGAGGGAGGGAAGCACCGGAATGCTAAATAACCAGCCTTGGTGATCTGCACCAGGAGCACAGACACCCATCGTATGATGTACTGGATATTATAGAAATGGAAGGGCAGGATCTGAGACAGAGAATGAGAGCAGGTCCCCACAGCCGGCTCCCCTGGCACAAAAGAAAAGTGGGTACTTTTTAAGTCTTAAAGGGTCAAGGGCCCAACAGCTGAATAAAATCATCCCAGCACACTCAGCCCAGCAGGCTGGGAGTCTTGAGGAACTTTGGGCCCCTTGACCCACTGCAGGGTGAAGCAGCCCCGGGGTCCCTCATGGTGATAAGCAGCCTGCCATTCGATTCGTTCTCCCTGGCCGGTGATGCAAAGGACCGGCTGAGCCGCCATAGCTGCGGAGCAGCAGGAGAGGAGCCCTGCCCATTGCAACCACACAGAGTCTCCTCCCAGCATGCAGCTAACCGGATGGGCAGCGGAAGCCAGAGCAAAGTCTAGGAGGCGCAAAGAGCCTCATCCTGGCAGTAGATAGACTCCACCCAGCGTGGCGACTAAACACCCGCAGTGCTCTATGCTAGCCTGAGGGTGGCCATCCCCATGGTAGCCCAGGGGATTATCCCAGACACTGGCTCCCAGTGTACAGGTAACCAGCACAGGCTGTGGAGAAGGGCAAAGTGAACAACAAGAAGGAAGACACTTTGTTCTCCCAGCAGACACATGTGCCACCTGCCTGCAACCACTTCTATCGCGATGAAAAGACAGAAGAATCTGGTCCACTCAAAAATCACCCAGACAACTCCAGAGAGAGGGCCTGGTGGGATAAATTTAAACAATCTTCCTGAAAAACAAATCAAAATAAAAGTCATGCTGATGGACCTACAGAGAAATATGCAAGACCTAAGGGATAAAGTCCGAAGAGAAATTACAGAAACGAAGCAATCGATTGACGGGCTTAAGAGCAGACTAGATTAGGTGCCAGAGACTGCTAATGGAATAGAAATGAGAGAACAGGAATACAGAGAAGCTGAGACAGAGAGAGATAAAAGGATCTCTAGAAATGAAAGAATATTAAGAGAACTGTGTGACCAATCCAAACGGAACAATATTCGCATTATAGGAGTACCAGAGGAAGAAGAGAGAGAAAAAGGGATAGAAAGTGTCTTTGAAGAAATAATTGCTGAAAACTTCCCCAAGCTGGGGAAGGAAATAGTCTCTCAGACCATGGAAGCCCACAAATCTCCCAAAACAAGGGACCCAAGGAAGACAACACCAAGACACATAATAATTCAAATGGCAAAGACCAAAGATAAGGACAGAGTATTAAAAGTGGCTAGACAGAGAAAAAAGATCACCTACAAAGGAAAACCCATCAGACTATCATCAGACTTCTCAACAGAAACCTTACAGGCCAGAAGAGAATGGCATGATATATTTAACGTAATGAAACAGAAGGGCCTCGAACCAAGAATATTGTATCCAGCACGATTATCATTTAAATATGACGGAGGGATTAAACAATTCCCAGACAAGTGACGGCTGAGGGAGTTTGCCTCCCATAAACCACCTCTACAAGACATCTTAAAGAGACTGCTCTTGATGGAAGCACCCCTAAGGCTAAAAAGATATCACCAGAGAAAATTAAATCATAGCAAAGAAAGCAGACCATCCAAATACTAACTAAAGGCAAAGAATAAAACACCTAGTATACAAAAATGGAGGAGGAAGTATAAGAAGGGAGAGAAATAAAGAATTATCAGACTCTGTTTACAATAACTAAACAAGAAAGTTAAGTTAGACAGCTAGGTAGTAAAGAAGCTACCCTTGAAACTTTGGTAACCACAGATAAATCTAAAGCTAGCAATGGCAATAAGTACATATCTATCGATAATCACCCTAAATGTAAATGGAATGAATGCACCAATCAAAAGACACAGAGTAACAGAGTGGATAAAAAAGCAAGACCCATCTATATGCTGCTTACAAGAGACTCACCTCAAACCCAAAGATATACACAGACTAAAAGTGAAGGGATGGAAAAGGATATTTCATGCAAACAACAAGGAGAAAAAAGCAGGTGTTGCAGTACTTGTATCAGACTAAATAGACTTCAAAACGAAGAAAGTAGCAAGAGATAAAGAAGGACATTACATAATGATAAAGGGGTCAGTCCAACAAGAGGATATAACCATTTAAAATATATATGCACTCAACACAGGAGTGTCAGCATATGTGAACCAAATACTAACAGAATTAAAGGACGAAATAGAAAGCAATGCATTCATTTTAGGAGACTTCAACACACCACTCACTTCAAAGGACAGATCAACCAGACAGAAAATACGTGAAGACACAGAAGCACTGAACAACACACTAGAACAGATGGACCTAACAGACATCTACATAACTCTACACCCAAAAGCAACAGGATACACATTCTTCTCAAGTGCACATGGAACATTTTCCAGAATAGACCACATGCTAGGCCAGAAAAAGAACCTCAGTAAACTAAAAAATATTGAAATTCTACCAACCATCTTCTCAGATCACAAGTGTAAAACTAGAAATAAATTGTACAAAGAACACAAAAAGGCTCACAAATAAATGGAGGCTTAATAACATGCTCCTAAATAATCAATGGATAAATGACCAAATAAAAACACAGATCAAAAAATATTTGGAGACAAATGACAACAATAACACAAAGCCACAGCTTCTGGGCGACGCAGCAAACGCAATTCTAAGAGGAAAGTATATTGCAATCCAGCCATATTTAAAGAAGGAAGAATATTCCCAAACGAATAGTCTAAAGACACAAATACTGAAACTGTAAAAAGAAGAACAAATGAGGCCCAAAGTCACCAGAAGGAGGGACATAATAAAGATCAGAGAAGAAATAAATAAAATGGAGAAGAATAAAACAATAGAAAAAAAATCAATGAAACCAAGAGCTGATTCTTTGAAAAAATAAACAAAATAGATAAACCCCTAGCCAGACTTATTAAGAGAAAAAGAGAATCTACACACATAAACAGAATCAGAAATGAGAAAGGAAAAATCACGACGGACCCCACAGAAATACAAAGAATTATAAGAGAATATTATGAGCATCTGTATGCTAACAAGCTGCAAAACCTAGAAGAAATGGACAACTTCTTAGAAAAATACAACCTTCCAAGACTGACCAAGCAAGAAACAGAAAACGTAAACAGACCAATCACCAGCAACAAAATTGAATCGGTAATCAAAAAACTACCCAAGAACAAAACCCCCGGGCCAGATGGATTCACCTCTGAATTCTACCAAACATACAGAGAAGAAATAACACCCATTCTCCTTAAAGATTTCCAAAAAATAGAAGAGGAGGGAATACTTCCAGCATCACTCTAATACCAAAACCAGGCAAAAACTTCACCAAAAAAGAAAATTACAGACCAATATCCCTGATGAACATGGATGCAAAAATACTCAACAAAATATTAGCCAACTGAATTCAAAAATACACCAAGAGGATCATACACCATGATCAAGTGGGATTCATCCCAGGGATGTAAGGATGGTACAAAACTCGAAAATCTATCAACATCATCCACCACATCAACAAAAAGAAGAACAAAATCACATGATCATCTCCATAGATGCTGAAAAAGCATTTGACAAAATTCAGCATCCATTCATGATTAAAACTCTCAACAAACTGGGTATAGATGGCAAGTACCTCAACATCATAAAGGCCATATATGACAAACCCACAGCGAACATCATACTTAACAGGGAGAAGCTGAAAGCTTTTCATCTAAGATCGGGCACAAGACAGGGGTTCCCACTCTCTCCACTGTTATTCAACATAGTACTGGAGGTACTAGCCACGGCAATCAGACAAAACAAAGACATACAAGGCATCCAGATTGGTAAAGAAAAGTCAAATTGTCACTATTTGCAGATGACATGATATTGTACATAAAAAACCCTAAAGAACTCCACTCCAGAACTACTAGAACTAATATCTGAATTCAGCAAAGCTGCAGGATATAAAATTAACACACATAAATCTGTTGCTTTCCTATACACTAACAATGAGATAACAGAAAGAGAAATCAGGGAAAGAATTCCATTCACAACTGCATCAAATGTATAAACTAACTAGGAATAAACCTAATGAAGGAAGTGAAAGACCTATACCCTGAAAACTACAAGACACTCCTAAGAGAAATTAAAGAGGACACTAACAAATGGAAATTCATCCCATGCTCTTGGCTAGGAGGAACAAATATTGTCAAAATGGCTATACTACCTAAAGCAATCTACAGATTTAATGGAATCCATATCAAAATACAAACAGCATTCCTCAATGAACTGGAACAAATAGTTCTAAAATTCACATGGAACCACAAAAGACCCTGAATAGCCAAAGCAACCCTGAGAAGGAAGAATAAAACAGGGGGAATTATGCTCCCAGAGTTCAAGCTCTACTACAAAGCTTCAGTAATCAGGTAATTTGGTTTTGGCACAAGAACAGACCCACAGAGCAGTGGAACAAAATAGAAAATCCAAACATTAACCCAAACATATACAATCAAATATTATATGTTAAAGGAGCATTGAATATACAATGGGGAGATGACAACCTCCTCAGCAGATGGTGTTGGAAAAACTGGACAGCTACATGTAAGAGAATGAAACTAGACTACTGTCTAACCCACCTATACACAAAAGTAAACTCAAAATGGATCAAAGAAAGACCTGAATGTAAGTCATGAAACCATAAAACTCTTACAAAAAAACATAGGCAAAAATCTCTTGGACATAAACATGAGCGACTTCTTCATGAACATATCCCCCTGGGCAAGGGAAACAAAAGCAAAAATGAACAAATGGGACTATATCAAGTTGAAAAGCTTCTGTACAGCAAAGGACACCATCAGTAGAACAAAAAACATATCCTACAGTATGGGAGAATATATTCATAAATGATATATCTGATAAGGAGTTGACATCCAAAATATATAAAGAACTCACGCACCTTAACAAACAAAAAGCAAATAATCCAATTAAGAAATGGGCAGAGGACATGAATAGACAGTTCTCCAAAGAAGAAATTCAGATGGCCAACAGGCACATGAAAAAATGCTCCACATCGCTAATCATCAGAGAAATGCAGATTAAAACCACAATGAGATATCACCTCACACCTGTAAGTTTGGCCAACATCCAAAACACAAACAACAACAAATGTTGGTGAGGATGTGGAGAAAAGGGAACCCTCCTACACTGCTGGTGGGAATGCAAATTAGTTCAACCATTGTGGAAAGCAGTATGGAGGTTCCTCAAAAAACTCAAAATAGAAATACCATTTGACCCAGGAATCCCACTCCGAGGAATTTACCCTAAGAATACAGCGGCCCAGTTTCAAAAAGACAGATGCACCCCTATGTTTATTGCAGCACTTTTTACAATAGCCAAGAAATGGAAGGAACCGAAGTGTCCATCAGTAGATGAATGGATAAAGAAGAGGTGGTACATATACACAATGGAATATTACTCAGCCATAAGAAGAAAACAAATCCTACCATTTGCAACAACATGGGCGGAGCTAGAGGGTATTATGCGCAGTGAAATAAACCAAGCGGAAAGACAAGTATCAAATGATCTCACTCTTATGTGGAGGCTAAGAGCAAAGAAAAAAACTGAAAGAAAAAAATAGCAGCAGACTCACAGAACCCAAGGATGGACTAAAAGCTACCAAAGGGGAAGGGACTGGGAGGATGGGTGGGAAGGGAGGGACAAGAGAGGTAAAGGGGCATTACGATTAGCAGACGTAATGTTGGGGGGGCGCAGGGAGGGTGTACAACTCAGAGAAGTAGTGATTCTACAGCATCTCACTACGCTGAGACACTGACTGTAATGGGGTTCGTGGGGGGGACCTGATGAAGTAGGTAGTTTAATAACCATAATATTGCACATGTAATTGTAGGTTAATGATACCAAAAACAAAACAAAACAAAAATCCTACAGATACAAGTTTCCAATGGCCATAGCTGGCACAATTTGAGCAATGAGATAACGTATTGGATTATAATCCATAATAAATATCCATGAATCCATTGAAAAAAAAACGTATACACAGGCAAATCAAATTAAAATTCCTGTTGCCAATAGTTACACCACCGTGCAAATAGCAGACGGCCTATACCTTTATTATTAAACAACTGCTTGCATCTGAAGCCTGTAGAAGAGTTGACAGGTGAAAAGTTGATGGCTGTAGTAGAGAAAGCCCTAGCTCCCAATTCTTTTCTCCTTTTAGCTGTTACAATATCATCAGGAACCTCCAAATATGCAGTACTACCTGTCCATTGTCCTCCTGCTAGGACCATGGACTGCACCAGGTCATTTATGGCTGGGATGCAAATGAAAGCAAATGAATCGGCATGGTTAATGTATTTGCTCTTATTACTATTTTGTATTATAAATGATCTGGTTTTTGTCATGGCTTAATGCAAGTGAACACCAAAAACTATAACTACAAGGTCATTCTAATTATGACATGCATTTAGCTGAATGAAATGAGTAGGCCAAAGCTTGATAAATTTCAGTGAATATTTTTATCCCACCTCCATCCCCTTTAAAGAGAGGAAAAGGAATTTTACTCTGTACAACTGTCATGCTTTTGTGCAGTGATGTGCAATATAATTAGAAGCCTTCCTTCATAGTGTGGTTTTATGGTGACAAAAATGGAATGAATAAAGGTAAGATGGACTGCAGTTCTTATACAGCATCAGCATTGAAAACGATAGAGCCCTTGGTCAGAGCAGGTTACTGGAGAAATTACTCATTTATGAATCAAATAAGTGTACCACTCAATAAAAACCTGAGAGAGATGATATCTAGAGTGACAGACATTTAATGTGATTATGTAATTACTCATTCAACTTAGAAAAATCAGAGTATTATATAAACAATGACAGATATTTTCAAGAGTTACAGGTCATTTTATTTATTTATTATATTTAATTTTGTTCATTAAGGAAATAAATTCCTAATGCTAAAAGAAAAAAGAAAAAAAATTGTCACTATTTGCAGATGACTTGATATTGTACATAAACACCCTAAAGACTCCACTCAAAAACTAGAACGAATATCTGAATTCAGCAAAGTTGCAGGATACAAAATTAATACACAGAAATCTGTTGCTTTCCTATACACTAACAATGAGCTAACAGAAAGAGAAATTAGAAAAACAATTGCATCAAAAATAATAAAATACCTAGGAATAAACCTAACCAAGAAAGTGAAAGACCATATGCTGAAAACTATAAGACACTCCTAAGACAAATTAAAGAGGACACTAACAAATGGAAATGCATCCCATGCTCTTGGCTAGGAAGAATAAATATTGTCAAAATGGCTATACTACCTAAAGCAATTTACAGATTCAATGCAATCCTTATTAAAATACCAACAGCATTCTTCAGCGAACTGGAACAAATAGTTCTAAAATTCACATGGAACCACAAAAGACCCCGAATAGCCAAAGCAATCCTGAGAAGGAAGAATAAAACAGGGGGAATTATGCTCCCTCACTTCAAGCTCTATTACAAAGCCAAAGTAATCAGGACAATTTGGTACTGGCACAAGAACAGACCCACAGACCAGTGGAACAGAATAGAGAGTCCAGATATTAACCCAAACATATACGGTCAATTAATATACAATGAAGGAGCCATGGATATACAATGGGGAAATAGCCTCTTCAACAGCTGGTGTTGGCAAAACTGGGCAACTACATGTAAGAGAATGAAACTGGACCTCTGTCTAACCCCATATACAAAAGTAAATTCTAAATGGATCAAAGACCTGAATGTACATCATGAAATCATAAAAGTCTTAGAAAAAAACATAGGCAAAATCTCTTGGACATAAACATTAGCAACTTCTTCATGAACATATCTCCCCAGGCAAGGGAAACAAACAAAAGCAAAAATAAACAAGTGGGACTATATCAAGCTGAAAAGCTTCTGTACAGCAAAGGACACCATCAGTAGAACAAAAAGACATCCTACAGTATGGGAGAATATATTCATAAATGACATAGCTGATAAGGGGTTGACATCCAAAATATATAAAGAACTCACACACCTCAACAAACAAAAAGCAAATAATCCAATTAAGAAATGGGCAGAGGACATGAATAGACAGTTCTCCAAAGAATAATCTCAGATGGCCAACAGGCACATGAAAAGATGCTCCACATCACTAGTCATCAGAGAAATGCAAATTAAAACCACAATGAGATATCACCTCACACCAGTGAGGATGGCCAACATCCAAAACACAAACAACAACAAATGTTGACGAGGATGTGGAGAAAAGGGAACCCTCCTACACTGCTGGTGGGAATGCAAATTAGTTCAACCATTGTGGAAAGCAGTATGGAGGTTCCTCAAAAAACTCAATATAGAGATACCATTTGACCCAGGAATCCCACTCCGAGGAATTTACCCTAAGAATGCAGCAGTGCAGTTTGAGAAAGACATATGCACCCCTGTGTTTATCGCAGCACTATTTGCAATGGCTAAGAAATGGTAGCAACCTAAGTATCCATCAGTAGATGAATGGATAGAGAAGATGTGATACATATACACAATGGAATATTATTCAGCCATAAGAAGAAAACAAATCCTACCATTTGCAACAACATGGATGGAGCTAGAGGGTATTATGCTCAGTGAAATAAGCCAGGCAGAAAAAGAAAAGTATCAAATGATTTCACTCATCTGTGGAGTATAAGAACAAAGAAAAAAACTGAAGGACCAAAACAGCAGCAGACTCACAGAACCCAAGAATGGACTAACAGTTACCAAAGGGAAATGGACTGGGGAGGATGGGTGGGAAGGGACGGACAAGGGGGAAAAAGAGGCACTACGATTAGCAGACATAATGTGGGGGGTGGGCACGGGAGTGCTGTACAACTTAGAGAAGACAAGTAGTGATTCTATAGCATCTCAGTACGCTGATGGACAGTGACTGTAATGGGGTATGCGGTGGGGACTTGATGATGTGGGGAGTCTAGTAACCTTAATGTTGCACATGTAATTGTAGATTAATGATACCAAAATAAAAGAAAACAGAAATAAAAAAAATAGTTAAAATGTTATGTGTAATTTACCACATAAATACACAAAAGACATTTTCAAAATCCAGGTCTTTTTGGGAGGGTTGATCACTAAATGTATAGAACTACATAACTTCACAAATTCCATCTGGTACAGAAATCCCTAGAACCTGTCTTGTCAAACATACAAAACACTTTGAGGTTTGTGTTTTTCTTTTCTTCACCTATCTATAGACAACTTGGTATAGCTACAACACCTACACATGGTTTAAAAACTGCCAATGTTCCTCTGCCCTATTTATTTTAGAAGAATGTTTAAGGGGCCCTTACTTACAAAATTAACTCTTTGGTTTATGATTTCTATGTATACATTTGATTTCTATGTGTACCACCTGCCAGCTGCTCAAGTAAATGAACTATCCATAATTTCTACATTGCTATGGTTACTAAAACAAAAAAAACCTGTAAAAACAAAAGGAACCATAATCATATCAAGGTGTTTTTAAACTTCTTTTAATGTAAATTTTTATTGCCACTTAACATGAAATATTAACACAACTTTCAGGAAACAACAGAGATGTATTATAAACCATTACAAGGACAACTATCAAAGTACTAATAAACTGTGTATGTGTGTCTGTTTGTGTGTTGGGGTGTCAGAAAATTTCTAGGAGTGTTTAACTGACTTTATACTTAGTGAGGTAGGTTGTTTGGGAAAATTATGTAAGGTATTGATCTGATTTAAGAACATCTTACCACACTAAAAAATGTCTCATGATAATAAAAATATAGAATATCAACATCTGAAAGGAAAGGATCACATGAAATGGGTAGGATTTCTCTGGGAAATTCAAAGTTCATGAACTTGACTATTTATATAAAACTATCAACCCAGTTCTGAATTACATGCTTTTGTAACATTTTCAGCTAAACAATGCAATTATGCAAGGTTATCTTATAGTGCATAGTACATGAGCCCAAAATGTAGCACATTACTATTAGAAGGAATAAGTACTAAGGAATAAAAAATGTGCCTGAATTCCTTTATTTATTTACCTCCCAAACAGAGGCATTTTCAAACTGAAAAAAATAGAAAAGAGTAATATATCATAAAATACCAAAAGCTTTAGACATTGTTAGGCCTCTTGGCTCATTCTAGACAACATGCAAGATTTGAGGGTGGCACAAAAACATCAATTTTAGATCAAAGAATAAATAGCTCCATGTACTTTGTAATTCACCCATTTCACAACTATTTGTTATGATGTTTACTGCATGTAAGACTCAGGGCTGCCACTTGAAGAAAAAGGAAGCTCAGACCTATCACCTATTGGCTGTTTAATCATAAAATTTTAAAGTAAAGTTATTTAATAGTTCTACATGTGCATTTCTGATCTACATGGACATAACACTCCCTTACACATTAGGAGGATTGATATACAGATGGCAACAGCCCAGCACAATCATCTAGAGAGTGTTCAACAAATATTCACAGAATTGAACAAAGACCAAAACAAGAATCCTGACCTTAAGGAGCTTATAATCTATTAAAGGAGACAAGAAATAAACATAATTTTAGTGCTAAGTAAAAAGTAATATGCTTATTAATACAGGTGAACTATTCCAAGAATTTGATAAAGGAGCAGCTATTTTACAAGGTGAAAAAGCAAGCAGTTGATGTGAGCCTAAAATCATGGGGACAATTTGGTCATGCAGGGGTTAGCAGAAGAAAGAAACAAAATGAAAGCCATAAAACTGGGAAAGTCTTTTTTTTTTCCCCCTTTTAAAGTATAACCAAGGAAAACATAGAAAACCAAAGAAAGAGTAAGTAGTTCCATTTAAGTAGACCAAAATCTATGTGAAATAATTTAGAAAGTTGAAATGGTAAACTGGAACTGGGTAAATTGTCCCAAATTAAGCACTGAAATAAAATCAGGGTGTGCTGTGTTCATTGCAGAAGTATATAAAATAAATTAGAAGATGGGGAAAGGATATGTGGAGAGGCTAGTTAAAAGGCTACTGTAGCAGTGCAAGCAATAGATACTAGACTTAAACTATAATTATAAAGTCATGATCATTTAAAAACAAAGTGAAAAAAAAAAGACTATAGGAATGGCAATGGAACTAGAGAGCAAAGGATTGATACAAGATTTTACTGCAGTGGAACAACAGAATTCGTTGCTGGAAGCAAAACAGATCAATAATCACTAGAAAACCTAGATGACTACAAGGATGAAAATAATTGTTAATGTAAATTGGGTATACATCAACTAATGTGATTAGGAAGATAAATGCAACATGAACCTCTTCATTATAGTGAAATTCTAATCTGCTTTCACTAGTATGCATGTGTATATATAGATGAGACAAATAGACATAATTATATTCAGACATATACACAAACACTTTTGTTTTTTGTAGAAAGAACGATACACAGATACATTACACACATTTTTATAATTGGTAGTTTGGCAGTTTAAAAAAGTAAAGAATAACTTTTAAAGCACATAATAAAATATAACAAATACTGAAAAATGACATGTGCTTTAGAGGAACAATATGCTTAAACAAAGGCAGATAGCTTCTGTAAAGATCATTGTATTCCATTCTATTCAACTCTGGCAGAAAAGACTAATTTTACTATTCATTATGGGAAGGTCTCCTTAATGCAATAAAAAGAGTACAGTATTTTAAAAGTTCAAGCCATTCCTCCTGGTTTATACTTACTCTTTGTAACTCCCATTTCTCAATAAGGTGTTCCACTTCACCGCCAAGAACTGTGGTGTTAGTGTCATTCAAGAGCAAGAATCCATTTTTTATGTCTACAATGCCTGAGAGCTTAACTTTAGTTCCAGGTGGTGTGTTCAGGCTAAAGCAAAGCAAAAATAAAATAAAATAAAATAAAAAGAGTTCAAACACAATGAAACTCCTCACCAAAACTGGAATTCAGTTTTGAACACGGTCAAGTTCTTCATAATGCACTAACAGGAAAACTATTTTTCATGAGACTGTCTATAGTTTAAATAAAGGAAGTCAGAAGACCAAGTACAAGACTGTCATTTTCTACATGCTGACAAAGAAATGAACTTCAGTTTCAAATTTTTTTTTTTAAGTGGATAATAAAAATCACACCTCACAAATTTGTGGTAAAGATAATTAGAGTAAGACATGAAAGCACTTTTCCAACTCTGGCATGCTGTACAAATCTAAGATTCGCTACTTTTTCCTCTGAATTTTGCCTATGCATTACAAAGATAGAGCCTGTATAAAATTATTTTCAATACAGAAAAATATATCTGACCAGTAACAATTACAGAAATTTTACATCTATATGAGTTACTATAACCCACAGAAAATAATGTTTTTGTTAAGCATCCAATTAACGATCGATTTTTCACTCATCTGCTGTCAGAACACTGTGTCTTTGCATGTGCTAAATCCCTCTCTCATCTGTCTCAAAATGCCTACTTATATTTTAAGTCCCAGCCTTGGCTCCCCCAAGTAGAGATAATTTTCTGGATTCCTAATCTTTTCAGTTGATATATTTATTATAACTTGTATGCCTATGTGCCTACTTCATTAGCATATGAGCTACTTAGGGACAAAATCTAACTCTTTTTATCTTTGTATCTCTAGCCCTGAATAAAGGGGCTAGAGCTTGTTAAATGCTTGTTCAGGAAAGAAGTATAGCCTATGATGTTACATTAAATGAAAAAGCTCAAAGGACCAAGAGCAGCAAACATGAATATACAAAATGACTAAGAGGGAGGGGAGGGGATTTTGCCAATGTCCAGTGAAAATTCCCACCTCAGAAAATAGAGCTCCAGCTGACCTAATTGGGACACTGAGGCAAAAAAAGACACTTTCCCTTCCTTTTCATTGCTTTTTTTCATTCCAACAGGCATGACTCTAAAAGCCTCTCATAGAAACACAAGGAGAACAATGGAATTGGGCTTCTATCTCACACTACTCACAAAAATTAACTCAGAATGGATCAAAGACTTAAACATTTAGACCTGATACCATAAATCTCTTAGAAGAAAATATAGGGGACAAGCTCTTAGATATTGGTCTTAGCAATAGTCTTCTTGGACATGAGCCAAAAGCATAAGAACAAAGTAAAATTCAACAAATGGGACTATATCAAACTCAAAAGTTGTACAGCAAAAGAAACAATGAACAAAATGAAAAGATAATCTACATAATTGGAGGAAAATTTGACAAATTTTTATCAGAGAAGAGGTTGAGATCCAAAATATATAAAGAACTTAGTCAACTTATTAACAACAAAAACAACCAATTAAAAAATGGGCAGAAATTAAAATAGACATTTTTCCAAAGAGGACATCAAAATGGCCAATAGGCATGTGAAGAGATGCTCAACATCACTAATCATCAGGGAAATGCAAATTAAAACCACAATGAGGTATCACCTCACACCTGTTAGAATGGCCATCATCAAGACAGGACAACAGGTGCTGGCAAGGATGTAGTGAAATAGGAATAAATTGTTGGTAGGAATCTAAATTGGAACAACCACTATGGAAAACAATATGGAGGTTCCTCAAAATTTAAAAATAGATCTACCATGTGATCCAGCAATTCCACTTCTGGGCATATATCCAAAGGTAATAAAAACAGGACTTGGACAAGATATATGCATTCCCATATTTACTGCAGCATATTCACAATAGCCAAGATATGGAATCTTGGCTGAAATGCTCATCAATGGATGAATGGATAAAAAAGATGTGGTACATATACATGATGAAATATTATTCAGCCATAGGAAAGGAAGACACCCAGTCATATGGATGGACCTTGACTACATAATGCTATGATAAGTCAGAGAAATATAGGTTCTCCATGATATTACACATATATAGACTCATTAAACCTGTAAAAAAAACAGTAAAATAGTGGTTATCAGGGGATAAAGGTAAAGAATACATCTGATGGTGTTTAAGGGCACAAATTTAGTAAATAAGCCGTAGAGATTTAATAATGTACACTATAATGAATATAGACAATAATATTGTACTGTAATTATATAAAGTGATAAGCAATTATGTTACAATACATAAATGTATCAAAGTAACACTATGTATATCTTAAACTGACACAATGTTACACATCAAATTTATTCAATAAAAAGGAAATTAAAAAACAAAATACTCATAAAAATAGCCAGAAGGAGGATTTGGAAAATTGTTCCTTAAAGAGTTTTTCCTCTTAGAAAGTTGGGGTGGCACACAAACATCTCTAGCTTCAATCATTTCCTAAGAAAACTCTGTCTACAAAACTTTTCTAAAACACTCAATAGTGTGATGCACACAGCTGTTAAGGGAGGAATCATGCATACTCATAGAAATTTTTCTGGGCAATTCTTGGATTACCTTAAACTTACAAAATTGAAAAGACTAATTTTCACGCAAGAACACCTTAAATTTAGTTTTTATTATTAACATCATAGCAAGGATTAACTAACTCCATTCTTTTTTTTTTATGGTCATTATCTTGATTTTATGGGTAACTGTCAAAAGAGGGTTGCAGAATAATACGGGTAGTCCCATTTTAACTAACTCCATTCTTAACTATTTTTCTATACAGTTAAAGTAGAAACAGAAACTCCATTTCTTCTGAAAAATTTAAAGATGCACTCAGGAGTCCATTCCTTCTTTTCAAAATTCTTAAATTCCATTTCACATAGAACCGTCAGACATTCTGTAACAAAAGACACAAAATAAAGTGTCAATTACCTTATTTTTGACATATGACTATATTCTACTGCTGTGCAACTTATGTGACCATCAGTCATTTGCAAACGCAGCATTCTTGGTGCAGCCTGAGACTCTTCATTATCCTTTGGTGCAGAAACATTGCGGATTTTTTGAATTTGCAAAACACATGGACCTTCAAGCTGTCAAAACATAAAGGAATAAATATCACCTTCTAGCCACGGCTTTGTTTTCATTTACAGTATTTCTTTTTTCCTTAATTGAATTTAAATTACATACATAGGGGTTTTTTTTTTTTTGGTATTTAAAGATAAAACTTTAAAAGGGTCTCCTGGGAGCTTTTTTCCCCATAATTCTCAATTCATTTTCAGAAAGTAACAAGAAAACTCTAGGAAAACAAAGTTATACTACTGAATTAAAGGTTTACTAAAAGATGTTTTTTGAGTCTTATGTGCACTAAATTGTTTATATACACCTCCACCTCCTCCGTATATATTAAGGGACATTCTGGAATTAAATAACTCGGTAACTTTTAAAGGGATATCAACTTTACAGCAGCAGTTAAAAGGAGTGCTTTCAGTTCAAAACATCAAGTTTAAAGTACACCCTCTTCTGGTAAAAATGAAGAATACAATATTCCAAAATTTAAACTATTATGTGAGTGCACTTATTTTCACATTACCTTTTTAAATGAATTAAAATCTAATGCTATACTATATGCATTCATAGTAAGAACAAGAAATATTCTTTCATTTCAACAGCCACATTTCAATCAGAGCAAAAATAAAATGCAAGGACTAACTAGCTATTAAGTTAAAAGTTTTATGTAATAAAATGCTTATTGCATAATTGGGAAATGATAATAAAGCCTGCTTACATGTCTGAAAAATAAATTTAACACAAAGTGATACTTTCTACATTATAAAATATTATACCTTTAAGTACTATTGTACCTACACAGAAAAAAAAGCTACTTTTTTTATTATAGTCTTTTAAAAGTGAAATTTTTCTGTGCACATTAATTTATATTTTCAACAAAGAACAATGTGAAATGACTGACATTTACACTTAATTTCTCGAGTAAGCATGTCCTCAAGTTAACAAATTTCTACTCTATATTTATCAGTATTCTGCCTGCAGAGGAATAATTTTGTTATAAATGTATACCCAGAGAATATAATCAGAGAAGAGGCTAAAATTTCATCTAATTTTCAGTTATGAAAAAAACTCCAAGTTGAAACAAGTTTTAAAACTTTTAACAGGTATGGATAAGCTACTAATTCAGGGTAAATTTTTTTCTTTTGCTTGTTTTAATGTCATTACAATACAGATATGTAAATTAAATCATAGGCAATTATGGTTATTCTAATTTATTCTCTTTATTTTACTCTCCCAATATTTTTAGCCTAGACATTGACAAATATCTTGCCTGTGCTGTTTAATACAGTCTACCAACCACATGTGACTATTTAAATTTAAATCAATTAAAATTAAATGAGATAAAAATTCCATTTTTCAGTTGCACTAGCCACATTTGAAATGTTCTATATCAATACAGCCACATTTGAAATGTTCTATATCAATACAGACACAGACTGTCTCCATCGCTGCAAGAAGCTCTGTTAGGCAATCAGTGATAATTGAGATCTGCGTGTTCCAAAGTGAGACAAATCTCCTAGGAAGTGCTCGTCCATTGAAGTGTGGAAGGAAAACACTTGTTCTATTTAATTCTTAGTAATAAGAAAGAAATTAAACTTTCTTAATACTTCATATGTAGATCAACAAGGATACCCTCATTTGGTCCGCATGACATACAGATCATAAAGCATTTTTACAGAATTTGGGGAGTTCTACATCCCATGAGTGTTGACATGGCACCTTATTTGTATGCAGTAAAATGGATATATAGACTATATTATCTAATTTTAACCATTAATGCTCACAAAATGAACAAATAGCTTTAAAAGATTCTACCAATGAAACACAAATTGAAGATACTGCCAACAACACAAATACAGGATGGCAACAGGATGATTTTGCTGATCTACATCTGGTTAACCACTAGAACAGAATGCAGGGGAACGCCAGGGAGGAACTCCTGCCCCTGATTCCTGATGTTTCCTAGCGAGCAGCAAGTTTACTTAGTTAATTAGTCCAAATCCTGGCCTAGTCAGCCCTCCAGTCAGCCCTTTGAGTGGGTTGAACAGCGGTCCCTCCAAAAGACATGTCCACCTGGAACCTGGAAGTGCAAACTAATTTGGGAAAGGGCAGTTTGCATACACCTTTAAGGTCACTATCTAGAGATGAGATCATTCTAGATTAGGAAGAGCCTGAAATCCAATGATGAATGTTTTTATATAAGAAGATAAGAAGAAATAAACACAGACCCAGAGCCATATATAGAAGGGGGCAATAACTGGAGTGATATGCCTACAAGCCAAGGAATCCTGAACTGCCCCAGAAGGAACCAACCCTGCTGACACCGGGAGTTCAGACTTCTGCCTACAGAACTGAAAGAATAAATTGCTGTTATTTTATGTCCCCAAGCATGTGGTAATCAAACCGCAGTCTCAGAGACTGATTTATCCACTTATGGAATGACTTATCTGATTGGGAAGAATACACTATATATTGGGCTCATCCTCCCCCCTTTTCTTCGGATTTAGACAGAGACCCTGAAGGAGGAGATACTTAGCTTCCTCACTGGGTTGGCACTGCTGTGAGTGTACAAGTCGGCCTTGTTTGTGGTTCTGTGAACCTGTCCATTTCCTCCCACTAAACCACATCTTTCAAATTGATTTTTATCAGTAATTAAATTGCTTTTTTGGCTCACATTTGCTACACCTTTATTTCTCAATTGATTCAAAACCAAAGTGGAAGAGGAGGTACAATTTATTAGGCTCTCCTAAGAAACCCCAAAATTATACAGTCTTTTGATAGTTACTTCTCATGAATCATCAAACCTTAAGGTGTGATTCCACAATTCAGAAATATTCTATAAGTAAATCAGCAGATATAACTATTTACTTTCATAATAATGTTTACAATATTCAGTTTTTATACTCTGTAATCAAAAAATAGGGAAGCACTAGACCTAAATAAAACACAAATAGGAGAATAAAAATAATACAATTCTAAGATCCTAAATACTAACTTTAAATCATTTAGATGTTTAACATCTAAAAATCACCTAAATGCATCCATAAAACTGGATAACAATTTCAAAATCTTTGTTCAACTAGTGTCAAGGGCAACCCCAAAGTAAAAAAGATATCGGCTTTAAATGAAAATAATAAAAAACAAAGATAAATCTTTGCCCAAGATCTTTTTTTATCTGATTTTCTCTTTTGCATGAATAATAAGGAACAAGTAAAACAAATTACTATAAAAAGTTTAGATAGGTAAGAAGAATTTACCATTATCTCTCCAGGTAAAGATCTCTAATTCTAATCGATGATGTCAAATATCTGCCAGAAACATTATCTGTGGCCAAACATATTCATCTGGGCTTCACTGTTTCCTCTCCTTTGTCTCCTTTGGTAGATGGATACCTCCGTCATTTTAACTCCTAACTAGTCACAGGAATTGATACGTCTATCAGATTTAAACACATGTTTATTTTATTACTTTATTAAATAAAGTAATAAATAGGATTTCTACTTATCACTTAGATTATACAAGGTTTAGATGACATGGAACCAGTTATCTATGGTCTGATCACCCCTGCATAAATAGTTAAAATTTAGATTTTTTTTTAAGGACTCTAGAAACTAAGTTGAGACATTCTATGATGCTGTGAAATACCTGCTAGCTATTTCTTTTTAATAATATTATCAATCTATAATGTAAGCATTGCATTCTCCATCAATTTTGGAAACAGGGTCACATACTCAGAACGAATCTATGAGTATGATTAAGTTCTGATCAATTTTCCATCATTATTGTACAGTGAATAAAAATTAAAAGAATAAAAAATTCATCCTCCACAGTCCTTTTAAGTATTTAAAATCACAATTCATTTAATTCTTTACTCCATCACTAGTTTTAAAGCATTTCCAGTGGATTCAGTAAGATTTCCTCGGACTCATTTTTTTCATCCACTCATATCAAAAGAAGTTTTTAGCTAGATTCTTCAGATCTCTACCTTACCACCCAACAACTAGATAAATGATTCCAGAAAGCTGCCTTGGAAGAAGAAAGTGGTTCTGCCTATAGCTGCTTTAAAGGCCTGAAGGACAAGCTTTAAGAAATAGCATTTATGATGTCCTCTTTCTTGTTACCTACTTCTTTGTTCTGTCAAAAGAACTCTTAGTATCATTTTAACAAAATTTCACTTTAATAAATATGGTGCAGGGTAGGAAAAAAAATCGAGAAAAAAAAGTATGATTTGCTACACCTGTACCATCCTAAGGATAATATCAGACACAAGAAAACTAGAATGAAAGAGAACTGTTTAAATAATGTTAGAAATTTCAGAATACTCCTCATGTCATCTATGCAGGGTACATATGGTAAGCCTCAATTTGGAGAAGATTTTCCTCCAGAGAATATCTAGGTTTGCTTCTGGCAGTAACATGCAATTGAAAGCCTCAGCTTTGGGCGAGTGGAAAAGTAGAACCTTGCCAGAACTTTAACTTAACTGTGAATTAGAAGCAACCCCACTAGCTCCAGGTAACCCTTTTAAAAGAAAGCATTCCTGATTCAGCTGCCCAGGATTCTCATGCAGAAAGATCAAGAAACATGAAACTACAAAAAATATCATAAGACTCATAAGGAAACATCACAAAACATGAGAATCATTAACAAAAATTTTAGGCCTCTAAAGACCTGAGAATCTGGAATTATCATACCCAGACTTATATAAAATAATAAACCTAGTCTAGAGAATTTAGAACTGTGAATCTAATAACTAGGAACAAATATTCTTTTCAAGAAAACATACAACATACACAAATATATATCAAGCTATAATGTCATCCTCTATAAATTTTAAAATACATTTCTCATTCAGTCCAAACTATCTGAACACAACTATATTAGAACTCTATAACAAAAAGGAAAAAAAATGTATTATTAAAACTAGCAAAGAAGAATCTTAATATAAACTGAAAATACTGAGAATTGAATGATAATGAAAATCCCATGTATAAAAAGTTTTGGGATATAGTTAAAGCAGGGGTAGGAGAAAAATTAACTAACTTCGAGATGCTTATATTAGAAAAGAAAGAGGAAAATCAATGAGTTGAACTAGTAAATTGGGGAAAAAATAATAGAATGAACTTAAATAAGATAGAAAAAGAAAAGAGTAAAAGATAATGAAATAGTGAACTAAATATACAATAAAGAGGGTTAACAAAGTCTAGTATTGATTTTTTGCAAAGAATAATATAATTGATACTGAACAATGGACTAATCAAGAAGTGAAGAGATGTCAATCAACAAGGTAAATAATAATAATAATAATGATATAAACACACTCTTAATGGTAATGAAAAAACAATAAAAGAACTATACATAGCAATCTAAATGTCCATCAACCGATGAATGGAAAGAAATAAGTGGTATATGCATAGTATATTCATGCGATGGAATACCACTCAGCAATAAATACGAACAAACTATGTACACATGCTACATCATTGATAACTTCAGAAACATTACACTTATTCAAAGAAGTCATATACAGCAGGGTACACAAATTGTGTGATGTGAAATGTCAACAAAAGGCAAATTTAGAGAAAACAGAATATGCAGATATATTATTAAAAATAATAAGTAAAAGGTAGCAGAATTTAAGATTGATATATAATTATCAAATACTTTCTTGTAGCCATAACAGAGGAAAAAACTTTTAAACACCATTACAACAACAACAAAAATTCCAGGAATAAAGCTTACAAAAGACACATGATAAAATTTTATGGATAAACTAAATAAATGAAGAGTGACATCCAAGAAGGGGCTATAGGCAGCTCACACCAGTTCCCAAGAACCCATTGTGCATGTGTCTTCCCAATTTCAGTTTCAGTGATTTCAGGTTATAGCTTATAATCAGCCACTTACTACAAAAGTGGCAAATGCTACATATCAGGGCTTCCTTTTTTATCTTCAGAAGTCAGCTTACCAGCATTTCACTGGTAATAATATGATATCATAAAGATATCAATTGTCTGATCTGCAGATTGAATGCAAGTTCAATCAAAACTTCAACACATTTTAAGAAACTCGATCATTTGATTCCAAAATTTTATGGGGGTGGGGTGGAGAACAGTATAGCCTAATATGAATAACATATTATACAACCACCAGATTAGAAAATTTTGATAATTTCAAGTGCTACAATAGATGTGGATCAATGGAATCTCGTATACTTTACTGAAAGTAATATGAATGGGTACAACCAAGCAGAAAATGATATGGCACAATCTTATAAACTCAACACTGACTTAATTCTGGCATGCAATAATTGAATTCCTGGTTATATTCCCTACAGAAACTCTTACACATGTGCATCAGGAAAAATCTACACGTTTGTCCCTAGAAGAACTGCATCTAGTATAAAACAAAAGAAAAAGAAAGGCACTTAAATATCCATTAACAGAATGAGCAGGTAAACTGAGATATATTTACATAGTTTAATATTGTACAGAAGAGAAAAAGAATGATAATAGGTACATTGAACATGGACAGATGTTAGAACTCTAATACTGAATAATAAAAGTGTTACAGTAGGTAATATGCTATCATTTTATGAAACTTAAAAACAGGAGATGGGGAAAAAAGATGGAGTAGAAAGGCAAGGGGAAAGAAACCTTCTCCCATACATACACCAAGGAAGAAATTACAGCAAGTACAACTAAACCTGAAAATGACCTGAAGACTGCAGGACAGACCACCTACACCTATGAAGAAGAGAAGACCACACTGAGAAGGGTAAAGGCAGAGCCATGATCAATGGGAACGCCAACCCTTCCCCCATCCCTCTCTCCACAAGCAGGAGGAAGAGGAACAGAGCAGGGTGGGGATAAGTGCTCAGGAACTCTGCATGCTTGGCCATAGCTGCTCTGGGAACATGAGTCCATATTACATTAGGTTTTGGTAATTAGCAGGACACCAGGGAGAGCTGGAGCACTCTGGGAGGCTGAGACTCCAGCTGTGTGTGGAGGACAGGCATGCTTGGTCTGTCCCACTGAAACATAAAACAGAAGTGGCAGTTTGAAAAATTTGCCAGCAGTTGGAAGGGTACCAAAGGACTGAGGGCTGGATGGAGCATACTCAGCAGGAGAAAGGGCAGATGGACAACACTTCCCCAGTCCTCCCTTGGCCCAACAGGTCAAGCCCTGGCAGGAGCACCAAACACTCCATCCCCCTCCTGGAAGCTTAGCCCCGGGCTACCCTGTGTACCCACCCATATACCCACCCACCTACCTGCTCAACCCTGCAGTGTCAGATTTTGCTGCCTGGCCGGTAGAGGGAGTCTTTGCTGGTGGTAGGCAGAGGGAGGCTTTCCTAGTTTTCTTGATCCCACCTCAGCCCAAATGGGGAGGCACCTGCAGATGTCATCTCTGAGTGCTTTTTCCTCCTCACAGCAGACCAGCAAGCCACAGCACACCCTGCCACACACACCTGAACCCTTGAACCCCAGTGCCATGTGACATCCCAGAGCAGCACAACTGCCCTGCCCACCCAGTTAGAACAGCAGTGCCACCATTGCTGCAGGGAAGGGAGAAGGTGGCCCCACCAGGATGATCCCAGCACAAGGACAACTGCTTGGATCACAAAGGGCTGGATGAGGTGAACTTCCATCTGAAGTAGACTGAGATAGACCACTGCCAGCAAACAGATAGAAAGGCAGCCCATCAAAAGCCCACCTACAACAACTAGGGCTCAACAACAAAGGAGAACCAGGCACTGGAGAGTAAAGAGTCTTGAGCTTCTGGGCACCACTACATGCCCTCTTCATAAAGGCATTACTCTCTAGACCAGGAAGCATAGCAGATCCATCTAATACAAAGGAAGAAACACAGAAGCCATGACAAAATGAGGAGGCAGAGGAATATGTTCCAGACAAAACTACAGGGTAAGGTGCCAGAAAGAGGGCTAAATGAAATGGAGATCACCAATCTTCTTGATCAAGATTTCAAAGTACCAGTCATAAATATGCTCACTGATCTGTGGAAAAAAATTGAGAATCTCAGAGAAGACTTTAACAAAGAGAAGAGTTGAAAAAAAGCCATTCAGAGCTGATAAGTACAGTAACTAAAATGAAATATACAATGGAGGAAATGAATAATAGATTGCTGCAAGTAGAGAAGACAATCAATGGGATGAAAATTAGAGAACAGGAACACAATGAAGCTGAGGAAAAAAAAATCTCTAGAAATAAAAGAATGCTGAGAGAGCTGTGTGACAACTCCAAACAAAACAATATTCACAATATAGGGGTACCAGAAGGAGAAGAGAGAGACAAAGGGATAGAAAGTCTCTTTGAAGAAATAATTGTTGAAAACTACTGCAATCTGGGGAAAGAAATAGATACTGAGGTCACTGAAGTACAGAGAGTCCCTAACAAAGGAACTCCAGGATGAAAACACCAACATATATAATAATTCCAATGACAAAGATTAAGGATAAGGAGAGGATACTGAAAGTAGCCAGAGAGAGAGAAAAGATTATTTATATGGAAAACCCCATCAGGCTATCAGCAGAATTCTCAGCAGAAACTTTATAGGCCAGGAGGGAGTGGCATAAAATATTTAATGTATTGAAACAGAAGGACCTTAAACCAATAATCTTCTACCCAGCAAAATTATCATTCACAATTGAAGGAGAGATTAAACACTCCCCAAGTGAAAAAGGCTAAAGGAATTTATAACCACTAAACCAGCATTACAGCATACATAAAAGGGACTTCTGTACATGGAAATATTCCTAAGCCTAAATAGTTTAAAGCAGTGAAAATAAAGCTTCAGTAATGGTATACACAAATTACTTACAAAGCAAGTATGAAACTAAAACAAAACAAAAGCAGTAAAATGAACTATGTACAAAATCAGTCAAGGAATAAATAAAAAGTGCAGACAATGACATCTGATACATAAAGTGTAGAGAAAGAAGAAGGAAAAAAAAAGAAGTACTTTTAGATTGTGTTTGAAATAGAGCAACCTTCAACGTAATATAGACTGCTATGTAGTCAAGAAGCTATCCTTGAATGTTATGGTAACCACAAACCTAAAGCTTATAATACATAAACAAAAAATTTAAAAAGAGGAATCCAATCACAACACTAAGAAAACCATCAAATAGAAAGAGAAAAGTATAAGAGAGGAAGAAAGGAACAGAGTGGAAATGTAAAAACAAACAAATTAATAAAATGGCAGTAAGTGCATATCTATTAATAATCACCTCAAATGTAAATGGACTGAATGCACCAATCAAAGACACTGAGTGGCAGAAAGGATAAAAAAACAAAACCCATCTATATGTTGCTTACAAGAGACTCATTTCATGCACAAATACACACACAGACTAAAAGTGAAGGGATGGAAAAAGATATTCCATGCAAATAATAGAAAAAAAGCAGCAGTAGCTTATATCAGACAAGATAGATTTCAAAACAAAGAAAGTAATAAGAGACACAGCAGGACATTACATAATAAAGGGATCAGTCCTACAAGAGGAGATAACCATTATAAATATCAACGTACGCAACATAGGAGACCTAAATATGTAAAACAAATACTAAAAGAATTAAAGGGAGAAACAGATTGCAACACCTTCATTTTAGGAGACTTCAACACACCACTCACATCAATAGACAGATCAACCAGGCAGAAAATAAATAAGAAAACAGAGGCACTGAACAATACATTAGATCAGATGGTCTTCCTGGCTATCTACCTTACATTCTACCCAAAAGCAGCAAAAATACACATTTTTCTCAAGCATAACATGTTATGTTCTCCAGAATACATCATGTACCAGGCCACAAGAAGAGCCTCAATACATTAAAAAAGATTGAAATTGTGTCAGTGTAAAGGAGCTTCTCAGACCACAATGGTATGAAACTAGAAATAAACAAAAAGACTTATAAACACATGGAGGCTAAACAACATGCATCTAAATAATCAATGGATCAATGGACAAATTAAAACAGAAATCAAGTAATACATGGAGACAAATGAAAACAATAAAACAACCCAAAATCTGTGGGAGGCAGCAAAGGCAGTTCTAAGAGGAACATATATAGCAACACAGGATTACCTCAAGAAACAATCCCAAATAAACAGACTAAACTCACAACTAAATAAACTAGAAAAAGAATAACAAATGAAACCCAAAGTTAGTAGAAGGATGGACACAATAAACAGCAGAGCAGAAATAAATAAAATAGAGAATAAAACAGTAGAAAAAAATAGATGAAATCAAAAGCTGGTTCTTTGAGAAATTAAACAAAATAGATAAACCCTTATCAGAATTATCAAGAAAAAAGAGCATACACAAATAATAAAATCATAAGTGAAGAAGGAATAATCACAATGGATACCACAGAAACACAAAGAATTATTAGAGAATACTATGAAAAATTATATACCAATATATTGGACAACCTAGAAGAAATGGACAAATTGCTAGAAAAATACAACCTCCTAAGATTGACCCAGGAAGAAACAGAAAATCTGAACAGACCAATTACCAGCAATGAAATTGAGTTGGTAATCAAAAAACTCCCAACAAACAAAAATCCAGGGTCAGATAGCTTCGCAGCTGTATTCTACCAAACATTTCAAGAGGAGCTAATACTCACCCTTAAAGTATTCCAAAAAGTAGAAGAGGATGGAATACTTCCAAATTCATTCTAAGAGACCAGAATCACTCTAGTACCAAAATCCGGCAAAGACACTACAAAAGAAGAAAATTATAGACCAATATCCCTTATAAACACAGATACAAAAATTCTCAATAAAATATTACAAAGCAAATTCAACAATACATCAAAAGGATCATCCATCATGACCAAGTGTGATTTATTCCAGAGATTCAAGGATGGTACATTTGAAAATCCATCAACATCATACACCACATCAATAAAAAGGACAAAATCAATGATCATCTCAACAGATGCTGAAAAACCATTTGACAAAATTCAACATCCATTCGTGATTTAAAAAACCCTCACAAAATGCGTGTAGAGAGTATATACCTCAACATAATAAAGGCCTTATACAGAAAATCTACAGCTAACATCATACTCAAAGGCAAAATGCTGAAAGTCTTTCCTCTAATTATCAGGAACAAAATAAGGATATCCACTCTCACCACTCTTATTCAACAGAGTATTGGAGGTCCTAGCCATTGCAATCAGATAAGACAAAGAGATAAAAGGCATCAAAATTGGTAAGGAAGAAGTTAAACTGTCACTATTTGCAGATGACAATGATATACATAGAAAACTGTAAAGACTCCACCAGAGAATTATTAGAACTAATAACTGAATTCAGCAAAGTAGCAGGATACAAAATTAACATACATAAATCTGTTGCATTCCTGCAAATGAACAAAAACTAGCAGAAAGAGAAATCGGGAAAATAATTCTACTTACAATTGCATCTTAAAGAATGAAAGACCTAGGAATAAACCGAACTGAGGAGGTGACAGTCCTGTACTCTGAAAACTGGGAAACACTCATGAGAGAAATTAAAGACACAAGTAAATGAAAACCTATCCTATGCTCATGGATAGGAAGAATTACTACTGTCAAAATGGCCATCCTGCCCAAAGCAATTTACAGATTCAATGCAATCTCAACCAAAATACCAACAGCATTTTTCAATGAACTAGAACAAACAGTTCTAAATTTCATATGGAACCACAAAAGACCCTGATAGCCAAAGCAATCCTGAGAAATAACAAAGTTGGGGGATTATATTACCTGACTTCAAGCTATACTAGAAAGCTACAGTAATCAAACCAGTATGGTACTGGCACAAGAACAGACCCATAGATCAATGGAACAGAATAGAGAGCCCAGATATAAACCCACACATATATGGTCAATTAATATGATAAAGAGGCTATGAATATGATAAAGGAACAATGGGGAAAAGAGAGTCTCTTCAATAACATGTGTTGGGAAAATTGGACAGCTACATACAAGAAAATGAAACTGGATTACTGTCTAACTCCATACACAAAATTAAACTAAAAATGGATTAAAGACCTGAATGTAAGACATGAAACCACAAAACTCTTAGAAGAAAACATAAGCAAAAATTTCTTGAACATAAGTATGTGCAATTTTTTCCTGGACACATCCATCTCCTTAGGCAAGGGAAACAAAATAAAAAATGAACAAGTGGGACTACAACAAACTAAAAAGGCTTCTGTGCAACAAAGGACACCATCTGCAAAACAAAAAGGCAACCTTCAGTATAGGAAAATATATTTGTAAATGATTTATCCAATAAGGGGTTAACATCCAAATATATAAAGAGCTCATACTCCCCAACACCAAAAAAAAAAAAAAAAACAATAACCCAATTTAAAAATGGGCAGAGGACCTGAACAGACACTTCTCCGAAGAAGAAATATGGACGGCCAATAGGTACATGAAAAGATGCTCCACATCACTAATCATCAGGGAAATGCAGATTAAAACCACAATGAGTTATCACCATTACACCTGTTTGTCAGGCCACTATCCAAAAGACAAAATATAACAAGTGTTGGTGAGGATGTGGAGAAATAGGAACCCTCCAACACTGTTGTTAGGAATGTAAATTAGTTCAACCATTGTGGAAAGCAATATGGAGGTTCCGCAAAAAACTAAAAATAGAAATACCATTTGGCCCAGTAATTCTACTCCTAGGAATTTACCCAAAGAAAACAAAATCCCTGATTCGAAAAGACATATGCACCCCTATGTTTATTGCTGCACTATTTGCAATAGCCAAGATATAGAACCACCCTAAGTGTCCATCAATAGATGAAGAGATAAAGAAGAGGTTAAACACACACAATGGAATATTATTCAGCCTCAAAAAGAAAAGAAAGCCCGCCATTCACAACAACATGGATGGATCTAGATGGTTTTATGCTCAGTGAAATAAGCCAGGGGGAGAAAGGCAAATACCATATGATTTCACATATTTGTGGAGTATAAGAACAAAGCAAAACAGATGAAAAAAACAGCAGTAGACTCATAGACACTGAGAAGTGATTAGTGGTTACCATGGGGGTATGCTTGGGGTTGGGTGTCAGTAGGGTGAGGGGGATAAATGGGCACAAAAATTCTTAATCATAACAGAAGTTGGTCACAGGGATAGTAGTACAGCATGGAGAATATATATAGTCAGTGATTCTGTAATATCTTTCCATGTTCACAGATAGTAACTGCATTAGACGGAGTAAGGATTTAATAATATGAGTAACTGTTGAACCACCCTGTTGTATATTTGAAACCAATATAAGATTGTATAGCAACAATACTTAAATAAAAAAAAATTTTAAACCAACAAATGATAATAAAAGAAAAACTTTCTGAATCATAAATATAGTAGTATACTTACTAGAAGATCTAAAAGTTCCTATCCCTTAGAAATTTTAAATTATATTTAAAATATAAATATTAAAATATTAATATAAATGCCTATTAATTGAGAAATAGACAACATGATATTTACTAGGCTTTCCCAAACTTGAGATTCCTTGTAAAAAGCTTCAATTTATACATCAAAGTAACAGCACAGACATAATTTCTCTTACTCAATCATTTGGAGGAATTACAGCAAATGAAACACAAGGTAAACACTGGGGGACTCCCAGTCAAAAGTAATACTTAGAATGTGTCATCTGCCTATTTCCGTATCTCTGTCCTTCATCTCCATAGTTTTTTGTTCTCTCATAGAATTTGAATAAAAAGACATAAAAAGTAAGGCTAGCAGTTTGTTTTTAATTATCAGAAGAATATCTGTCTAAATACATATTGTTGTGTGAAGTCATTTTTAAAGTTCACAGAAGTCCTATAAATAATTACCAATAAGCACTTGTAAATAAAACATAAAATCAGGGTTTCAGTAATCCATTATTCTGAAAAATAAAAGCACCTGTTCAATTTTAATAACTCACCAAAAGGAATACTGGTAAATTGTATTATTTCACACAGAACGAATTAATATATTTTATCATGTAACATGATAAAGTTCTATTTATATTTAAACTTGAAACTCTCTCCCATTATTTTCTTAAAAGCATCTATCTAGACCATCTAAGTGTGAGGCCACTCATTATGAATTTCTAAGGCAGTGAAGCCATCTAGTGGTTGATGTTGTTATTGCTGAAGCTTTGAGATGGTCACTTACATTTGGAAAATTAGGTCTTTAAATCACTGTTTCATATTTAAAAAGCATACACAACCTGTCAGTCCTAAAACTTAGGTAGAAAAAATACAGAACTGAAAGCCATTCCTGTTAGTTCCACAGTAAAGTATAAGGTCATTGCATAGCTGGACTGAACAGTGTTATTACATTAACCTATATTTTATAATTAACTTCTACACCTTAGTTCAGTCTAAAGCCATGAAAATAACTACAGCAAAATATCAAGCTTAGGAAAGAATATTAAAAATATTGGAACAGTTTTACAGTAAGTATAGTTTTCTTTTTTTCGTGACTTTTGATCCCCAATAGATGTTAGTAGGATTCATGCATTTTTAGATCTTCAGGACAAAAGTATCATCCTAAATTGCTCATAATCCTCCAAGCTTATCATATGCATTGCACTAAGTTTAGTACTTTTATGTACACTACTTTATTTAATTCTTCAATGACATAAGGAGGATAATAGTTGAATGATAAGGCAATTAAACTCTAGCAAGATTAAGTAACTTGCCAGAAGTCACAAAAACTAATAAGCAGGAGACTCAGGATTTAAAGGTGCCCTAAAAGAGCAGGAATCACTCTAAAATGTATATCTTTCCAGCCCTTATTATTTATCTGCCACCTGTACAACCTATCTGAAACACATCACAATCATGCCTCAGCTCCCTGGAACAGCTAGACTACCTCATATTTTAAGTTTTTTGTCTACATTAATTTTTAGAAAATTAATTTCTAGCATGATCTATTTGGAAAATCACTAGGTGACCTAGCTCTTTCTTTCTTTCATTCTATTTTAATACAAAAAAAAACTAGAAAATATTTTATACCAAAATCTGACATATTCAAGGAATAGACAGATTACTTATTCAAATGCACTGCTTACTAAATATTGCCCAGTATTTAATGAATGGATTAAAGCAAAATGTATTTTAAACAAGAACTATAAAAGTTAGTTTTTAATGACTGTAGCCATGTCTTCATGTCTTCATGATTCAGTAACCATTAAAATGGTAAAATGACTGTTAATAAAGCATTTCAATAAAGGCAAAAATAAAGTACTTTCTTGCATTAGTCTTATTTTATAAAGAAGCACAAATAATTCATGTCAAAAATATACTCCTTAAACATTTACTTTAGCTTAAAAATAGTTATATTTTTATATAATGTATGGAGTTTTAACTAAAGGCAAATATAAAATGAGCCATTTCTATGAGTCAGCTTTAAAAATTCCTATTAAAATTATTTTTCAAAACGTCTTCATTAATACTGTAAAGAGAATTACATTTGGTATTGAAGTAGGTAATGAAAGGAAAAATATAATCAAAAAGGAAGTGCAGAGGGGTATCCAACTCAATTTCTGTTTCATGTGAAAAGGGCTTATTTTATACCTTCTCATTTTATGTATAAACTAAAATCACATTAGCATTAAGAATATTTTAGTATTAAGAGTATTTTAAAAGATAAAATTTGTGCCAGAAAATTCTATGTCTAAGGATTTTGAGTTGTTTTTATTGTTAGATACATTCAAAGGAAATCTTAAAGAGAATGATGTGTAAACATGTTGAAACAAAAATGCTCTGAGAAGGTGGAGGGCACAAAGTTTCATCAGCACCATCCTCTTGAACTAATACAGTAGATGTGGGTTCTCATAACCCCTGAAGACACAGAGAGAGAAAATGGAAAACCAGTAATCCAGAAAGTTTCAAAATATTCTTAAGTAAACTTGTGTAAGGATGCACAGACAGTGCTTTGATGTTGCTTTTCCTGTAAAGAATTGTTGCATTCATCAGACCTGTCCAAGATTGCTGCCCAGTCCGGAGCTATAACGCTACAGTTTTCTAAGTATGTTTCTGGACCAGCAGAATTAATATCCCATAGAAACTTGTTCAAAATGCAAATTACCAGGCTCTATCGCCATTCGATGGACTCAGAAACTTCGGGGTGGGGGACGGTACACAGAGAGGGGCTGGCAATCTGTGTTTCAGCCAGGCCTCAGTGATTCTGGTGAAGACTTAAGTCTGAGAACTACTACCACCACCAAAAAAAGAAATGTAAAGAAATTGGAGAGTGCTCTAAGAACAATGAAGTTGAATGAAAAGCTTAAGACTGAGAATAAACAAAGGAACCAAGATATATTGCTTTCCCCAAAAGAAACCTGTGGCAGTGATATTTACAAGTCTTTAAGTATATGAAGAATTATTCACAAGGGAAGGAAACCAGATGTTCTCCATTTCCCCTGAGTGGAGATAAAAAGACATTATGGACTTTAAGTTGCAGCATAAGAATTTAGGTTAAAATATAATTAAAGATGCTGACTCAGTGTTATGAAACATTAAAATGAATTGCTGAGTTTATAGAACATCTTCTCTGAGTATCTATCTTAAAAACAGAGTAGATTAGAAACTCTCATGGTTCTCCCCAGCTAAATTGACTAATTTAGAAAATGTGGAAAATGTTATTATAGTATAGACCTTTTAAAATTATCTAAAATTTAAAACATCTGAAGGTGTGGTAACTATTTTAAATATCTGAGTGTTAAAATAATAAGAATATCTATTCAAACACAAAACATACATACTGAAAGTATTTATTAAATTATAGATAATGATGTTCCTTAACAGTTCAAAAAGTGACTAATAGTATGTATAAAATTCTTGGCTGATGCAATTTACATGTATTTCCAAATAAAAAGAAGAAATTGAATATAAATTAATAAGAACTAAAAGAATGTCTAGTTGATATCTAAAAATTATATCCTTGTATTTTAAAAGATCACTGAAAAAATTTTTAACATGAATATATATGTTATATATAATGCAAAATGACAGCATTAACCAAATGCATGACTTTGCCAAATTGCTCTTACTATTCTCTCATGGTCTTATACTTTTATGTTAATAAATTCATTAATAAACATGGTAACAGGAAACTAAAATAAAAATGTACAAACAGGTCCTTGTACTAAGTTCCAATAATATCCGGTAAGTGTAACATACAAGTGTGCCATAATTATAATTCCTAAAAGGAAAGGTTTTCTTTTTTTTAATGTTGAAAAGCATCAAAAGTTTAAAGTTTAAATAAGTCTTACTAATTTTCCTTGTGTACAAGAAGTCACTATAACAATGACTCTGTGACCTTTTCACCTCTCAACTGTTTTGAAGTTAGTCTTTATTGACAAAAAATAATTCCAGTAATTTAGTAGATGTTAATATTTATTGTAGTTACCATAATTTAGGAAGTTAATGTTTTTTTTTTTACCTTTTCTACTTTTCCACCATTGATGTCAGTGGGGAGGAATTTCTTGCCAATTGTTCTCAAGTCTGTCTAAAATAAGAATATTATTATTAAAATATAATTACAGAGAAAAGTAAATCTAAATCTAATCTTACAAATAAAAGATGAAAATACTTAAGGTTTGTGGAACAAAATTTAAATAAATGTCTTTTGGATGATTATGAGATCTATACATACAATCAATCTTTTCTAATAACTCCATTCCATACATACACTGTTTAAAGTGCACAGTAAGCAGAGCAGTAACACATAAGGCCTTAATTCTGCTCATATTTCTTCAGGTAACTTTTAACTTACTAAATATTCTCTATTAAACTCTAAAACTTTGGTTTTATATAAACTATAGTCTTACTAAAAAATTAATGCCACAATCCAAAACCAAATGACTACTTTTATATAAAAAAATATATTTCTGACAAATGAGTCCTACATAACCTTGACATGCAGATATGAAGTCATACTCTATCTGCTATGGTACCCAAAACATAGCAAAGCTATGTAATCACAAGTATCCCAAGGAGTAATACTACTGAAATAGCAAGAAGTTTTAGTAAGACTTTATTGCTGTAAAAATCTATTTTATTTGCTTAAACAAATTACAGAAATCAAAGTTGATTAACAACTATAAGAAAATTCAGATGTACATATTACTCAGCAAACCAAAGCAAAACGTAAAAAGGAAAGCTAAAGAATTAACCTAATTTAGAGCATTTCTGACATAAAAACAAAATTTCAACTACACAGTTCACATTTTTAAAAGCAGGACTTTTAAGGGTTTTTGTCATCTTTAGGAAGTGAAAATTAAAGGAATGATAAGAAATTTGTTCAGAGGAAAACTATCAGTACTCATGAAAAATGCCTAATTCTTTAATCTAAAAAATTACCTTGATGACTGAGACTTTAAGACTAGATTAAAAACTATATATTTATTGTATTGTTCCTTAAAATATAGTGAACAGTAGCTCTTCATCACCTTAATGAACAAAATAAAAGAAAGCAGACTTGGGAGTTCATATAATCACATAAATTAGAAAGGAGAAATTTATGTTAGACCTAATGACAAAACACTAGATGATTAAAATTATTGTAATATGAAATGAATATTGTAATATGAAATGAATACATATAAAGAGTTAGGATTGTCTTCTTTGAACCACCTACAATAATAGAATATCCTGTTATTCGTATGTGATCAGCTTAAGAAACAAGCATATAAGTTATACAACCCCCACAGATATTATCAGTCTTTTACTACCATGATTCATAACTTCTCAATGTAATTCAAGAACCACTCCTAACTAAAATTTCACCAAATAGAAGTGCCAGGCAAAATGAATCCCAAATCCAAATACTTGGGTAACAATGCTTTTTTAGGTTTATCCTTTTTGCAGCCTCCATTCAATAAGAGAGTGAAAAAATTATAAACCATACTTCAAGGTGCATTTCTTTTCACTTTGAAAATACTGAGTAGCATATGAGAAAAAAATACCTTCTTATACTAGGCTTTCCTGTATTTGGACTCAACATTAAATATTAATACATGTGAAGCCCCTAGCACAATGAATTACAAAAAGTAAGCATTTAATGAATGTTAGCTATCATGTTTGTTTTTAGTGAATATAAAACATGTACATTTTGCTGCCATCTGAACATATATAACTACTAAGTCAATAATACAATTAACAGCTCATAAAAACATAGGAATTATTTTGAAGTCACTCAAAAGCTGACATATTTAAAAATGTATGAGAAACAGAATACAGTTGATCCTTGAACAACACTGGGATTAGTAATGCTGACCCCTCATGTAGTCAAAACTCTATGCATAACTTTTGACTCCCCAAAAACTTAACTACCAGTAGCCTATTGTTCACTGGAAGCATTACCAGTAACATAAACAGTCAATTAACACATATTTTGTGTATGTATTATGTACAGTATTCCTAAAATAAAGGTAGAAAAAAGATGTTTTCTCAAATTGTTGCAAATTTCCAAAAACTTTTCCAATACATTTGTTGAAAAAAATCTCTATTTAAATAAGTAAGTGGACCTGTGTAGTTCAACCCTGTGTTGTTCAATGTGTATATATAAATTTCATGATACACCATGATACTTCATTTTTGTTTTTTATCAGTTATAAAATTAATTTAAACTAAAATGAGGCATCAATATAAAGTAGAAATGAGCAAAGGACTAAAATCCTAAACTTTGATTCACTGTTAACTAATATGACAACTGCTTTTTTCGGGGGGGGTGGATCTAGAATTGTGTTTCATGTTAGGCAAAGAATATCCTCAAGGGCAGTCTAATAAAAGCCTTGGGTGCTAGTGTCCAATGGACCTCCCTGGGGAGAAAACACTGTACGGATATCCCCTGCTTTTAGAAAATTCACATTATACCACTTCTTACGGAAGTACATACATTAGTACCTGTTTTCACAGATAAGATATTTGAAGAGGATTTTCACTTTTACAAAGAAAGGCAGAAAGCAAAAAAAGCATTCAGTATTTATTTTGTAGGAAGCCATGATAGAGGCAGTGTGCATCCTGAGAACTGAGTGGCATGGCCAAGCTCCTTCCCTGGGAACTACAATAGCATTGCAGCATCACACTATCATAATTTTGAACTGTATCTGTGAGCATTTGTGCTTTATCTCAATTTATTTTAAGCATCCATTAGCAAAATGTGTCCTAAGGTATCAGAAAAGCCTAAGAGGGGTTATTTTCTGGGCCTGGGAACACTAAAAAAATTTTCCATATAAATTAACGGTAATCGCTTTTTTGCTCTATACCATTTTGGCTTACAAAAGATTTCATAGGAACACTACTTTCAGATAGTAGGGGAAACCTCTCTATATATTGTTGCATTGCCCACTGCTGGATAAAGGAACAAGTTCAGTGTGTTGCCCACAGGAGGAAAATAAAATAAATAAGAAAGCTTGAGCATGGCTTATTCTCCCAATATGTAATAAGTTGT
The DNA here is from genome assembly GCA_029783875.1 of Phataginus tricuspis. Lineage (NCBI taxonomy): Eukaryota > Metazoa > Chordata > Mammalia > Pholidota > Manidae > Phataginus > Phataginus tricuspis. The sequence continues at coordinate 44,259,945 of JAQQAC010019963.1, forward strand.
ATATAGTAGGAATCAGTAACACAAGTCATTCTGAACTAGTGAATAATATCCTGCAAGCACTCAAAAGCTAAAAAAAATTCAATAAAACACTATAAATACCTGATTTTATTTAAAGGTGATAAACTTGAAAAGAAGTTTACTTGTCTGGTGTAGATTTCATCCTGATTAAATTTTTTTTTTTTTTTTGCTATTATAAGGCATGATGGCTTGGATTGGAGTATTCAACTACATATTTCTGAGATTATCAGAAAGACAAATTAATTGATTAACATAATGGTTCGTCATGAACCTCTTATGTACATAGGACAAATACTTCATCTTGATTTATTTTACTTAAAGTTTCATGCCCCTTTACAGATAGTTCATTGTTAGTTACCTAAGTATTTAAATAAGAAAAATTAAGAAAAGCATAAGATTGTCACAGAATCTCTTTTATGTTTAGTTTTTTTTATGAAGAAATAAGAGTTATTTACAACATTCTTTGAAAGTAGAATTCACTAATTTGGGTGCAAGTCACAGAAAAAGTGTCTAGGGAATACTTCCATTTGTAGTCACAGAGGATAACATTCATGATTTCTATGGCTTACTTTAAAAAAAATCATACTGTTAGTCTTACTGAATAAAATTCAAAGAAGCTGAAAAATGACAGGTTTTAAAACATAAATTTTACCTGTTTAATCCCATTTAATTGTATATAAATTTAAGTAACTTGAATAAGTTATATACAGTTATATATTTACTTATATCTTAAATGTTCTTTATCAGTTGCCTCTGTTTCTGCTTTATCTTATACCTATTTTGCAATGATATGATGGATCTGTCAGACAGCAATTCTCTTATGAATTTCATTATATATCATAATATATAAATTTGTGAGTAGAGTGTTATTGTAAAGGCAATATGAAAAAAATCTTACTGGGGTAATGCAACACTGAAAAGAATATTCATTTATTTACATCTATATTTCAAACAATTTTAGTAACTCTTCAGAAAAATCAAAAGTCAATCCCAATTATGGAAAAGATATAGCTATACAGATGGGTGTAAAGAGAGAGACCAGAAGTAAATATATACCAAAACCTTAACAGTAATTATTTGTGGCTTTTTACTTTGCTGTGTTTTCTGAAGTGTTCTACAACATATATTACTTTTATCAACAGGAAAAGTTATTTTGAAATAATAAATACAACTTTCAAACAGCTAAAACTTAAGAGTTTCTATGTTAATTAAGTGGCTGTTTTAATTAATATGATTTTTTTTTTACTGCTATTATATAAAAGTAAATGTGAATGTGAAAATCTGTAATATAAAAATCTATAACTGATTTTGGGGAAAGTGTTTTAACTGCATTTTTTTCCTTTTTCATGGGATTCTGTATAACAAATATAAAAAGAAACATATATTTCTAATAACTGGCTGAAATGAGATTACCAAATTCACCAAACATTACTGCAACTTAAAATGGGCAATAAAAATGAAAGATATTCTCCATATTACTTATCTTAAAAGCCAGTTTATTCTATGAGATGCTTTTCATGAATAAAGCTTCCAGATTTAAAATATTTATAAGTTAATAAACAAAACCTACATTGAGAGCAATCAGGATGATGTCATTTATATTGACTTTGTCAGGAGAACTTGTGCAAGCTTCAATGCCTTCATCTGAAAGATACCTGTTAAAATAAAATAAATGGCTTAATATTTTCTAAAATCAAAATTAACCAAAATTACTTTCTTAAGTCAACATGCAATTTTGTTTTCTACTATAAAATGCTTCTACTCCAAATACTGGAATAAAGTCCTAGGTACTCCATTTATTCACTATCTCTGAGAGAACAGAATGGACAATGCATATTTTTCCTCTTTTGTATCATTAAAGGGATATTGTGTTAATAAAATTTTCATATGCTTTCTGAGAAAAACTATTTAAACATCAAAATACTTCTAAGGAATGTATGTACTACTCTTTACTATTATGTAAATATACCTGACTTAAATATTTGGTAATACAATAAGCTCTTGAGATAGAGATGTGCTGTAAAAATAGAACTAAGAACAACATGGTTTTAAACTCTGTCCAACAGAAATTTCCTCTGTTCTACTTTCTCACATTATCTTGTCAAGTCTCCTTTCTTTAATATAATGATTCCCAATAGTCCTTCAAAAATACTATTGATTTCAAGTGGCATAAACATAAGCAACATTTTTATATTGTATCTTTCCCTTTTCCTGTCTCTTCTCAGTTTTTTTACTTATTGTCTTATTAGCCTTTGTCTTTTTATCTAGTCCAAATCAACCACACATCTGTCACAGGCAATAAATAAGAGTAAAAAAGATTACTGAATTCAAGGGGGGTGATTACTGAATCACCTTTTCATTCATGCCCAACATAGCCAATTTGAAATTCTCTGATAAACTCTCAAATTCAGGTATCATCCCCAAAAAAGTCTACCTATAAAAATGTGCATTAACATGTGACATCTTTTGCAATCAGTATCAACTTCTCTAACCAAGGGCTGGTGGCAGCATTGCCAATGCAGACATTCTCACACTAAGAAGATGCAGGAGTACTAGTCTAACAGAGCCAATGCAAGCTTCTCCCTGATGGCCAGCAATTCCACCACCAACACCCAACATTAGACTAACTCTAAGACAGTAGTTAATGTAAATGCTACCTGAAGACAGCAACCAAAGAGCCTGTGCCTTTAGGAAAGAGAATGATTTCTCAAAAGTAAAGACCAAGTGAAAAGAAATGTACATTGAAGCGTGCCGAAGAACGACAGGAAATTAAAGTTGACAAGCCTATGAACAGGATGAAGGAGATAAATCAGTAAAGCATATATGTAAATCAGAGCAGGAATGTATTAATAAAATTAGATACTGTGAAAAGTTTAAGACCATGGCAGTGCTAAACAATGATTAATGAAGACAAGTGGTTAAGTGGGTTAGAGAAAGAACAGAAGTGTTAAGTATGTAGATGAGTCAGTAAGAATGAATGGATGGAAGGAAGGAATAGTAGTACTGGAATATAAATATTTCCAGTCAGCATAGATGTTTAATTAAAACAATGCTTTATCAAAATGGTTAAGTTAATTTTCTTATTATCCTGTTAATTTTTCACTGTACATAGTCATTGGCAGTATCTGCCATTATTCATCTTACAAATTCAGTTATACAAATAATTAATTAAGCCCCTAGTTATGTGAAAAGTAGTATCCTTACTAGTAATAAGATTATAAAGTAATGAAAGTTAAACACTTGGCTTCAAGGAGTTTATAATCTCATATATAGCATAACACAATACATAAGCAGCTACCATACAAAGTCAAAATAATTATAAACAAAATGTTACAGGGGCTCAAAGTAGCTGGAGGATGATAAAAAGTGCATGGAAAGAATACTATGAGTAAAAAGATGGAAGTGAAAAAGAGTGAAGCACATTCTAGAGGAAAAAATCTGGGACATTCTTGCTAGAACATGGGGAGGAAATAAAAAATGAGCATTGGTTGTGACCAATTTTAGAAAGAAACAGGGCACAAAGTGGTATGGGTGATATAGTAAATGCTGTTTAAGCAATTACACACAACTTCCAAAATTCCTACACAATGTGGAAATAGTATGCAACAACTAATAAAATATTTTATTTCCTAGAAAAGCAACTCATCAGACTTCAAAGATTATACCATGTCAGATGGACCAGAATTGATCTTTTAAAATAATCAAAGTCTACCTCTTCAATTTTACAGATGAAGAAAAGAAGGCCCAAAGATGCTAAGTAATTTGCCCCCAAATACAAACTTAAGTGATGCAAAGTTAAACAAAACTTCCAGTTCATCAGTCTTTCCATTACAACACACCATTTTTGTTTACCAACAACTGATGCTAATATTAGGAATATGATCTCGTAAACATAAGCCAGCATCAATACAAATCAGTTTCCTAATCAACTAGGCACTCTCATCCACATGCAAAGAAAAGCACAAGTAGGCAAATTCAATCAGGGAACTCCAAAATACATTAAAGAAGCATTTGTCTAATTTCATAGCAAAAGATCAGGGAACTAATACTAAGCTATAAGGGGGTGGAATTTTATTTTATCCAAGTAAAAGTCAAATATTATATGATTTCTTTCAAATAATGTCTGTAAAAGGCCTCCTAAATATAAGAAATTCTAATATGTGGCTCAATTTCCAAGTTTTACAAGACTCTCTTACTCACCTTTCATATTTGGAAATATCAGAGGACCTGAGCCTTTCAACTTTCCCCCTATGAAGAAACAAGAGACCCAACTACAGCTTTCCCCAGTGACATCTCGGTGATTCTTCTACAAATACTGGACCATTTTCACAGAAGGACTGAATCTAAATTAACCATAATGTGGATTTACAAATTAATCTTCTTGTTTTTGTAAACATTTAAAACTCCAGTATTATCAATGAATAAGAAAAGTGATAAAAGTAAGCCAAATGCCCAAATCGGCTTCAAGATGCACCACAGTAACACAGAACTAAAGGACAAGCCAGGGCAAAATTTACCAGCTTTAATGTGGTCATTGGGGAAGAAACTGAAAATTGGACCCTGCACAACCAGATCCGATGCCTGTGCACATCTGTATGATGGACCTTGAGGGGAAAGAATTATGATCAGTTCCCATATTTCATCTTCGAGCCCATAAAACCCAAGGGCATGGAATCCAAAGAAGAAATGAACCGCAGAGACCTCTTAATTTACTAAAACAGTCAGCAAAAGCACACATTTTTTTTTCCCTCTCTAGTGGAGATTTTGAAACAGTAACATTATAAAATCACTCATTACTATTCTGAACTAAAAATATATAGGAACATGTTTTACTGGAAAGCAGGGCACTAAAGGACTAAATTTCTGCATGAGAGTCACAGAAGAGACTAACATATCTCAATAATTTTACCTTCAAATAATGCCATTTTAAATCACAGTTTATTACACGCTCAAATTAAAAAAAAAAGATTTTAGAAAGTATTTCCTTTTTTCATAAATAGAAGTAAAGATGTTAAAATTCCACCTTTAGCCAGGCGGAGAAAGACAAGTGCCAAATTATTTCCCTCATTGTGGGGTATTATGTTTAGCACACATGGTGTGTGAGATCACGGGGAAAACAGTGTAGCACAGAGAAGGCAAACAGTGAATCTGTGTCCTCTTACTACACTGATGGACAGTGACTGAATTGGGGTATGAGTGGGGACTTGATAATATGGGTAAATGTAGTAACCACACTGTTTTTTCATGTGAAACCTTCATAAGAGTGTATATCAATAATACCTTAATAAAAATAAATAAATAAATAAAAATTCCATCTTTGTCACTTAGTTTGTAATCTTGGACAACTCTTCTTACTTCGGAAGTAAAAAACTTTAAAATTAACTGTTATCCACCAATTTGGAGGAGCAAATTTCCTATTACAAATAATGAGTATAATATTCAATAAGAAGGGTCACATAGCCTAAATCCCACTACCAGAACCATCTTCACCTCATGTTCAGATGTCACTTGGGGCATATAAAACAGACATATCCGAAGTACAGTTCACGAATCCCTATTGACAGAAAATCGTGATAAAGCAAAATATCATCATTTAACCTCATTTATTTAATCCAGATAGTGGATCACCGTTACCATCTCATACTACCAGTAAGGGAAAAGATAGCCAATTTTCATTTGATCCATCCCTTTGCAAGCAAGCAAAATCCTTAAGTCTAATTCTCTGGCTCTGATGACATGAGACACAGTGAAGAGTACATGTCCCATCTAAAGGGGGAAGCCATAACTCAGCTCCAGCTAACTGTCTGTTGAGGACAGGCAAAGCAGTGATTGTCAAACCTCAATTTTAGCTTTTAGTTTTTTGTAAAGCAATCCATAAGCCAAGCAAAACATATTTCAGCTTGTATGTGGCATACGTACTTTGGGAACTTCCTAATATTAGTTTACTAAAGTCATCTGCTTATTTATTACTCTACATTTCCAAGACATCTTTGACATTCAGGGTTTTACCGTAATTGTCCTTCAATTAATGCAATTTTCACAGTTGACATCCTTTTCAAGCAAAAGAGAAAAAAGAACTATGTATTTTAGGTCACTGATTCTTGGAGAGCAACAGACATAATTATGCATGTAAGAAATATTCTTAGCAGAAATGTCTAACATCACACCAGAAAGTGTCAAATCATTTAGTTTGGCTTAAATATTTCATAAACTAGACATATACTGAACTCATCTTTACCTCAGCTTTCCAGATTATATATATTTTTTAGCAGGGAGATTTGGTTATAAGAACACTAAAAAGCAAACACTAATGTTTTCTACCCCTTCACCCACTGCCTCTGATCCAAGTAAAGAATGCCCATCCAAGTAAGGAATGCCCATCCAAGTAAGGAGTGCCCAGTCAAGTAAGGAATGCCCATCCAAGTACAGAGTGCCCATTCAAGTTTGAATTGAGATCTGAATTCCTAAAATTATGAAAGATAAAAATCCATTACTGCACCTGCACACTGGGGTGGTAACCCATGAAAATTCTTTAACATGCCAATGAGATAACCAAGAGTATAAAACATTCTTCCAAAACAGAGACTCAATCAAAAAAAATAAAGGAGATACCTGGATTTTAGTGGTACATGTGGTCTTAACTGTCTCTGAATAAAACCCAAATTAAATGACCTCATGTGGTTTTTGGGGGTCTCTATCTATAATTATTTGCTACCTCATTGAGATTAATGGCCCATATATGTTATCCAAACACCAAAATGGGATTTTGCTAAATAAATCCCTGCTTAACCACAAAGAAAATAAAGATCACTAACTCCCAATTACCCAAGCTACTATGGGGACAGGAGGTTGTAATACATAGAAGACAATTAAAAATTTGCTTTTTTAAAAGGGATCTTTGATCTTAACAAATATTAAAGTTGCCAACCTACTGAAAATTCACAGATATTAAAAAACAATTTTTAACAATTGCCTGAATAAAGATTTCTCTTTTCATTCTACCCATCCAGTGTAAGTGGACTGCAATAAGCCTGCCAAAAAATTTGTTTTTTGCTATTATTCTTATATCCTGCCAGAAATGTTGAAATAATAAGTTGCTAATTCCCTCCTCTAGGGCAGAAGAAAATGGCTTATAAATTTCTATTTATAAATATAATTTGGAAAAATAAAATAAAGGCATACTTCATTTTACTGTGCTTCAAACATACTGCATTTTTACAGATTGAAGGCTCATGGCAGCACTGCATAGTGCTGGTCCACTGGGCACCATTTTTCCAGCAATGTTTGCTCACTTCATGTCTCTGTATCACATTTTGGTAATTCCTGCAATATTTCTAACTTTCTCATTATTATTATATTTGTTACGTTGATCTCTGACATGTACATAAAAGATGGTGAGCTTAATCAATAAACTGCTAAACTAACCAGGTGTTCCCCCATCTCTCTCCCTTTCCTCTGGCCTCTCTATTCTGAGACATAACAATATTGTAATTAGGGCAAGTAATAACCCCAAAATGGACTCTAACTGCTGAAATGGAAGGAAGATCTCTCACTTTAAATAAAAAACTAGAAATGATTAAGCTTTCTGAAAAAGACATTCTGAAAGCCAAGACAGGCCAAAAGCTAGGCCTCTTCTGACAAGCAGTTGGTCAAATTGTAAATGCAAAGGAAAGGTTCTGGAGAGAAATTAGCAGCGCCACTCCAGTGAACTCACGAATGGTCAGAAAGTAAAACAGCCTTAGCGCTGATATGGAGAAAGTTTTAGTGGTCTGGATAGAAAATCAAACCAACCACAACATTTCCTTAAGCTAAATCCTAACCCAGACCAAGACCCTACCTTTCTTCAATTCTATGAGGACTGAGAGAGGTAAGGAAGCTGCAGAAGAAAAGCTGGAAGCTAGCAGGTTGGTTCATGTGGTGTAAGGAAAGAAGCCATCTCCATAACATAAAAATGCATGAAACAGCAAATTATCCAGAAGACCTAGCTAAGATAGTTACTGAAGGTGACTAAACGAAATAACAGATTTTCAATGTAGATGAAACAGCTTTTATTGGAAGAAGATGCCATCTGGGGCTTTCATTACTAGAGAGGAGAAATCAATTCCCAGCTTCAAAGCTTCAAAGGACAGACTGACACTGTTGTTAAGGCCTGTTGCAGCTGGTGACTTTCTGCTGAAGCCAATGCTCACTGACCATTCTGGAAATCCCAAGGCCCTTAAGAATTGCACCAAGTCTACTCTGCCTGAGCTCTATAAATGGAACAATAAAGCCTGGATGACAGCACATCTGTTTACAACAAGGTTTACTGAATATTTTAAGCCAACTGTTGAGACCCACTGCTCAGGAAAACATTCCTTTCAAAATATGACTGTTGCCACTGACAATGTACCTGGTCACCCCAGAGCTTGAATGTTGATTTCCAATGAGATTCATGCTGTTTTCAAGCCTGCTTGAAACATCCATTCTGTACAGAACATCCATTCTGTAGCCCATGGACCAAGGAGTAATTTTGACTTTAAAGTCTTATTATTAAAGAAAATACATTTCACAAGACTTTATCAGCCAAGATAGTGATTCCTCTGTTGGATCTGTGCAAAGTGAATGAAAAACCTTCTGGAAAGGATTCACTATCCTAGATGCCATTAAGAACATTTGTGATTCATGGGAAGAGGTCAAAGTATCCACATTCACAGGAGTTGGGAAGAAGTTGATTCCAATGCTCATGGACAACTTCGAGGAGTTCAAGACTTCGGTGAAAGAGGCAGCCACAGATATGGGAGAAACAGCGAGAGAATTAGAATTAAAAGTGAAGCCTGAAAATGGGACTAAATGCTGCAGTCTCATTATAAAATTTGAATGGCTGCAGAGTTGCTTCCTTGAGATGGAATCTACTGATGAAGAAGCTGTGAAGATTATGGAAATGACAACGAAGCATTTAGAATACTACATATATTTAGTTGATAAAACATGAGCAGGGTTTGAGAGAACTGACTCCAATTTTGAAAAGAGTTCTACTGTGGGTAAAATGCTATCAAACAGCATCACATGCTACAGAGAAATCGTTTGTGAAAGGAAGAATCAATCGATGCAACAAACATCACTGTTGTCTTATGAGAAAGTGCCACAGCCACCCCGACCTTCAGCCACTACCACCCTGATTAGTCAGCAGCCATTCACACTGAGGCAAAATAACAACTCACTGAAAGCTCAGATGATGGTCAGCATGTTTTAGCAATAGAGAATTTTTAAATTAAGGAATGTACCTTGTTTTATTACACATAAGGCTATTCATACTTACTAAACTATAGTGCAAACATAACTTTTATATGCACTGGGAAGCCAAAACATTTGACTCACTTTATTGTGATACTTAACCTGTGCTGAGCTAGAACCTGCAATATCTTTGAGATATGCCTGTATTTAACTGTACTTAGTAACAAGATTAGTAAGGTAAGAAGGCTAATAAGAATATGGGCACAAAATTTGCTTCAGAAAACTTGGTACAGAAGAAATCAGTATACTCGTTATAGTTTATAGATACATAAGGGGTAAAAAAAAAAATCACCGACAAGAATATAAATTAGTACACAGCAGCAAGTTGAATGAATCCATGGGATTTCATGCCTAAATCTCTAGTAAGCACAGAAAATAGGAGGATCAGAATTCTACTAAAAGTAATTCAGAAGAGGGAGCACTATGACTCACAAATGATGGAAAATGAAAAAAAAACACTTTTATTTCATTTCCCTTAACAACCAAGTACCTCTCCTATCACTACCATTTTCTTTCCTTTAGATAAAGTGGCCACCTACTATGCCAAAATGAATACCACAATCTTTATTCCAACAATTACAGGAGGGCCTGAATCAACTCTAGGTTAAAGTTTCATTTTCTCTATGGCTTGTATATGAATAGACAAGATGAGTAAAGTTATGTATTATTTAAAGTATACCTCTAAGAACAATTACTTAGTGTTTATCTTAATATAGTAAACTATTTTCAATATGAGGTTTATTTTATTCAAAATAAACTAACAGTGCATCATTTTTTCAGGTTTTGTTTTTATTATTTCTTTGCATGCATAATGTATTATTTCCCTTATTTGGCTAACCTATATTAAATATTTTTCACACATACATAGTTAACACACATACCAGAAAATCTTATTTTAATCTTTTCTACACTAACTTTTCAGACTGTTATATTACAGAAATGGAAACACCAAAAGCAAAGAGATCATCACAAAAGCTTAATACTTAAATGCAAATGTTTCATAAAATAAACTTGCACAAAAACTGAAAGGATGAATATGCAAAAACTTTTCAAAATATTTAGTTAGAATGATAGAAGTGTCTTTTTTTCTAAATAAACAACTTCTAGAGATGTGAAGCATTATAAAATGCCCCAGTGCACACCATGATTAACATCCATATTACTCAAACTTCAACATTTCATGGCCAGACAAAAATTTATTTTGGTCCCACATTAAAGATTGAAAGATGCAAACTAGAAAAAGTCTTAGAAAAAATCCTTTTAAAGTTACATCTAATTTAAAAGTGTTTAAATTCTAAAAAACTGAAATCTAGATTTGTTTTTCTTAAGCACTTCCTTTACAATATTGAAAATTAGGTTAACGAATTCTGAAGGACGCACTACTTGAAAGCACCACTAGATGACAACCTTGCTTCACAAATAAAATAGCATCATCCAACACTGGAAGCTAAGACTCCAAATATGTGTACTAAGCTAGCTTTAAAATAAAGGGTTTTGACATTTATCATTGTTTTGTTGGACAGTAGAGATATCAAAGGAAACAAAACAGACTATTATAATTTTAGAATTTGTGTAAAGATAACTCAGGGTTAAAAAAAACTCGTTTAGTAAGCTTTCAAGAGATTAAGAAAAAATATTTAAGTATACTAAAGGAAAATTTTCTTTCCTATTCTCTCCTACATCTGTACTTCAGAAATAGAGCCTTATAAAAAGTTTATATAGATTATTAGAGACTGATTCTTTTTTGTTGTGAAATAGAGTATTTTCAACATTATTTTAATACTTTTCTCTAACATCAAAATAAGAATTACAATTTTAAGATAATAACTATAGGAAGGTGAGTGATAATAAATCACAAATTTCTATTTTTTTAATGACCCATTTTTAGATATTAAAATATTTTCACACACACAAACCAGCCCATGAAAATATTAACAGTGGAATGCTTATTTGGTAAAAAATTCTAACAGCTGAGCAAGTAAAAATTTATAATTCCTTTTAAATTCCATAATTGATATATTACAAAGAATAATGGGAACCTGACTATATTACAAACCAATCTTCACATAAATTTAAAAGTATAAAATGAAAGCCGGGATATTTTTACTTTTATTGGAAGTTATAACTTATGTACTTCTTCTAATTCAACATTTTCATATTTTGAGAAGCTGAGGTTATTTTTTAATAGCTCATATTTTAAAATGTAAGATTATTTTATATTTGTTATCTTTTCCTTGGCACAAATCGCTATAAAACCACACAGTAAGTGGGAACACTCAGTGCACGCCCTGTTGCACTGACAGCCGCAAGGCAGCATCACCTCCTGCAGAGTCCACGCCAAGGGCCTACCAGGATTAAGCGCAGGAGAGTGTTTACTCAGCTAAGTGCACATGAAAAATGCTGTACAAAATGTAAGATGTCATAACAAAAATTAGAAGGCATTTTTATGAATAGCTTGGAGAGACTGTCATCTGATCTGTAGTTTTTAGTGAGACAGAACTAGAAGCAAATCCTAGCCTCACCCTTTAATACTTGTAGGACCCTAGATAATTGATTTTATCTTTCTGTGCCTCGGTTTCTTCCCCTACAAAGAAAATGGAGATAGTACTGAAAATATTCATTTATAGAGTTGTTCTTCAGAATGAATGAGATAGTTGTACTCTACTCACCCTTCTTTTTAAAAAATAAATAAATGAGACTACATGTCACCTAGTATATGCTTGGTATAAAGCAGATGCTAAATAAATACTAGTTTTCTTCCTTCATAAAAACTGTACCCTTGGTGTTTATTCTGGAAAATATTTTCAAAACATGATACTCAATTATGTCTACTAAGTTCTAAGAAGAAGGAAAAGAATGACATTTGCCTTAATAATAAAGCAATTTCTTCAAAAGCTACAATAGTAAAAAGTATGTAATTTTCCTTATAGAAAGCCAGAACTATATATTTCTGATATATTACTCATATGGAGTTCACTAAGAACTGAAGGAAAAGTGTCAGCAAGATGTAGAGTTTTATTATTTAATTTGTTGAAATCTTCCAATTTTATATATCTAGATGAATATATATAGTTTTTAACAATAAGAAGATAAGTTATTCCATGAGACTGCAGGTGTTTCTGCCCCAAATAAGAATTTCCAGTGCAACTACCATCACTTTTGTTCAAATTGCCATATATGTCAAAATGCAAAACATCATGAAACAGCTAGTAATAAGTTCAAAATTCTATAGTGCAGAGAATTATATATAATTTTAAAATTAGACATGTTATAATTTACTTGCAATTTATTTAAACTAATGCCATTCAAAACTTTAAAAATGAAAATTTACTACATATGACAAATATCTATTTGCTTCTAGTGTATATAATATATTTTATCAACTAATAGCATAACAACTGTCCATAAATTAAAATGATATGAAAATGAAAGAGGTCTAAAATCAAAAAAGGCAGGAACTTATAAATGTTACTAAAATATGTATTAAACAAATAAGTGAAATTTTTGCCAAAAGTATGAAATAGTCCCATATATATCTTCATCAATAAATATGAATTAATAATTCTAATTTTCATTTCTTTAAAATGCTTGGTGTTAAATTTTTGAAACTGAAATGATGCAAACAAATTCAAAAGTTCTAATTTTTTGCTTAGTAGACATAATTTACAGATATCCCCACATCTCCTTGTAGCGGGCTAAATGGTGATGCCCAAATTCCCTAATCTCTGACATCTGAGCATGCTACTTTATTTTGAAAAATGGTCTTCACAGATGTAATGAAATGAAGGATGTTGAGAAGATAATCCAGGTGGGCCCTAACTGCAATGGACAGAGAGGCAGAGGGAGTTTGCAACAGACACACAAAGGAGGAACACACATGGATGAGGAGAAGGATAAGCAAAGAAGGAAACAGACATGGAAGGACAAGGAATGCCGGCAACCACCAGAAGCTGGGAAAGACAAGTAACTGATTTTCCCCTAGACACCCTGGAGGAACTACAACTGTGAACACCTTGACTTCAGCCTTCTGGCCTCCAGAACTGTAAGAGAGTATGTGTCTATTATTTTCAGCCACCAAGTTAGCAGTGATTTGTTATGGCAGCCAAAGGAAACTACATACCTAGTATGAATTCAAATAATTATTTGAGAAGTACTGATTAAATTAAATAAAAATATTTTAAATGGTTATCTTTTAGATTAGAATCTATAAAGAATATTTGTTATCCAATTTAGATGAGTTGATTCATTAACTTTTGTGAAATGGATTTGTCTAAATACTAAAATGAAAACTATAGAGGTATAATAAAAAGTAGAAAGTGGTTCTTCCCCAGTTCAAAATAAACATTAATCCAAGTACATACACATGAATTGGAGTAGAATTTAGAAGGAAATATTTGTTTATAAAAACACATTGGGATTAAAGATGGCAGCGTGAGAGGTGAGACAGGGGCTTCCTCCTAAAACTGCATATACAAAAATATAACTAATACAATTAATCCTAAAGAGCAACATGAAAGAGGACTCAGACAAACTGCATACACCAGAAGAAAACAATAAACCTCACAGAACAGGGTAATGTACCAAAGCCGTGGCCTAGCGGGACCAAGCTCTTCCCCCAGCCAGGCTCACCAGGGGGAGGAAGAGAAACAGAGTGGGGACAGAGTGCAGGCCTGGGACTGCTGAATACCTAACTCCAGAGATCTGATCTGGGAGCACAAAACTACACTTCATGGTGTTTTCATGGTACTCTCGTGGTTAGGGGGTTGGAAAGCTAAGACAGGCAGAATACCTGGAGAGACTGAGATTCCAGCTGCTTGTGGAAAGCAGGGATCCATATCTGGCTGCTCTGGGACAAAAGAAAGGTAGGCACTCACAGAGACTTCCTAACAGCAAGAGGGCTGCTAAAGGGGCAAGGATTGCACAGAGCTTACTGCTCAGGAGAAAGGACAGGTAGACAAAATTTTCCAGGTGCCCTTTGCCCAGCAGGTTGGGAACTTTCTAAATCTTCACGGGCTCCAGCTCCCTGGCAGGCAACACAGCTCGAAGGAACCCCTCCATGATACGCAGCCTACTGTGACTTTCTCATGGCCAGCAAAACCTGGATCACAAATGGGCAGATCCTACCATGGTGTTAGGCCAGCCAGAGAGAAGCCCCATCTACAACAACTACAAACACAAAGCATAGAGGCTTATACCTGTGTGCTCGGCCCACTGGTTCTGGGAGTGGAGTCAGGCATAGCAGCCGGAGAGCAGGAAACAGCTCTTTCCTCCCCCGGGCACCAATACCACTCCCCTGCAACCCCCAATATTGCTTCAGGAACTGAGCAGCTATAGAGAGCAGAGCTTCTGGGCACTAGAGGGCCCCACATACAAATGTGAAATGCCAAAGAAACCTGGTTCGAAGTAAAATTATAAATACAACACCTGAGAAAGATTCAAATGATATCGACCTCATGAATCTTCCTGAAAAGGATTTCAAAATAAAAATCATTAACACGATCATGGAAATACAGAACAATATTTGTAGGGTATTCTAGACTCCAAAAGAAAATGCTGAAATGCTGAATCATTGTTAAGATGGCGCCCACCGGATGCACAAAGGGCGGTGCTCTGCCTGCTTTCGAAAGGAGGGTGATTTTCTGCTTAGCCCTGCCTCCCGCTCCTGATTGGCGACTCAAGTCTTCCGCGAATGTGATCAGCTCGTGAACATCATTTACGTGTATGATGTGCCTTCCTGCGTGAACGGCTTGTGACTGCCTGACCTTTGTGCTGATTAGCCCATGAGTACTATATATGCCTTGCTGTTTGCGCAGTAAACGAGTTCCTGCTTTGACTGAGCTCCCTGTCACGTCTGTTTGTCCTCGAGATCGACGGCTGGGGATGGGGCGGACAGCCGGCACTTGTCTCTCCCGACCTCGCCTTGCTGGGGCGTGCTCTCCCCTCACTCCTCTGCAGGTTCAGGGTGGGGGTTCTGTGAAGGGCTAAAAACCCCGACATTTGGCGCCCAACGTGGGGCTTGTAGACTCAGTTGACAAACCAAAACTACCGGTGAGTCGGGCCAAGCGTGGTTCAAGGTAAGTGCACCCCTGAAAAGATGGGGTAGGCAACCTCTAAGGCTGAACCTGCGCTTAAAGCGCTGAGATACATGCTTAAAAGCCGAGGGTTAGAACTCTCAGATTCCCAGGCTGAAAGAGTCTGGGAGACCTTTGTGAGGGTAGCCCCCTGGCTCCCTGTCAGTAACCCTTTTGATTATTCCACCTGGGACCATGCCGAATGACTGATCAGAAAGGGAGAGATAGACGGGGTGAAGATCCACCCTGGGAGTGTACGCTACGCTGTCAGCCCTTAAGGCATGTTTCAGGAAAACTCAATCTTTATCGCCCCACTCGGCAGGTCCCGCAATGAGTTCCAGCAAACAGGGAGCTAATAGGCAATGCCCAAAAGAATCAGATAAACCAACTCCTAAGGAGGTGTCTGCGCCCCTGGACGAAAGGGAATGGGAATGTTTTGATGAGAAACGTCTCAGGTCACCTCCAAAGCTCCATCCTGCCCTGCCCAGGATGGATATGGATCCCTGGGCCGGCCCCGACCCATCAGCGTCTATCGCTGAGAGGCCCCCTGACACCGCCCCACCGCCATCTTATCTGGTGTTTCCAGCGACAGTTAACTCTGGCAGGAACAGGCCGGCACTGCCATCTTATCAGGCATTTCCGGTAAATGTTAACCCTGGCGGGAACAGGCCAGCCACATGGTACCCCTGGGAGACCCAAGAGCTCAAAAAACCAAAGAACGCAGTCTCAGAGGATGGGCCTAATTCCCCGTGGGCCAAGACCATCCTCCAAGGGTTAGCTCATCAGCACTGTACTACTCAGGATTGGAAGAGCTTGACAAGGGCAGTCCTTCCTGGTCCCCTGTTCCTTAAGTGGTGGGCCTTCTTTAGGGAGGAATGCCACGTCCAGGCAGAGAGAAACCAATCTGCAAGCCCTCCGATTCCCATACCTTTGGGATGCTCTCGGGGACCAGTGACCAGTTTGCTACGGGTCTCCAGCAGACCGCTATTCCCGCCCCTTATCAGGAGCAAGTAAGAGCCCTTGGGCTGGCCACCTGGAAAAAACTGGAGGAAGGCCCCTCAGAACCACCGATTT
Organism: Phataginus tricuspis; assembly: GCA_029783875.1. NCBI lineage: Eukaryota > Metazoa > Chordata > Mammalia > Pholidota > Manidae > Phataginus > Phataginus tricuspis. The sequence goes on from JAQQAC010019963.1 coordinate 44,276,381, forward strand.
CTGGAATCACCCAAAAGCCCACTGAGGACCTCCCGCCCTTTGTAGATAGGGTAGAAAAGAGCTTGCAGAGTAAATTTCCCCCAGGGCCCTTGCGGGATCAATTTATTAAAATGTTGGTTTGGTAGGGGATGACTACTGACCACAAGTTGGCCTGTGCAGGGCTGAAAGATAGGTCCATGGAAAGGTGGATAGTCACCACCAAGGATGTGGGCACTCAAGCCCACCAGTCCCAGACTCTGTTTGCCACCTTGCAGGCACAAACGGCCTCCTTAACGGAGGCCTTGACCGTAGTCCTCACTTTACGGTCCCCAGGGAGCAGAACCCCGGACAAAGGGGGGAGAAATCAAACTTGTTTTGGGTGCAGTCATATGGGACACTTCAAGAGGGAGTGCCCTAATGACCATGCTACAAAAAATAGCAGTGGCAATCAAGGGGCTCCCCTGATGAACAGGAGGGGACAGCGCTCACCTAGGACACCTTGTCCCAGGTGCATGAAGGGGTTCCATTGGCAGAAAGACTGCAAGTCTAAGTTTGACATCCAAGGCAACCCTTTAAACTAGAGGAGGGGCAACCTCCAGCCCCGTTAGCCCAAGGAGGAAGGAGTTCTTCTGATTCCCCCAGGGCCCATTGGAAAGTGCCCATAATACCGGGGGTAAGACCAAAGATGGACATATTCATATCGGGAAAAAGGTTCCGCTGCCTAATTGACACTGGGGAAGACCAAACTGTGCTTACAAAGGAGGAAGTTCCCCTCCACTGGAGGCTAGTCCCGGGACCCCCCCTTTACTAGGGGTCGGAGGCAATGCGACCTCTAAGGAGACTAAGGACTGGCTTAAATGGGAAGACGTAGATAGCAACCATGGGGAAGTCAGACCCCTCGTTGCCTCTGGCCTGATAGCTAACCTGCTGGGCCAAGACATTCTAGGAGCAGCCAATGTCTACATTACCAATGATCCTAAAATTCTTTATGAAGACATATTGGGGGAAGAAGAATACCAACGACAATTTGGTTGTTCTAAGAACCCGAAGTCTAGATTCACTGATTATAGGGGAGGCCCTTCCTTTGAGGCTTCGAGACCTAATATGCCCCTTCCCTGAGTGAAGCCGCACCCCCAATTCTAAAGGCCACTACTCCGGTAACGCCTGCTATTTCATGTCTCCCAGAACCTCCAGTCTGGGTGGAGCAGTGGCCATTACCACAAGCTAAGCTTCAAAGACTTAAAGAAATTACCCAAGAACAATTAAAACTGGGACACATTAGCCCATGGAATAGTCCTGTTTTTGTTATTCAGAAGACCTCTGGCAAGTGGAGGATGTTACAGGATTTAAGAAAGATCAACGAGGACTCCGGGAAGATGGCAACGTGAATGGACCAGCAGAAAAATTCCTCCCAACATTATATTTATTCACGAAAATACAGCAAATACAACTATTCCTAAAAGAGAGAACAGAATACACAGGAAAGTGCACAGCGTACAGCTACACCTGTGAGAACTTGGCAGCCGGTGAGGTGGAAGGGATACGGAGGAGCGACCCAGTGGGACCGAGCGCCAACCCCCTAGAGCTCCGGGGGCCAGACACTCCAGACACAGGACTCGGCACCCGGCGAGGCGGGACGGAAATGCGATCCAGCGAGACCAGAGCGCTCCTCAACCCCAGCACTCCGGCGGGAATCCCGGCAGAGCGGGTAAGGTACGGAGCCGCGACCCGGCGGACCGAGCGCTCCTCTCCCCTAGCGCTCCAGCGGGAGGAGAGGATTCAGAGCCGGGAGGGAGAGGAAGTCTGCGCCGGGAGCGCCGACACACAGCCTGCGGTGTAGCGGAGATAGGAGAGACAGAAGGCACAGGGTCCCAGCCCGGAACTTGCAAGTTGCCCGCGGCAGGCTCCGGGAAGGAAAAAGAAAGGAAAAAAAAGGGAAGAAAAGCGCGCTCTACCTCAGCGGTCTTAAAGATACAGGAGCTCAGTAGAGGGGCCGGATAGCCCCACAAACTGAGCCCAGCATGCTGGGAGTACTGGGGAGCTTTGGACCCCTTAGCTGGCGACAGGGAAAGGGTGCCTGCCAATGAGACCCCCACGGAGATAAACAGCTTACCATTGTTCCCAACCCAGCCAAAACTATAGAGTGGCACTGGAATAGTGGAGCAACAGCGCTACCTACAGCACTTGCACGGAACCCACTCTCAGTTGCTTTTTTTTTGTTGCTGTTATTATTTTTTCTCCCCTTTCTTTTCCTTTTTTTCTTTCCCTCTCTTTCAACAGCCTCCCATTCATTCTCACCCCGGCCACAGCTTTAAAGGGCCATGTGGAGCGACGTGGCCATGGCTCTGGAATAGGGGAGCAATAGCGCCACCTACAGCATTCACACCGGTGGGCGTTTGGGTGTTTTTTTGTTTTATTTGTTTTTGTTTTTGCTGTTGTTGTTGTTGCTGTTTTCTTTTACGTGTTGCTGCTTCTTTTCCTTTCTTTTCTTTTCCTTCTTCTCTCTCTCCTTTTACTTTTTTATTATTAGTAGAAATTTTTTTTCTTTTCTCTCCTTTCTTATCTCTCCTTGCTATCAACAACCAATTCTATAGTCATGAGAAGACAGAAGAATATGATAAAGAAAAAGCTTCAGACAAACACCACCCCAGAGAAAGAAACTGAAGGAATGGACATGCACAGTCTTCCTGAAAAAGAATTCAAAATAAAAGTCATAGCCATGCTGACGGATCTACAGAAAAATGTGCAAGAGCTGAGGGAGGAAGTGAGGGAAGTGAGGAAAGACAATGCAGAAATGAGACAAGCCATCGAGGGCTCAACAGCAGATTGAATCAGGTTCAAGACACGATCAAGGAATTGCAAGACAGGGACCAGGAATACAAAGAAGCTGAGGAAGAGAGAGATAAAAGGATCTCTAAGAATGAAAGAATATTAAGAGAACTGTGTGACCAATCGAAACGGAGCAATAGTAGCATTATAGGAGTATCAGAGGAAGAAGAGAGAGAAAAAGGGATAGAAAGTGTCTTTGAAGAAATAATTGCTGAAAACTTCCCCACACTGGGGAAGGAAATAGTCTCACAGTCCACGGAAACCCACAGATCTCCCAACACAAGGGACCCAAAGAAGACAACACCAAGACACATAATAATCAAGATGGCAAAGATCAAAGACAAGGACAGAGTATTAAAGGCAGCTAGAGAGAGAAAAAAGATCACCTACAAAGGAAAACCCATCAGACTGTCATCAGACTTCTCAACAGAAACCTTACAGGCCAGAAGAGAATGGCATGATATATTTAACGTAATGAAACAGAAGGGCCTCGAACCAAAAATATTGTATCCAGCACGATTATTATTTAAATATGACGGAGGGATTAAACAATTTCCAGACAAAAGAAAGTTGAGAGAGTTTGCCTCCCATAAACCACCACTACAGGATATCTTAAAGGGACTGCTCTAGAGGGAAATACCCCTAAGGCTAAAAAGATGTCACCAGAGAAAATAAAAGCATAGCAAAGAAAGCAGACCATCCAAATACCAACTAAAGGCAAAGAATAAAACACCTAATATATAAAGAAAGGAGGAGGAAGAATAGGAAGGGAGAGATAAAGAAACATCAGATGGTGTTCACAATAACTTAACAAGAAAGTTAAGTTACATTCTCAGATAGTAAAGAAGCAACCCTTGAACCTTTGGTAACCACGAATCTAAAGCCTTCAATGGCAATAAGTACATATCTATCAATAATCACCCTAAATGTAAATGGACTGAATGCACCAATCAAAAGACACAGAGTAACAGAGTGGATAAAAAAGCAAGACCCATCTATATGCTGCTTACAAGAGACTCACCTCAAACCCAAAGATATACACAGACTAAAAGTGAAGGGATGGAAAAAAATATTTCAAGCAAACAACAAAGAGAAAAAAGCAGGTGTTGCAGTACTTGTATCAGATAAAATAGACTTCAAAACGAAGAAAGTAGCAAGAGATAAAGATGGACATTACATAATGATAAAGGGGTCAGTCCAACAAGAAGATATAACCATTATAAATATATATGCACCCAACACAGGAGCATCAGCATATGTGAAACAAATACTAACAGAAGTGAAGGAGGAAATAGA
>JAQQAC010019963.1:44285484-44421405 GCA_029783875.1 Phataginus tricuspis
GGAGGGGGCTTTATCACAAATTCCCCCATATTCCCATCAAGGACTTAAAGAAAATCATTAGGACCTGTAAATCCTGTTTACCATTCCTGCAAGTTCCACCCCTGCAATCCCCAGTAACCCAGGAGGTCTTAAACCAAATTGTCTCTGGCAGACTGATGTCACTCACTATGCAGCCTTTGGAAAACTAAAATTTGTGTTTGTCTCAGTTGATACATACTCCCATGCTTGCTGGGCTACTGCCCATATGGGAGAAAGAGCCAAACATGCTCAAAGCCATTTTTTGCAACGCTTTGCTACCCTAGGCATACCACACCAAGTAAAAACAGACAATGGCCCCCGCTTTATTAGCAAGGCCTTGCAAGAATTTTTTGATAAATGGCACATAAGCCACTCCACAGGGATCCCATATAACCCGCAAGGCCAAGCAATTGTAGAGCGCCAGAATAAAACGCTGAAAGACTTATTACAGAAACAAAAAGGGGGAACAAACCCCCACGACCAACTGTGAATGGCTCTGCTTACATTAAATATTTTAAATTTTTCAAAGGATCTATCCTTAACGGCTTTTCAGAGACATTGGACAAACCAAACGCCATATGCCAAAGTGGAAGTACGCTGGAAAGACTAGCTGACTGGGTAATGGCGAGGACCAGATCCACTGATAAGTATGGGCAGGGGATTCGGATGTGTTTCCTATAGGAGATCCGAATCTAATTTGGATTCCTGCCTGCAATTTGAAATTTTGCCCACAGTTGAGCGATGACCAAAGCCCAGGAAGAGACCAAAACAGCCGAAAAACAGACTAAGACCTTATCTAATAGACAGAGAAAGAAATAATGGTGGCTATGTAATCGCTTTAGCCACATGCTTACCTGTTCTCGGCACAGGGAAAAGGGAAAACAAAAAGGAAAACCCAAGAGCACCGCCCGCTCTTGAGGGTCCCCTTGTGCTTCTCTTCCAGGAAATGCCTTTGCCGCATCACCCTTGGTGGACGCTCTGCCTGCTAGTGACTGGCTTCGCTGACTGCCGCTACCGCTGGACTGATCCTTTACAGTCTTCTGGAGGACTTGAAGCATAACAACCTTACTAGAGACTGAAGAGTCCATCTCCACCCGGCCCACCTGGACACCTCCAAAGAAATTCTCCAAAGGACCCAGATTCAAAGAGGACTTTGAGATAAGATTCCAGATGTCCCCCTTTATTGTTGTTGTGTTCATATTGACTATAGGGGCACCTATAACCCAGGCTTGGGGCAATTGGTGTCAACAATGCAATGGGCGCACCTTTGGATTTATTCCATCTACTTGTTGTATTACTAGATATAGCTGTGTTGCGGGAGACAACTATTATTTTGCTGCAGTCCTAATTAAGAGTACTTCTGTCTTTCTATTACTTTCCATTGGTCCTTGTGTTGTTAATAAGCTGATTGGATTCATAAAAAATAGGATGAATACTGTACATCTCATGGTACTTAGGCAACAATATCAATCCCTGCGCAACAATGTGTGGAAACCATATGAGAATGGCTTTAACTATCAAGATGTTGAAACTATAGTCCTATAGCCATGATAAAGTTTTACACTAGAGGTCGATTGACCCCCGCCACTGAAATATTGGCCTATTGAGGTTTCGCAGCCTACTGGATTCTGACACCCACACCGTCAGAGTCCCACCTTCGATGAGGTGACTCCGGTAGGGTTCGCTCCTCTCTGGCTAGCGACTAACCTCCATACAAAAACAAAAAGGGGGAAATGTAGGGTATTCCAGACTCCAAAAGAAAATGCCTGAAATGCTGAATCATTGTTAAGATGGCGCCCGCTGGATGCACAAAGGGCGGGGCTCTGCCTGCTTTCGAAAGGGAGGTGATTTTCTGCTTAGGCCTGCCTCCCACTCCTGATTGGCGACTCAAGTCTTCCGCAAACGTGATCAGCTCGTGGACTCCGTTTACCTGTATGATGTGCCTTCCTGCGTGAAGGGCTTGTGACTGCCTGACCTTTGTGCTGATTGGCCCATGAGTACTATATATGCCTTGCTGTTTGCACAGTAAACGAGTTCCTGCTTTGACTGACATCCCTGTCGCGTCTGTTTGTCCTCAAGATCGGGGATTGGGGATCGGGCGGACAGCCAGCACTTACCTCTCCCGACCTCGCCTTGCCAGGGCATGCTCTCCCCTCATTCCTCTGCAGGTTCGGGGGGGGGGTTCCATGGAGGACTAAAAACCCCGGCAAATATTCTATTCAAGAACTCAAGAATGAATTCTGGTGAGAGATCCAATCGTAGAAGAGCACAATGGAGGGTATTAAAAACAGATTACATATGGTGGAGGAGAGAATAAATGAAATAGAAATTGGAGAAGAGGAATACAAACAACCTCAGGCACAGAGAGAAAAAAGGATCTGTAAGAATGAAAGAATATTGAGAGAACTGTGTGACCAATCTAAACAGAACAATATTCACATTATACGGGTACCAGAAGAAGAAAAGAGAGAAAAAGGGATAGAAAGTGTCTTTGAGGAGGCAGAAAACTTTCCCAATCTGGGGGAGGAGATAGTCTCTCAAGCCATGGAGATGCACAGATCTCCCAACACAAGGGACCCAAGGAAGACAACACCAACACATATAGTAATTAAAATGGTAAAGATCAAAGACAAGGACAGAATATTAAAAGCAGCCAGAGAGAGAAATAAGAGCACATACAAAGGAAAGCCCATCAGGCTACCATCAGAATTGTCAGCAGAAACCTTACAAGCAAGAAGAGAGTGGCATGATGTATTTAATACAATGAAGCAGAAGGGCCTCAAAACAAGAATAGTTTATCCATCAAGGTTATCATTTAAATTTGAAGGAGGGATTAAACAATTTCCAGATAAGCAAAAGCTGAGAGAATTTACCTCCTACGAACCATCTCTACAGTGTATTTGAGGGACTGCTACAGGTGGAAGTGTTCCTAAGGTTTAATAGCTGTCACAAGAGGTAATAAAACCACAGTAAAGAAAATAGAACAGCTAATTACTAAGCAAATGCAAAATTAAATCAACTAGCCCCAAACTCAATCAAGGGATAGACAAAGAGTACAGAGTATATAAAGAATGGAGGAGGAAGAAAAAGGAGGAGAAAAGAAAAACCTTTAGATTGTGTTTGTAATAGCATATTAAGTGAGTTAAGTTAGACTCTTAGATAGTTAGGAAGTTAACCTTGAACCTCTGGTAACCAGAAATCCAAAGCCTGCAATGCCAATAAGTACATACCTATCGATAATCACCTTAAATGTAAAAGTACTGAATGCACCAATCAAAACACATAGAGTCACTGAATGGATAAAAAAAACAAGACCCAACTGTATGCTGCCTACAGGAGACTCACTTTAAAACCAAAGACATACACAGACTAAAAGTGAAGGGATGGAAAACGATATTTCATGCAACTAATAGGGAGATAAAAGGAGGAGTTGCAGTACTTGTATCAGACAAAATAGAGTTCAAAACAAAGAAAGTCACAAGAGACAAAGAAGGACATTACATAATGATTAAGGGGTCAATCCAACAAGAAGATATAACCATAATAAATATCTATGCACCAAACACAGGAGCACCTACATATGTGAAACAAATACTAACAGAATTAAAAGAAGAAATAGAATGCAATGAATTCATTCAAGAAGACTTCAACATTCCACTCATTCCAAAGGACACATCAACCAGACAGAAAATAAGTACCCACACAAACAGAATCAGAAATGAGAAAGGAAAAACACTACGAACACCACAGAAATACAAAGAATTAGTCAGAATACTATGAAAAATCATATGCTAACAAACTGGAAAACCTGTAAGAAATGGACAGCATTCTAGAAAAATACAACCTTCCAAAGCTGACCCAGAAAAGAAAAAGAAAATCTGAACAGACCAATTACCAGCCATGAAATTGAATTGGTAATCAAAAACCTACCTAAGAACAAATTCCTGGACCAGATGGCTTCACAGCTGAATTTCATCAAACATTTAGTGAAGATCTAATACCCATCCTCCTTAAAGTTTTCCAAGAGTAGAAGAAGAGGGAATGCTTCCAAACTCATTCTATGAGGCCAGCATCACTCTAACACCAAAACCAGGCAAAGACTACAAAAAAAAGAAAATTACAGACCCCCTAATGAACATAGATGCAAAAATACTCAACAAAATATTAGCAAACCAAATTCAAAATACATCAAAAAGATCATCCATCATGATAAAGTGGGATTCATCCCAGGGATGCAAGGATGGTACAACATTGGAAAATCCATCAACATCATTCACCACATCAACAAAAAGGACAAAACCACATGATCATCTCCATAGATGCTGAAAAAGCATTTGACAAAATTCAACATCCATTCCTGATAAAACTCTCAACAAAATGGGTATAGAGGGCAAGTACCTCAACATAATAAGGCCATATATGACAAACCTACAGCCAACATAATACTTAATAGCAAGAAGCTGAAAGCTTTTCCTTTAAGATCACGAACAAGACAAGGATGCCCACTCTTCCCACTTCCATTCAACATAGTACTGCAGGTCCTAGCCATGGCAACCAGACAAAACAAAAAAATAAAAGGCATCCAGATTGGCAAGGAAGAAACTAAACTGTCCCTGTTTGCAGATGACATGATATTGTACATAAAAAACCCTAAAGAATCCACTCCAAAACTACTAGATCTAATGTCTGAATTCCGCAAAGTTACGGGAAACAAAATTAATAAGCAGAAATCTGTGGCATTCCTATACACTAACAATGAACTAGCAGAGACAGAAATCAGGAAAACAATTCCATTCACAGTTACATCAAAAAGAATAAAATAACTAGAAATAAACCTAACCAAGGAAGTGAAAGACCTATACTCTGAAAATTACAAGACACTCATGAGAGAAATTAAAGAAGATACCAATAAATAGAAACACATCCCATGCTCATGGATAGGAAGAATTAATATTGTCAAAATGGCCACCCTGCCTAAAGCAATCTACAGATTTAATGCAATTCCTATCAAAATACCAACAGCATTCTTCAACGAACTAGAGAAAATTGTTCTAGACAATTTGGTACTGGCACAAGAACAGACCCATAGACCAGTGGAACAGACTAGAGAGTCCTGATATAAACCCAACTATATATGGTCAATTAATATATGATAAAAGAGCCATGGACATACAATGGGGAAATGACAGCCTCTTCAACAGCTGGTGTTGGCAAAACTGGACAGCTACATGCAAGAGAATGAAACTGGATTATTGTTTAACCCCATACACAAAAGTAAACTCAAAATGGATCAAGGACCTGAATGTAAGTCATGAAACCATAAAACTCTTAAGAGACAACATAGGTAAAAATCTCCTGAATATAAGCATGAGTAACTTCTTCCTGGACGCATCTCCTCGAGCAGGGGAAACAAAAGCAAAAATGAACTCATGGGACTACATCAAACTAAAAAGTTTCTGTATGGAAAAGGACACCATCAATAGAACAAAAAGGCATCCCACAGTATGGGAAAATATTTGTAAATGACATATCTGACAAGGGGTTAACATCCAAAATATATAAAGAACTTACATGCCTCAACACCCAAAAAGCTAATAACCCGATTAAAAAATGGGCAGAGGATATGAAGAGACAGTTCTCCAAAGAAGAAATTCAGATGGCCAACAGACACATGAAAAGATGCTCCACATCACTAATTCATCAGGGAAATGCAAATTAAAACACAATGAGATATCACCTCACACCGTAAGGATGGGCAGCATCCAAAAGACTAAGAAGAACAAATGCTGGCAAGGATGCGGAGAAAGGGAAACCCTCCTACACTGCTGGTGGGAATGTAAGCTAGTTCAACCATTGTGGAAAGCAATCTGGAGGTTCCTCAAAGAAACTGAAAACAGAAATACCATTTAACCTGGGAATCCCACTCCTTGGAATTCACCCAAAGAATACAACTTCTCAGATTCAAAAAGACATATGCACCTCTATGTTTATCACGGCACTTTTTATAATAGCCAAGATATGGAAGCAACCTAAGTGTCCACTAGTAGATGAATGGATAAAGAAGAGGTGGTACATATACACAATGGAATACTATTTAGCCATAAGAAGAAACAAATCCTACCATTTGCAGCAACATGGATGGAGCTGAAGGATATTATTCTCAGTGAAACAAGCCAAATGAAAACAAGTGCCAAATGATTTCCCTCATTCGTGGAGTATAACAACAAAGCGAAACTGAAGGAACAAAATAGCAGCACACTCAGACTCCAAGAAGGGACTAGTGGTTACCAAAGGGGAGGGGTGTGGGAGGTCTGGTGTGGAGGGTGGGAGAAGGGGATTGAGGGGTATGTTTAGTACACATGGTGTGGGGGTTCAAGGGGAAAACAGTGTAGCACAGAGAAGGCTTATAGTGAATCTGTGGCATGTTAATACACTGGAGGACAGTGACTGCATTGGAGTATGGGTGGGGACTTGATAATATAGGTAAATGTAGTAACCACATAGTTTTTTCATGTGAAACCTTCATAAGAGTATTTATCAATAGTACCTTAATAAAAAAAATAATTAATAAAATTAAATTTAAAAAAGAATATAACATGACAACTTCCATGGCAAACATGGATTTCCCCATGTCATTCTTTTCAATAGATGCGCAGCATTCCTTTCTGTATGGAGGCTATGCCAGAACTTATTTTAACAATTCAAGTTGCTTCTAATTTTATGCCAATAATGCTTCCCTGAAAACATTTGTAGACAAACTTTAGAGGATGAGTATTAATATTTTTTTAGATACATTCCTAAAAGTGCTGCTGCTGTATCATATCATATGTGTTAGAAAATGGAAGAATAATTTTGAACTCTAAAATTATGAATAGCTTTGGGCTTTTGGCAATACTTAAATGTTTTAATAAAATTATTCTTTTAAAATAGTTTTTCATTTTAAGAAATCTTACCTGATGAACAAATATCCCTAAAAAGGTTTACAATTAAAAATGCACTCTCAGTGACTAAGAATTCAGATAAATGGCATGATCCCTCCCTATCCTCTCTGAGTCTTGTGTGTTAAAGTTTACATATTTGACTCCTATAATTGTCACACCTATATGATGTGTGTGTTATTATCCCCATTTAAAAAGAGAGGAATCAAAATATGATCTCTGATGTGGTAGTTCCAGGTATGGAGTAAGATCCCACTGGATATATGGTGACACCCTTTCCCCTTGCAGATGTGACTAAAAATCTGGACAAAACACAAAAAGCAACTAAAGCACTGGTGGGGAATGCAAATGCACTTGGAAGACAGGGACCCACAAGTAACTTATGGACTCTGGAGCTTTGAGCCTAGGACAAAGAACAGTCCAAATGGTGGACACAGCAGCAGATGTGCACAAGGACATACCACAATCTTTATGGTCTGAGAAAGAGAAAAAGGAGGTGGGGAGACCAGAAGCACTGACAGTGTGGGGAAATCTTGTAAGGGGAAGACCCAGAGAGGGGAATCCCCAAACTGTCTGACCACATCTGTCTGACATTTGAATGACTCATGTGCAGAACAGACTCAAAGCAGCCCAGCTAAGGACAAAAGACTTGAACAGAGAATGGAGCTGCAGCATAAGATAAGAAAGAGTATGGAGTCCAAGCCCAGACAGAAACAGTGCCGCCTATAAGCTAGGAGACCAGCCAACAGTGAAAAGCAGCAGAACCCCAATCTCCATAAATTAACAACTCAGAATACCCAGAGTACAATCCAAAATTACCCAACATAGAAAGAACTAAAAAATGGAACACAGGTTTTAGGAAAAAAAAAGAAATCAAATGTGATCCCAAGATAAATCAAATGTTGGAACTGACACAAGAATTTATTTTAAATTAAAGTATCATTGATACACAATCTTACATTGGTTTCAAATATACAACACAGTGGTTCAAAGTTACCAATATTATTAAATCCTCACCCCCGCAGTTACTATCTGTCAATATAGTAAGATGTCACAGAACCATTTACTATGTTCTCCATGCTGTACTACCATCACCATGACCAACTTATATTATGATTGATAGTCTACCAACTCCAACCATCCCCCTTGGTAACCGCCAGTGACTTCTCAGTTTTGTTCCTTCTGTTTTGCTTTGTTTTTATACTCCACAAATAAGTGAAATCATATGGTATTTGCCTTTCTCTGCCTGGCTTTTTTCAGAGTATAATACCCTCTAGATCCATCTATGTTGTTGCAAATACGAGGATTTCTTTTCTTTTTATGGCTGAATGAAATTCTATTGTGTATACGTACCACATCTTCTTTAGCCATTCATCTACTGATGGACACTTAGGTTGCTTCCATATCTTGGCTACTGCAAATAGTGCAGGGATAAACATAGGGGTGCATATGTCTTTTTGAATCAGGGATTTTTTTTTCTTTGAGTAAATTCCTAGGAGTGGAATTACCGGGTCAAATGGTACTTCCGTTTTTAGTTTTTTTGAGAAACCTCCATACTGCATTCCACAGCAGTTCCACTAATTTGCAGTCTGACCAACAGTATAAGAGGGTTCCTATTTCTTCACACCCTCGCCAGCATTTGTTATTTCTTGTCTTTTGGATAGTGGCCATCCTAAATGGTGTGAGGTGATACCTCACTGGTTTTAATTTGCATTTCCCTGATGATTAGTGATGTGGAGCATCTTTTCATGTGCCTGTTGGCCATTTGTATTTCTTCTTTGGAGAAGTGTCTGTTCAGGTTCTCCACCCTTCTTTAAAACAGGTTATTTGTTTTTTGGGTGTTGAGGCATATGAGTTCTTTATATATTTTGGATGTTAACCCTTTATCAGATGAGTCATTTACAAATATATTCTCCCATACTGTAGGATGTCTTTTTGTTTTGCTGATGGTGTTCTTTGCTGTACAAAAGCTTTTTAGTTTGATGTAGTCCCATTTGTTCATTTTTTATTTTGTTTCCCTTGCCCAAGGATATGTGCCCAGGAAAAAATTGTTCACGTTTATATTAAAGAGATGTTTGCCTATGTTTTCTTCTAAGAGGTTTATGGTTTCGCGACTTACATTCAGGTCTTTGATCCATTTTGAGTTTACTTTTATGTATGGGGTTAGACAGTAATCCAATTTCATTCTCTTGCATGTAGCTGTCCAGTTTTGCCAACAACAGCTGTTGAAGAGGCTGTTATTTCCCCACTGTATATCCATGAGTCCTTTATTGTATATTAATTTACCATATATGTGGGAACTAACAAGAATTTTAAAGTGCATATTGTAACTATTCTCAATTAAGAAAGGCAAATGTTCTCAATATATTAAATATGAACAGAGAAATGAGAAGTCTCAGTAGAGAGATAAAAACAATTAAAAAGTCAAGGGAAAGTTCTAGAATGGAAAACTATTTCTAAAATAAAATGGAATTAACAGGAGAATGAACACACAGTGGAAAGATGAAGTGAATTATAAGACAGATGATGCAACATTTCTATATTTTACATGAAGTAGTATATTATTAACAATAAATGAACTGTGAAGAGTTAGGGACATTATGTACTGTAATCTCTAGGAAAACCACTGTAAAAGTAATACTAAAGGGTATAACTATTGTAAAAGTAATATAAAAAGACAGTATATTTCTATACCAAAACATGTACATGAATGTTCAAAGCATCAGTATTTATAATAGCAAAAACTATAAGTAATCCAAAAGTCCATCAACTGATGAATGAATTGTTTTTAATTGTGATATATTTATATATAATAAAAAGGAGCAAAAAAATAATACACAAAAGTGACATGGATGAATCTCTAAAAACATGATCCCAAGTGAAAGAAGGCAACACACAAAAGACTATATACAGTGTGATCCCATTTAGATAACCTTTTAGAAAAAGCCAGATTATAGTGACAGAAAGCAAATCACAGCTTGATTGGGGTTGAAGTGCAGGAGAGGGTCTCACACACAAGCAAAGGAGCTAGAAGGTGAGAAATTCACTTACACAATTGAATACATTAACAAATCCATCAACTGTGGTCTTAAAAACTTGTTATTTAACTGCATGTAAACAAGACCTTAATAAACATAAAAGAGGAGAAAAATAGAACAGAGGAATCAGAATTTCAGAAGTCTAATTTACTGATGATACACAGTAAGTGGTCAAACTAGACAAAACAAAAGTCTTCAAGTCCCTAGTCCAGTCTTTATATTATACTTGAGTTGCCTCATGGCTTTCCTGTTATTAAAAATGATGACAAATATATTCAAAATGTAAAATTTAATCAAGATTCAAAGAACCTAAAATTATATACAATCAGAAAAAAATAAATAATGTAATTTTAAATTAATAACCTAACCACACTAATGGAAATAAAAACTAACCCAAATAATATTAAACATGATATGCATTCAGCATCAATGTGAAACATAATGTACATTTATACAACAAATATTTAATATGTTTAACATATAAATTAAACATTAAAAACTCTAAACAAATCTTGAACCCTATTTAGTAGGTTTCTTTTTCCACAGTAGAAAGAGTTGCTATGAATGTGGCAACTCTGAAGCTACTTTAAGCAAGTGAATAAATAAATATACTAATGATGCTGGAAGCCAGGGTTCTCACTATTGGAGATGGGAGATACAAATATAATAGATGGTAGAAGGCAAGAAATAAACGTCTGGTGTTGGACTAGAAATAGAATTTTCAGAATAAAATCATGGTTATTTATGCATATATCAATGTATTCATTTACATGTGTGTGGACTGTCCAGAAACAATACATGCCTCATGTAATAGTTATATCTTCATTAATCTATTCATAAAAGAAACCTTGAAATGACACTTCATTTTAAAAGGGCAATAAAGTATTGTTTTATAATCTGGCATATAAAAGTCAGGAACTGTTCCAAATTACTAAAATCTCAACATTTATAAGCACAAAATCATCACCATTTTCTAATAAAAACATTTTTCCCACTTTAAAGATGTACATATGAACAAAGATGATATTTTTCAAATAATACAAATAACTACATATGTGCCATTTCTGTTGTACATTTATGGTAGTAACAATCCTTAAAATGAATAAAAGTTGGACTGACAAGTGACTGGGTAGTTTGGGGGAAGTATTATTTTAAAAGCATGTCTATACAAAAATTGTACATGACAAAAACTATTTTGTGAATTCATTAAAAAAAATTTATGTAAGTTAGTAAAATATGAAAAGAACCCTTTGGCATTATATTCACAGGCAGGTAATTAAATAAAGATTCAAATCTTGTTACTTTACCTGTCAAAAAATCTAATACTTCATTGCCAAGGGACATAAATACAAATTTATTTCTAGTGTGTGTAATGGCACTCATATGTCAATTAGGTTACCAGAATTAGGCCTTTTACAGGGCTAAAAACATTAACAGAGGATTTTTTAAAAGTCTACTTAAAGCTAATTCATTCTCATGAATTCTTTTCTTCTTCCCTCAGGAAATTTTTGGTTGGGTCTTACTTGGCACCACCAGTAATATAAAGTTAACATTTCAGACCCACCTTCAGAAAGTCTGTGGTCCAGCAAACTGGTAGACATGAAAACAAGAAACTATAATGAAAAGAAGCAAAAATGCTCTAATGTATCCTAATAAGATGAATTGGGTAGTTTAGTCTACATAGAAAGATCAGGTTAGGCTCTAAAGGAGGAAGTGGCTGACATTAGAAAGAACTCAACGCTGAATGAGAAGACCAAAAAGTAAGTCTCAGTTTTCCTTCTCATTGGCAACAAAGCTATCAGTCATTTCTGTGAATGATAAACCCTGAATGACTAAAAAAAGCTCAGAGCTGTGAAACAGGTATGCAAATTGTAGTAGTCAGAAGTATATTCTATGTCCAAAGTGTAGCATGAATAATATATCCTATAATGGCAATGTTAAACTGCTGTACAGCAGTAGAAAATGTGCAATAAGAAAGGTATTACTTATCAATTTTATACCTTTCTCAACTGGCAGTTTCCTTATTTGACAAATATGGAATTCCTTATGCCCTCTGCCTTAATAAAAGAAAAACCTCACTTAATTGAGGCATATTAATATAATTCTAAAGCAGTTGATTACTATTCTACAAAATCCAATAGATCAACTTTTCCCAAAACAACCAGTCTCATGACACAGTAAGTTTGGCTATGTATCATAATGCCCTTTAAGAAAGTTACAAGACAAGCCAATAAAACATATTAGATGCTCTGTGGAGTCCTGCAATAAGCAACATGTTGTCTTTTCTATTTTTTTTTAATTAGATAAGGGAACCTAGCTCTCCCATTTAACATTCTCAGAATATTTTGTATTAAGGTATTAGTATTTGAGGATTTAAGACTATTTGTTTGTAAGTAACCCTAAAAGTCTCATTATAGTAATGTGTAATTTTGCTAAACTACAAATTTGAAGCACATCTGCTGAATGGCTGCTCTGTGGGAATAAATTCCTGAAGATCTTAGCCAACTACCAGATATCCATATCTCAGTGTAGCTTCTCAGTATTTTATAGTGGTATTCATAAAAGAATCAGGCCGTATCTTTCACTAATACTAAGGGTCTACTGTAATCCCTCTAACACTTGAAGAATATATTATAAGAACCATGCCTATTTCCCTGTATCATAAAATGAAAGTATTAAAGAACATGATATATAAATTAGTATATACATATATATATATCCAAGATGCCTTACAGAAACACCAACAGCAGTTAACACTGCTTACTATGTCCTAGACATTGTTCTAAGTGTTTTGTGTCTATTAACTTATTTAATTCTCACAATAACTCTGAGGTGGTACTATTATTACTCATTTTACATATGAGGAATCTCAAACACACAGAGCTTAAATTAATTTGCTCATGAACACATAGCTTGCAAATGACAGTCATTGAAGACTTCTAAAGTTATAAGATGTCTTAAGCAGCTTCCAACACATAGTCCACCTTGTCAGGCTTGCTGATCCTTTTCCTTCAAACATTTCCTTGAAAGGACCTCATCATGCCACTGCAAAACGTGAATTTTAACATTCAAGATAATACTGAGAGAAGCTTTACTTTTGCAAAATAATCCTTTCTTCAGACATCTTTCTTTTCTTTAGTTACCATGTGGATCAACTAGGAATGTGTTGCATGTAACAGAAAGCCAGACTGGAGGGAGCAATATTGGAGGCTCAGATACTCATTAGGAAGGTACTGCATCAGTCCAAATCAGAGATGATGATAGCCTGGAATACAGCAATGAAAAGGTTGGTATGGATAAGCAGAAAGAGGTAAGAGGCATTTAGAGACAAAAATCCATAGTAATGGTGACTTTGGAAATGAGGGGGAGTTAGGAGATAGTTATCAGTAAGGAGCAGTTTGGGGAGAAAGATAATTTCAGTTTGGCACAGGTTTGATTGATATGTCTGCAAGACAGCCAAACAGAAATGTCCTACAGGCAGCTGACATTCAGGGAGTTGTCTGAGCTGCGGATAAACAATCCAGAGTTGTGAGCATGGAAATGGCAATTGAGGCAATGAGATTATGCAGCCCAGAGCAAGCAAGAGAGGAGCCTCTAGAGCAGAAGCTTCTAGCATGCACTAAATCCTCAACAAATATTTGATGAGTAAATGAAGAAAGACAAGCAATGGAAGAAGAGCCAGCAAAGGACTATACACATTTTGGTCCCAGTCATCCCTTCTAGCCTCATTCCCAAGACAGGTCACCACTTTGCCCTCATAAACAAGTCACTTTAGGTTACAAGAAATCACCAGCCACTCCAAAACGACACTATTCACCTTTACACTTTATTTTTCCCCTTTCCTCTACCTGAATCAAATGCTTTCCTCACCTCATCTCCAACAGATTCCTACTTGTTCCTCAAGGTTCAGCTCAAAAATCTCCTTTGCTGCCTTTGTTCATTCAGGATCAGGCTTTAATGGAACATTTTTCTCAATTACTGCTCTAGCACAATGTATCACTATATTTTGTTACTCATATAGAAGACAAGTCCTCTCCATTTCAGAGTTTCTCAAGGTAAGGCATCCTTAGCACCATGCTTGCCTTGCTAGAAGTAGTTAATAAATACCTGGTGAATCAAACACATTTTGTGAAAGGGCGTAAGAAATAGTTTTAAAACTGAGCTAGAAGAATTCTCTGGGCCTCCATTTAATTACCTGAAAAATGAAGATACTAGACCTTCCTCAGTGGGTTATAGTTGAGGAATAAATTCAAAAACATATGAAAAGTGCTTACTCCAGTGCCTGGCACACAGAATAATTTAATAAATGAGTCTTGAAAAATAAAACTAAGCCTGCAAGAATGTTTGGGACCAAATTATTAAGGCCCTTAGTATCTTCACTAAGTTTGCCTCTTTTCCCAGATAAATTTCAAAATGTCAATACTTGCCCTGGTATGGATCCCTGTGAGGTATCCCATTATTAACTTCTTTATTCGGAGTGGAACCCAGATGTTCTTGACACTGCATTGTGTTCCCTCATTTGACAGTCTCCCTGTCTTACGACATGTCAGTTTGGGGCTTTAGCCTTCATTGGGGTGGAACCTTAAAAAATTTTTAAATGTCTACTTTTAGTAGAGTGGAGTATGGATAGAGGGTGGTATTATATAAGAAACAAAAGAGAGGGGGCAAGAGGAGAGAAATGAGAGGAGGGGGAAAGAGGCAGAGGAGAAAAATGGCCAACATTTTCTCACCCTCCATGGCTCAGTGACATACAAACTCAGGCAGCAGGGTTCTCTGTGAAGAACCAAGATAGCAATATGGATACTGAATACCACAAAACAAATAAGTCCACCCCATCCTAGCATTTACAGGTCCTGAAGTGAGTTATTAAGCAGTCCACTTGGTCACTCCAGTGCGAAGACTTTCACATTAAAAGTCCCTCCCAGGGTGGAAATGTAAATTAGTTCAATCACTGTGGAAAGCAGTATGGAGGTTCCTCAAAAAACGAAATATAGAAATACCATTTGACCCAGGAATTCCACTCCTAGGAATTTACCATAAGAAAACAAGATCACAGATTCAAAAAGACATATGCAAACCTATGTTTATTGCCACAGTATTTGCAATAGCCGAGATACGGAAGCAATCTAAGTGACCATCAATAGATGAATGGATAAAGAAGATGTGGTACATTGGTACATATACACAATGGAATATTATTCAGCCATAAGAAGAAAACAAATCCTACAGTTTGCAACAACATGGATGGAGCTGGAGGGTATTATGCTCAGTGAAATAAAACCAGGCAGAGAAAGACAAGTACCAAATGATTTCACTCATTTGTGGAGTTTAACAACAAAGCAAAACTGAAGGAACAAAACAGCAGCAGACTCACAGACACTGAGAAGGGACTAGTGGTTACCAAAGGGAAAGTGGATGAGGAGGGTGGGTGGGAGGAAGGGAGAAGGGAATTAAAAGGCATTATGATCAGCACACATAATGTAGAGGGGGAGAAGGCAGTATAGCACAAAGAAGACAAGTAGTGACTCTATAGCATCTCACTGCACTAATGGAATGTGACTGCAATGGGGTATATGTGGGGGACTTGATAATATGGGTGAATGTAGTAACCACAATGTTGCTCATGTGAAATCTTCATAAGATTGTATATCAATGATACCTTAATAAAATTGTGTATACACACACACACACTAAGGTAAGTAAATAAATAAAAAAAGTAAAATGGAAAAAAAAGTCCCTCCCAGGGATACAGAGTTTTCCTTCTGGCTTATTTTACAGTGTAAACAAATAACCGATTACCATGGTTAATTGGGAAGTCTACATAAACATGAAAAAGAGACCAAGAACAACAAATGGAGGGAAAAAGGCACTAGAGGAAATGAGTAATTCAGAAAAGGAGAGGATCTCTGATTATTTCCCTCAAAGAGTCAAGAGATCAAAGAAAATTAAAGCATTTTAAAATATATAAATATTAAAAATATTAAAAGCATCCATAAAAGAGCAGGGTAGTATGAAAATATATTAAAGAAGAAAGATCTTCCTAGAAATTAAAAAAGTTATTACCAAAATTAAAAACCCAATAGTAAATTGGAAAAAGTCAAGAAATTCTCTGAGGAAGTAAGACAGTAAAACAGAAGAAGAGAACATTAAAAAGTAAGAGAACTACTGAATTGTTCACTTAAAATAGTTAATTTTATGTTATATAAATTTTACCTCAATAAATTATTTTTTAAGGGGAGGGAATAACTGGCCAATATCTCTTAAAAGTCAGGCACAAATGGATCCTGGGGCTGTCAGAGTGGGCAGTTAGACTTAAGCAGGAGAAAGGGGCCAGGCCCAGCACCAAGGAAGACTCTGCCCGGACCAACTGCTAAGCCCTCCGTAGTTCCCAGTTCCACAGTCAAGGCCACCTAGCTTATCAGGAGGCCCAGACAATCAAAGACACATAGATTATCAAGAGGCCCAGCACCACAGGGGCTTCCCTGATTACAGGGCATGCACAAATTTCAAAGACCTTGTCCAAAAGTAACCTTACCTCATTAAAATAACTGTAAATCTAATCAGCATTGCAGTTTTGGCTCCCCCCTGTGGGTTTCACTTAGGTACTTATGGGTAAGGTGCCTGTGCACTGAAAAAAGGGTTATATATAAGAGCTGTCAATCAACTTGTCAGTTAAATGACATAAGATGCAGGGCAGGACTTCCTGCCATCTTAAGAATAAATAAAAGCCAACCTAACCCTAATAGCAGGGCTGCTTCTAGTTTCCAGAAGCCTGCTATCCTATCTCTAGAGGGTACTTTTCACAAGCTCACTCTCCTGTCCCTAGAATGTACTTTTCACTTTTAACCCAATAAATTCTTCACTGCTTTTTCTTGCCATCTGGTCTCTCTACTGAATTCTTTCCTTTGAGAAGACAAGAACTGGGGCAATACAACACTTTCCACCAGTAACAGGGCCATAGGCTGTCATTTTGAAAAGTTGATAATCTAAAAGAAAGAATAAGAAAAATCTATTGTCAGAGCACTCAAAGGAAGAAAAAAAAATATGGAGAGAACTTTTTTTAAAAACATGATTTTAAAACCAGGAAACTTTGAAGAGCAATTTGGTTGTACATAGATAAATTTTAAAGTTTATTTCCTACAACTCAGTAATTCCAACTTTAGGTAAACACTCTAGATAAAAATCTCAAACACAAGAAAATGCATTAAGGATGTTCCACAACACTTTTTATAATAAGAAGCATGGAAATTACAAACAACCTAAGTTGTAATCTATATGAGAATGAATAAATAAAATGTGATATGTGGTATAGTCACACAGTTGACTACTATATGGCAATTAAAACTAAACTGTTGATTCACTTAATAAATATATACTGAGTGCCTGCTATATACCAGATACTGTTCTAGGTGCTGGGGATTCCACAATGAGCAAGACAAAAGTCACTGCCCTTAAGAGTTTACAAATAGATCTACATATACCAGCATGGAATGGAGAGAAGACAAAAAAAAAGCTATTAAATGGTAACTACATAAATACTTAAATTATCCACTAAGCAATCCTACATATTATTTATGTACATAAATATGTAATTATATTCTTTAGTGACGTTAAAAAATACATGCAAAAATCATAATAAGGTTCTTCTGGAAAGAGGAAAAAAAGGGAATAGGGCTGAAGATGCAGGTCAAAGGGAACTTCAATCTGAAACTTCTATAAATGTTTTATTAGAAAAAAAGGAGTCAATGTGTCAATTAACAATGGTCAATTCTGGGTATTTGAAACACTAGTATTTCTTATTAATCCCTTAGCTTTATTTATTACCAAAAAGAAGTAAAAGTACCTAAAGAAATAATTCAGAGGGTCCTACATTCACCTAATAAAGGCTCTAAAAAGAGAAGAAGGTATAGAGGAAATCAGTAAAGAAAAAAATATAAGAGAATTTCCCAAAGTTGAAGTAAGACATAGGTAATGATACTGAAAGAACCCAGTAAAAAAGGAAAATTCCCAATACAATAAATGGGAGGGTACCCAGACACAATTGTAAATTTTTAGAATACCAGGGATAGAGAGGGAGGATTCTAAAAAAACTTACAGACTGAAAATAAGAAGGAAAAAGGAAGAAGAAAAATGAGGCTAGCACCAGACTTTTTATGATTAATGCCCTAAAAATAATGAAAGAAAATGATTACCACTTACAATCCTACAGCTATCCAAAATATCACTCAGGTGTGAGGGCAAAATGAATGCAGTTTCAGGCATAAAATGCCTCAGAAAATTAATTTTTATCCATCCATTCATATGGAATTAAATTACAGAAGGATGTGGTCTAAGAAGGAAATGGAAGAAACTAAGAGAAAGGAACCAGAAAATATATCCAACCCAAAGAGTGATAAACTGAAATCCCAAAAGAAAGATGCACAGCAGGGCTAAAGAAAGACCACTTCAGACTGGAAAAAAAGAGTAGGCACTGCAGAAGGAAAGTACCCAGATGGAAAAAAGCCAAGGAGAAAACTCCATACATGTGGTAATTTTTTTCTCAACCCTACTTACCATATTAACATTGGGGTCGGCCAATTCTTTATTGTGGGGAATTGCTTGTGCAGTGAAGGATGTTTACCAGCATTCCTGGGCTTACACACAACACACCAGTAGCTCCCTCCAAGTCACAACAACCAAAAAATGTCTCTAGACATTACCAAATATCCTGGGGCGACGGCTTGGCAATACTGCCTTTCATTGAGAACTACTATTTAAAAGAACTTAAGGATAGATAAGAGGAAGCAATGTAAGGGAAAAACTGCAATTAGAAATTCCAGGAAGTACAAAAGGCTGCATAAGAAAGAAAATGAAATCAGAGCTTATTTATGTATTTTTTTATAAAAAAACATTTATAGTCACAATAATGCAAACGCTATGAATTTAATTGTGGCTAACGTGTCAACCAATAGTAAAATATGGGGGAGATTTAATTGTAATTAAATGAAAAAATGTACATGTGGGTAAAATTGTAATATTTCCAGAATATCTCACCTGGCTTTAGTGCATCTGCATTTCAACAGGCATTCCTTGGGGGTGGAGAAAGTATGGCTTTAGTTTATCTGCATATCAATAGGCATTCCTCAAGAGTGGACAGCAGTTCATCTCCATATCAGTAGGTAATTACCTGGGCAACAGCTTATCTGAACCTCAGAGGTGAGGGGGAGGGCTCGTTTTGCTTCTGCCAGAGCAGGAAAGAGGACGCCCCAGATTGCAGTTTGTAAGCAATAAACAAATTTTAAACTTTATTTTTCCCTTTGACTGATTCTGGTTTTAGAGGTATTTTGTCCCAGGATTTCCTCTCCCCATAGTTACAGTATATATCATCTACCTTGACATTGGAAAAAAATACAATTAAGTAAGAAGTGAAGCAAGTAATAGCCTCCTAAAAATAACAGAATGTATTAGAGAGGGCAGGTTAAGTAATAGAACAAGGCTGAATATTCATCTATCACATCAACCAACAGATAAAGAATAAAATGAAAACTTACAAAGCCAAGATAGCTTGATAAAAGCATATTACTTTGAAAGAGGAAGAAAACCATCAGGAACATTTAAGAGTTAAAGTAGGACGCAGTGGGAGAGACAGAGCAAAACTATTGCTTTTCATTTAAGTCCTTCAGTTATCATTTGATATGTTTAAGCTATAATCATACATTACTTTGATAGAAGTTTTAAGTAATTTTTAAAAAATCAATGAGTATCTTTTATAAGAAATCATTTACCATAAATGAAACTAGAACAGTATCATGAACCATCCATATACTGAAGTTTTGCTGTAATCTAATTTTATAAGTGCTATTAACAGGCATTCATTCTGTTTACTCAACAAATATTCAATAAAATCTACTTTAACTTTTGAATTAAAAAAAAATCTACATTATTTAAATGTCAAAGCAAGTTTTGACCTATGGGCAATGGAGAGACATTCTTGACCTGGCCATGTCCCAATTAAAAGGTCTATTTTAAGTAGATTAGCCTACAATTGTAAATAAAGTAGATGTATGGGACAGAAACTGGATGTGGAACTATCAGTTAGGAGGCTATTGTACAAGTTTAAATGCAAAGCAATTTGAAGGTGTGTACAGAATATGATGGTAACAGTCAAAGCAGACAGAAGGAAATAACAGTGGGATGGGGACAATGACAATTATGATAATGCTAGCAAATAATGACTGCACCTTTAAATGCCAGACAGCATGCTCATCATCTGACATTTATGTCATTTAATCATCGTAATAATTCTGGAAAGAAAGCAGTATTTTACACCATTTTACATGTAAGAAAATTCAGATTAATTAACCTGCAAAGTTATACAGTTTGTAAAGAGTGGAATGGTATCTGAGAGAAATAGCAAACTTGGTAGAAAAATAACTAGAGGAAGTACTGAACATTATTCTATTGATCTGCCTTAGGAACAATATACCTTTCAATTAATGATCCAGTAATCATACCCACTTCATAAAGGATTGAGGCAGAAAGAAATAAAGCACAGAGTTAACTGAAGACAGAAGGAAACAGGAAGTAAATATAAAATTCCGTAACTGCATTTATGGAAGATACAAGAAAAAAAATCACACAGTACTGCAATGTTCTTTGTAAAAGGTATAGGAGACTCTAGTTATCTAAGGCCACTTATAACTGAGCCAACATTTCTTAGAAAAGAATGAAGAAAAAGGGCTTACTAGGCCTGTATTTTGTTAAAATAAATAAATAAAACTGTTATTTTATATTTAATAAAATTTAGCTTTTAATTTCAAATACATGCTCATTGAAATATTCTCCTCTAATTTAATCCCAGGAATTTAGCATTTTGCCAGTTAGAAAAGCTTGGTACCTTCTGGCAACCAAAATTTTTCTGTGCTCTTTTACTCTCCAATCAATTATAAAATATAAAACTTGGACTGATACCTACTCCTGGAATATTTTACTTCATATTTTTATCTTTCACTGACTATTGGCCATTCATTCCTAACTACTTGTTATGTATTTGATGTGAAGGTTAATTTTTATAATTAAAAAAATTAAAATTACTTGCATTGGAATCCCATACCTAAAAAATTATCAAAGTCAAATTTTGAAAAAATATTCTGCTGCATAAAATGATTCAAATGGAAACATTATTCATGACTACTAATCTATTCCTTAATAACCCACTACATTTACAATATTATCAAGTTTTAGTTAATGTCAATCTAATACTTACATTAAGTCCATTTATATGTCTAGTCCCACTTATGTCACAGGATAAACAAATACAAATAATTAGCACTCCAGAAAAACAATCTGTCTTTCTAAACATTTTCAAATTAAAATTAAAATCTGAAAAAATAAGATAATCACTGCAGACTAAAATCCACCAAGTGGAAATCTAAAGCATAAAAACATTGTGCTAAAAGACAAACGAAAGCTCACGGCTATAGATAACTAGAAAGTACACTCAACCTCATTATTGCCACCTTGAGCATAACACAGTATTTTCTCATGGGTAAAATAAAGGGGTTGCACTAAATGACCACTCAATTTCTCATTCAGACGCTACATGTCATGATTATCAGAAGATACAACTCAAAAGAACTTTTCTTTGCTCAGTATTCTAGAGCAATAAGCTATACTGTTATTTCGGAGGAACAGTAGACAGTCAATACTCTACCTCAAGTATATAAAACTTGTAATATTTAAAGAAATTGTAAGGACAATCTTAAAAATCAAGAGAAGAATGAATTATTGGTTATTTATGCCATATTTTTTCACTATTAAAGGTTCTTTAAAATTAGGAACTTCAAGAAGAAAAACATGGAGTTCCTCAAAGCAACAAGAGACCATCACTCTCAAACAACCAAAACAAACTGGATGAGCTATAAATTCATAGTTTTTTAAACCCATCAGAAAATTGAGGCTACAAATAAACTTATATGAACTAAACTCTAGAAAAGTGACAAGTCCTTCCTAGGAGAGAAGAGGCCCACAGTTGTTCCATTTTTGCTGAAGGAAGAAGAATTTACCATACTTTGAATAGAAAAATCAGCCAGACTTTTAACAAACTTTTACAGCCACATATATATAGTTGGCTTCACAGATTAGAATTCAGCCACAAGCAAGTCTGCATCTACTTGCCAGCTCTCACAGTTTTCACCAAGTGCTCAGGTGCAGGCCAAAAACTAGGATCAGAATTTAAAAAAAAAAAGAGAGAGAAAGAGAGATTGAAAAGTACATGACAGGCACTGTGGGCTTTTAGCAGCAGAAGGCTGAGCCCAGAGCAGGGGATCTGATGTGTATCTGCTGAGCACATCAGGCTTACAGCTACAGATGGTCATGTGCAGGGCAGGAGGGAAGGAAGAACTTCTCACTTCCCCCACCTTCCCCACTCCTGCATCTCCTGGCACTCAGGCTTACAACTATAGGGAGTGAGATGGGACTGCTGAAAGAAATCACTTCAAGGATATAGGCAACAGGGTAAAGGAGGCATAAAAAGCAAAACATAAATCATGAATCTGACAATTGGGTAGTAAAATAAAGAGAAATAGGTGTCCCATAGATTCAAAGTTGGCAGTTGAGCTGTGAAGCAAGAGCAGATCTCTGGAATCCACAGTGTTCGGATCCCAAGTCCTGTTGAAGAGAAAGTTGTGATCCCATCTTCAAAGCACCTGAACCAGGGTTGACCTGATTCAAACCAAAGCTGAAAGTCACAATAACTATAAATCTGATTCATTCATCCACCCAAACTCCTACCCTCTCCAGATCTAGAGGAAAGACATGGAAATGAAAATTGAATATTATTTATTTCATTCTCCACAGTTCTTATATACAAAAAGTCTAGTATGCAATAAAAAAATTGCATGGCAAATCATAAATAAATAAACTACACACACACACACACATATATATATATATATGTATACAATTAAGGGACAAAATAGCCAATAGAAAGAGACCACAGATGAGCCAAATGTTGAGACGGGTAGGCACTCGAAACTTGCTATGATACACATGAAAAGACTTCCTGGAAAAATTGAACAGTAAGCATGAAGAGATGAGGAATTTCAAAGAATATATAAACTATAAAAAACATAAATGCTAAAAATGAAAAATATACAATCAGAAATAAAGGATTCAATAAACAGGCTTAACAGCAGATGGACACAAAAGAGGAAAGGATTAGTGAACTTAAATATAGGAAGGAAGTAGCTAATTAAAAACACAAAACAATTTGAAGGTTAACAGAATGGAAACTCCAAGAGAACATGGAGTGTCAGTTGAGTCCTAGAAAGAAATGGGAACGAAAATGAAACAAAAGAAACATATGAAAAGATAATGTCTGCATAATTTCCAAAATTGATGAAAGCTATCAAACCAAAGATGCAAAAGCTCAACAAACCCCACAGTGACTAAATACAAACAAAACCGCAGCAAGGCACATCATAGTCACTGGAGAAAAAATAATAAAGAACAAATATTAGTAGCTGTGAGAGAATAAGGACACATTACATACTCGGGAAAAATATAAGAATTTCCACTAATTTTTCTTCAGAAACAATTCATTCCAGAAGAAAATTAAGCCATATCTTTAAAGAAAGAAAAGAGGGCAACTTCTGGGAAGATGGCAGCGTGAGCAGGGCAGCAGAAATCTCCTCCCAAAACTATATTTATCTATGAAAATACAGCAAATACAACTATTCCTAAAAGAGAGACCAGAATGCACAGGAGAGAAGACAGCGTGCAGCTACACCTGAGAGGATATGGCACCCCGCGAGGCGGGTAAGATAAGGAGCCGCGACCCGGCGGGACCAGATCACTCACCCACCCAAGCGCACCGGCGGGAGGAGAGGATTCAGAGCCAGGAGGGAGTGGAAGTACACCTGACGAAATAACCAGCCCAAGTGATCTGCACGGGGAGCGCTGACACACATCGCGGTGTGTAGCAGAGATTGGAGAGACAAAGGGTGCAGGATCTGAGTGGGGAACGCGCCAGGGTGCTTGGAGCTGGCTCCCAGGAAGGAAAAGAAAAGCGCGCACTTTTTTCAGCGGTCTCAAAGAGACAGGCACCCAGCGGAGGAGCCGGATCGCTCCAGCACACTCACCCCAGCAGGCTGGGAGTCCTGGGGAGTTTCGGACCCTTTAGCTGGTGACTGGGAAAGGGTGGCCGCACTTACACTTCCCACAGAGATCTACAGCCTCCCATTCGTTCCCACCCCGGCCACAGCTATAAAGGGCCCTGTGGAGAGGCGCGGCCACAGCTGGGGAACAGTGGAGCAAGAGCGCCACCTACAGCATCCCCACAGAATCTACTCCCAGTGGGCGTTTTGTTTGTTTGTTTGTTTGTTTGTTGTTTTTTCTTTTCTTTTTTCTTTCTTTCTTTCTTTCTTTCTTTCTTTCTTTCTTTCTTTCTTTCGTTCTTTCTTTCTTCTTTCTCTCTCTCTCTCTCTTTCTCTCTCTCTTTCTCTCTTTCTCTTTCTCTCTTTCTTTCTTTCTTTCCTTTTTAAAGTCTTAAAGAGCCCAGCTGACATACGTGGCAACTACCAGCGACCACTTCTATACCATTAAAAAACAGACGAATATGGTCCACACTAAGATCAACCACACAACCCCAGAGACGGAGCCTGAAGGGACGGAAATGCACAGTCTTCCTGAAAAAGAATTCAGAATAAAAGTCATAACCATGCTGATAGATCTACAGAGAAATGTGCAAGAGCTGAGGGAGGAAGCGAGGGAAGTGAGGAAAGACAATGCAGAAATCAGACAAGCAATCTATGGGCTTAACAGCAGACTGGATGAGATGCAAGACACTCTTAATGGAATAGAAATCAGAGAACAGGAATACAGAGAAGCTGAGGCAGACAGAGTTAAAGGATCTCTAAGAATGAAAGAATATTAAGAAAACTGTGTGACCAATCCAAATGGAACAATATTCGCAGTATAGGAATACCAGAGGAAGAAGAGAGAGAGAAAAAGGGATAGAAAGTGCTATGAAGATATAATAGCTGAAAACTTTCCCACACTGGGGAAGAAATAGTCTCACAGTCCACGGAAGCCCACAGATCTCCCAACACAAGGGACCCAAGGAAGATAACACCAAGACACATAATAATTAACATGGCAATGATCAAAGATAAAGACAGAGTATTAAAGGCAGCAAGAGAGAGAAAAAAGATCACCTACAAAGGAAAACCCATCAGATGATCATCAGACTTCTCAACAGAAACCTTACAGGCCAGAAGAGAATGGCATGATATATTTAACGTAATGAAACAGAAGGGCCTCGAACCAAGAATACTGTATACAGCACGATTATTATTTAAATATGACAGAGGGATTAAACAATTTCCAGAAAAACGAAAGTTGAGAGAGGTTGCCTCTCATAAACCACCACTACAGGATATCTTAAAGGGACGGCTGTAGATGGAAGCACCCCTAAGGCTAAAAAGATGTTACCAGAGAAAATAAAATCATAGCAAAGAAAGCAGACCATCCAAATACTAACTAAAGGCAAAGAATAAAACACCTAGTATATAAAGAATGGAGGAGAAAGAATAAGAAGGGAGAGAAATAAAGAAACATCAGACGGTGTTTACAATAACTTAACAAGAAAGTTAAGTTAGATTGTTAGATAGTAAAGAAGCAACCCTTGAACCTTTGGTAACCACGAATCTAAAGCCAGCAATGGCAATAAGTACATATCTATCGATAATCACCCTAAATGTAAATGGACTGAATGCACCAATCAAAAGACACAGAGTAACAGAATGGATAAAAAAGCAAGACCCATCTATATGCTGCTTACAAGAGACTCACCTCAAACCCAAAGATATACACAGACTAAAAGTGAAGGGATGGAAAAAGATATTTCATGCAAACAAGGAGAAAAAAGCAGGTGTTGCAGTACTTGTATCAGACAAAATAGACTTCAAAACAAAGAAAGTAGCAAGAGATAAAGAAGGACATTACATAATGATAAAGGGGTCAATCCAACAAGAAGATATAACCATTATAAATATATATGCACCCAACACAGGAGCATCAGTATATGTGAAACAAATACTAACAGAAGTGAAGGAGGAAATAGACAGCAATGCAATTATTCTAGGAGACTTTAACACGCCACTCACTCCAAAGGACAGATCAACCAGGCAGAGGATAAGTAAAGACACAGAGGCACTGAACAACACACTAGAACAGATGGACCTAACAGATATCTACAGAACTCTGCACCCAAAAGCAGCAGGATACACATTCTTCTCAAGTGCAAGGATGGTACAACATTCGAAAATCCATGAACATCATCCACCACATCAACAAAAAGAAGAACGAAAACCACATGATCACCTCCAAGATGCTGAAAAAGCATTTGACAAAATTCAGCATCCATTCATGATTAAAACTCTCAACAAAATGGGTATAGATGGCAAGTATCTCAACATAACAAAGGCCACTCTTAATAGCAAGAAGCTGAAAGCTTTTCACCTAAGATCAGGAACAAGACAGGGATGCCCACTCTCCCCACTTTTATTCAACATAGTACTGGAGATCCTAGCCAAGGCAATCAGACAAAACAAAAAAATAAAAGGCATCCAGATTGGTAAGGAAAAGTCAAACTGTGACTGTTTGCAGATGACATGATATTGTACGTAAAAAACTCTAAAGAATCCACTCCAAAACTACTAGAACTAATATCTGAATTCAGCAAAGTTGCAGGAAAAAAAATTAATGCACAGAAATCTGTTGAATTCCTATACACTAACGATGAACTAGCAGAAAGAGAAATCAGGAAACAATTCCATTCACAATTGCATCAAGAAGAATAAAATACCTAGGAATAAACCTAACCAAGGAAGTGAAAGACCTATACCCTGAAAACTACAAGACACTCTTAAGAGAAATTAAAAAGAATACAAATAAATGGAAATTCATTCCATGCTCTTGGGAAGGAAGACTTAATATTGTTAAAATGGCCATCCTGCCTAAAGCACCATACAGATTCAATGCAATCCCTATCAAAATACTGACAGCATTCTTCAACAAACTGGAATAAATAGTTCTAAAATACATACGGAACCACAAAAAACCCCGAATAGCCAAAGCAATTCTGAGAGGGAAGAATAAAGCAGGGGCAATCTCACTTCCCAACTTCAAGCTCTAGTACAAAGCCACAGTAATCAAGACAATTTGGTACTGGCACAAGAACAGACCCATAGACCAGTGGAAAAGAATAGAGAGTCCAGATATGAACCCAAGCATATATGGTCAATTAATATACAATGAAGGATCCATGGATATACAATGGGGAAATGACAGCCTCTTCAGCAGCTGGTGTTGGCAAAACTGGACAGCTACATGTAAGAGAATCAAACTGGATTACAGTCTAACTCCATAAACAAAAGTAAACTTGAAATGGATCAAAGACCGGAATGTTAAGTCATGAAACCATAAAACTCTTAAAAATATATATAGGTAGAAATCTCTTGGACATAAACATGAGCAACTTCTTCATGAACATATCTCCACAGGCAAGGGAAACAAAAGCAAAAATGAACAAGTGGGACTACATCAAAGCTTCTGTACAACAAAGGACACCATCAGTAGAACAAAAAGGCATCCTACAGTATGGGAGGATATATTCATAAATGACATATCCAATAAGGGGTTGACATCCAAAATATACAAAGAGCTCATGCAACTCAACAAACAAAAAGCAAATAACCCAGTTGAGAAATAGGCAGAGGATCTGAACAGACACTTCTCCAAAGAAGAAATTCAGATGGCCAACAGGCACATGATAAGATGCTCCACATCACTAATCATCAGAGAAATGCAAATTAAAACCACAATGAGATATCACCTCACACCAGTTAGGATGGCCAACACCAAAAGACAAACACAACAAATGTTGGCAAAGATGTGGAGAAAGGGGAACTCTCCTACACTGCTGGTGGGAATGTAAATTAGTTCAACCATTTTGGAAAGCAGTATGGAGGTTCCTCAAAAAACTCAAAATAGAAATACCATTTGACCCAGGAATTCCACTCCTAGGTATTTACCCTAAGAATGCAGGAGCCCAGTTTGAAAAAGACATATGCACCCCTATGTTTATCGCAGCACTATTTACAATAGCCAAGAAATGGAAGCAACCTAAGTGTCCATCAGTAGATGAATGAATAAAGAATATGTGGCACAAATATACAGTGGTATATCATTCAGCCATTAGAAGAAAACAAATCCTACCATTTGCAACAACATGGATAGGGCTAGAGGGTATTATGCTCAGTTAAATGAACCACATGGAGAAAGACAAGTATCAAATGGTTTCACTCCTCTGTGGAGTATAAGAACAAATAAAAACCTGAAGGAACAAAACAGCAGCAGACTCACAGAACCCAAGAATGGACTAACAGTCACTAAAGGGAAAGGGACTGGGGAATATGGGTGGGTAGGCAGGGATAAGGGGAAAAAGGGGCATTATGATTAGCACACATAATGTAGGGCAGGGCACGGGGAAGGCAGTATAGCACAGAGAAGAGAAGTAGTGATTCTATAGCATCTTACTACGCTGACGTACAGTGACTGTAATGGGGTATGTGGTGGGGATTTGCTAATGGGGCGAATCTAGTAACCACAATGTTGTTCATGTAAGTGTATATTAATGATACCAAAAGAAAAAAAAAGTAATGTCCAACCAACTTACTTATTCTACAAACATTTGCTGAGTGCCTATTCTGTGACAACATTGTGCTAGTCCTAGGAATTTATACAGGAATAGTGCATGGTCATTTACCTATAATAAGTTCAGTTCCAGTGAAGCTTAGTTAACTTGAGGAAAACATAAGTAACCATAGCAAACCATGAGCTAGAGATCGAATGATATAGGAGCTCAGAAGAAGGATAGCTACTTCCTATCAGAGAATTCCTATAATAGGTTATGGCTGTTTTAAACTAATAGGCAAGAATTAGCTAACTTAAATGGGGAAAGGTATCACAGGCAAAAAGAGCAAGATAAGAAGTACAATGGCAGGATACAATATGACATACAAAAGAGACCCACAGCAGGCTGATGTTAGACCATAAACTAAGGGGAGAGTGGGCTCGTGTGTAGGTTAAAGAGAAAGAAAGGGCCATACAAACCTTTGTAAGGAAGATAGACCTCATCCTGTGGGTGACGGCAGATCTAAAAGTTAGACAACCATTTTAGAAAACTCATTCTTATAACCACAGAAAAGGGAGATTTGAGAAAGGAAGCAAGACAACCAATCAAGAGGCTACTAACATGCTCCCAAGAATGAAGGCCTAAAGTGGAAAAATATTTAGAAGGTAGAACTGACAGGACTGATTCCTAATTTAAATATAAGAGAATGGTAAGAGTCAAAAATGACTCTTATATTGTTGCCGGGCAGCTGTTTCAGGGGAGCTCTCTCCCTGCATGCTAGATTAAACCCCAACCTGAATGGGGAGGGTTCTTGACTCTGATCAAGAAGAATTCTCAAACATATCAGGTGAGTGTAGGTGTAAGTAAGGAATTCATTAAAGCAAGGGTAGTAGTGAACGGCAGCAGCTGTATAGGCAGCAGAGAGCAAGGGAGAACAGAGGGAGGAAAGGGAAGCTCACTGAAATCCTGCTCAGCGTAGGGCAAATCCCTTGCCATTCCTGAAGCCAGGGTCCCCTGGCATCCAGGGCCTGCTTGGACATACACAGCATGGGAACCAAGTCCCTACCACCCCAGGATCTGGGGAAGCTGCAGAGCACTGGATGCAGTGGGATAATGTTCTGAGAACTTCCCAAAGGCCTTTTTCAGGCAGGATCCTAAACAGCATGATTTTTCAGGTGGGTTACTAAAGAGCTGCAGTCCTGTCTGGGTCACCCAGGCAGTGGGAACTTACAGACCCAAATCAGAGATCTCAGCAGCCCCTCCCTACTTGTCTGATGTGGGACAGAGAGAGTGAAGATTTGTGCTTAAGTCTAGAAAATAAAATGAAATAGCAAAGTAACAAAGACGCTTACCACTGGAAGACTGCAGAGACAAAACGCACTAAGTTGAGCAGTGAGAAATCTTTATTTAAGACAAAAAAAGTACACACTCGAAGAAAGAGGAGTGTGGGCAACCTCAGTGAGGAGGGGCACTTAAGGGCTTAGGGTTCTGTCTTTTAAGGCTTTTAAGAATGGGGCAAAGGGCAGTGGGGTGGGGGTGGGGGCATAGGCTCAACATGTGGTCACATGATGTCCTTCCCCAGTGAGAGACACTATGTCACCACCCACAGTCAGTCCTCTAGGTAGTTCTGTAAGATAAACTTAACACAAGGAATTTATTGATCCTGTCCTTCTCCAAGATAGTGGTTACCCTGAAGCACTGAGAACATATCAGTTAGGACTGCTTGCCCTGCCTTAAGATAGGTTGTTGGCTGATTATCAAAGAATATGTTAGGAATCTTAACTCCTAACTCCCTATTTTTTAAAATGGAATCTTAACCTTAAGATGGAGTCCCTCCTGTTTTTACTATACTGTTTATATCTTGGCATTTTTCATCCTAGGCAGGAGAAGTTAATCATGATGCTTGTCCCAGGCCCCTGCCCTACCTCAATATGACTGGTAAGATGAGTGAGTGTACCACCAACTGAGACACAGTATAATAGAAGAATTTGGGACACTGGGAAGAGAAGCACAGTTAGAAACATGGGGAGTTTGAGGTGCCCCTGTGACACCTAGTTCAAACTGCGCAGCAAATGTTCATACACAGGGCTGCATTTTGAAATACAGGCCCAGGCAGATTTAGGAATCATGAGTACACAGAAATTAGTTGACATATAACACCAAATGAACAGGGATGCCCATTCTCTCCACTGTTATTCAACATAGTACTGGAGGTCAAAGCCACGGTAATCAGACAAAACAGAAATACAAGGCATCCAGACTGGTAAAGAAGAAGTCAAATTGTCACTATTTGCAGACGACATGATATTGTACATAAAAAACCCTAAAGACTCCACTCCAAAACTACTAGAACTAATATCTGAATTCAGCAAAGTTGCAGGATACAAAATTAATACGCAGAAATCTGTTGCATTCCTATACACTAATGATGAACTAACAGAAAGAGAAATCGGAAAAACGATTCCATTCACAAATGCATCAAAAAGAATAAAATACCTAGGAATAAACCTAACAAAGAAAGTGAAAGACCTGTACTGTGAAAACTACAAGACACTCCTAAGAGAAATTAAAGAGGACACTAACAAATGGAAATGTATCCCATGCTCTTGGCTAGGAAGAAAAAATATTGTCAAAATGGCTCTACTACCTAAAGCAATCTACAGATTCAACGCAATCCCTATCAAAATACCAACAGCTTTCTTCAATGAACGGGAACAAATAGTTCTAAAATTCATATGGAACCACAAAAGACCCCGAATAGCCAAAGCAATCCTGAGAAGGAGGAACAAAACAGGAGGAATTACACTCCCTGACTTCAAGCTCTACTACAAAGCCACAGTAATCAAGACAATTTGGTATTGGCACAAAACAGACCCACAGACCAGTGGAATAGAATAGAAAATCCAAACATTAACCCAAACATATACAGTCAATTAATATTTGATAAAGGAGCCTTGGATATACAGTGGGGAGATGACGGCCTCTTCAGCAGCTGGTGTTGGAAAAACTGGACAGCTACATGTAAGAGAATGAAACTGGACTACTGTCTAACCCCATACACAAAAGTAAACTCAAGGTGGATCAAAGACCTGAATGTAAGTCATGAAACCATAAAACTCTTAGAAAAAAAATAGGCAAAAATCTCTTGGACATAAACATGAACGACTTCTTCATGAACATATCACCCTGGGCAAGGGAAACAAAGGCAGAAATGAACAAGTGGGACTATATCAAGCTGAAAAACTTCTGTACAGCAAAGGACACCATCAGTAGAACAAAAAGACATCCTACATATGGGAGAATATATTCATAAATGACATATCCGATAAGGGGTTGACATCCAAAATATATAAAGAATTCACGCACCTTAACAAACAAAAAGCAAATAATCCAATTAAGAAATGGGCAGAGGACATGAATAGACACTTCTCCAAAGAAGAAATTCAGATGGCCAACAGGCACATGAAAAGATGCTCCACATTGCTAATCATCAGAGAAATGCAGATTAAAACCACAATGAGATATCACCTCACACCAGTGAGGATGGCCAACATCCAAAACACAAACAACAACAAATGTTGGCGAGGATGTAGAGAGAGGGGAACCCTCCTACACTGCTGGTGGGAATGCAAATTAGTTCAACCATTGTGGAAAGCAGTATGGAGGTTCCTCAAAAAACTCAAAATAGAAATACCATTTGACCCAGGAATCCCACTCCTAGGAATTTACCCTAAGAATGCAGCAGCCCAGTTTGAAAAAGACATATGCACCCCTATGTTTATCGCAGCACTATTTACGATAGCCAAGAAATGGAAGCAACCTAAGTGTCCATCAGTAGATGATTCGATAAAGAAGATGTGGTACATATACACAATGGAATATTACTCAGCCATAAGAAAAAAACAAATCCTACCATTTGCAACAACATGGATGGAACTAGAGGGTATTATGCTCAGTGAAATAAGCCAAGCCGAAAAAGACAAGTATCAAATGATCTCACTCATATGTGGAGTATAAGAGCAAAGAAAAAAACTGAAGGAACAAAACAGCAGCAGACTCACAGAACCCAAGAACGGACTAATAGTTACCAAAGGGAAAGGGACTGGGGAAGAAGGACGGGAAGGGAGGGATAAGAGGGTAAAAGGGGCATTACGATTAGCAGACATAAGGTGGGGGGGCACAGGGAGGGCTGTACAACTCAGAGAAGACAAGTAGTGATTCTCATCTCACTACACTGATGGACAGAGATTGTAATAGGGTTGGTGGGGGGAACCTGATGAAGGGGGTAGTTTAATCACCACAATATTGCTCATGTAATTGTAGGTTAATGAGACCAAAATAAATTGTTAAAAAAAAAAAAAAGAACTGACTAATAGTTACCAAAGGGAAAGGGACTGGGGAGGATGGGTGGGAAGGGAGGGACAAGGGGGAAAAAGGGGCATTATGATTAGCAGATGTAATGTTGGGGGGGCACAGGGAGGGCTGTACAACTCAGAGAAATAGTGATTGTATAGCATCTCACTACACTGATGGACAGTGACTGTAATGGGGTTGGTGGGGGGAACCTGATGAAGGGGTAGTTTAATAACCATAATATTGCACATGTAATTGTAGATTAATGACACCAAAATAAATTATATAAAAAAAAACCAAATGAGATTGATCAGTTAAAGTAAGAAGAATGAAAAAATAGAACAAAAACAGAATCTTGGTAGTACCAGTAGGGAAGGTAAGAAAAGGCAGAGAAGGGGGGATAAGAATGTCATAAAAACAAAGCAAATGAATAATCAGAAAGGGATGAAGAGAAACACGAATTCTGCAGTGTTAGGGGAGATAAAGAACAGTGAATTTCAAAAGGTAGGTTGACAAATACCATACAATGCAGTGAAGAAGTAAGGGAAGTTCTGAAATGTACCTCACTCAGAGGTCATTGGTAACTTTAGCAGATGATTTCATTAGTGTGGAAGAAGCACAAGCCACACTGTAGCAGGCTGCAGAGGAATCAGTTGTTTTGGTGAGGAGTTAGCAAATAATATAAAGACTGGTACAAAGAATTCTACATGTGAACACAATCATACATGTGTCCCACATTAAAACAGCAACTTTCAGACCAAAGGAAAATACCAGAAAAGGCAATCACAAAATATTTTCTTAAAAAGGAAACTCAGGTCTTGAAGAAAGATGTCTTGCTAATAAATATCTACTTATTGAAACACTGTTTTAAACATAGCTTCCTTCATATACTTGCTTGGAAACAGCATTAAAATAAGAATGGAATTAGTAGTTTATCATACCAGCTCAATCATGGGAAAGGTGAGAGCGAGTACTCGCATCTGACAGTAATCAGTGCTTTTTTCATCAATATGTTCTTGATACTTGATTTAAAAAATAACATCTCTGCCATTCTTCAGAACTCTAGATCTAAGAACTATGTTATGAGGACTTTATCATCCTTAAAAATCTTTACATTTAGACATACCTTATTTATTGAAGGGAGTCAGTGAAAAAAGTAAGTCATTTTTGCCATGACTTGATATCACACCATGTTAAATCTTAAATGACTATTTATTTTATCAACTAACAAAAGCACAATGTTTGAGGCATCCAACAAACTTAAGCAAAGGATATCAAAAAAACCACTGGCACTAACACTAATAGAGTAATATTAACTGATTTTACTTTTAAATGGGGAAGGCAAAGAAGGGAACAAATTAAGGACACTGAGAGTGAACCAGAGGTCTCCATTTCTTCCATTTCCCTTGAGAAAAAAACTCATTGAGGAAGTTTACCCCTAAAGAATGTTTTTCTTTAAACTGTCTCTGCCTGATTATTGATCTTTTAACCATCCTTGAAATAAAAATGAGAGTAATCTTTGGGAACTCAACAAATTTGATCTTTTCATGGCCCTGGTTTAAAACTCTCAGTGGACCAAGATTGTTCTCAGGGGATCCATCAAGTCATCATACAAAGTTGGGCCATTTGAGAAAAGAAAG
Organism: Phataginus tricuspis; assembly: GCA_029783875.1. NCBI lineage: Eukaryota > Metazoa > Chordata > Mammalia > Pholidota > Manidae > Phataginus > Phataginus tricuspis. The sequence continues at coordinate 44,320,148 of JAQQAC010019963.1, forward strand.
CAATCTAATTTGTACACATCTCACAACGGGGCTATTTAATTAAAATTAAGTTAAGCATGATTTTTATAGTAAAAGTAATGTATATTTCAAAATTATTATATTCTTTATGTGGATGAGTTACAAAGATCGTGCTGGTCTCTTTCATTGAGCTAAAATTCAGGGCTTGGTTTTCTCAGTAATGGCATTTGTCTATTATTGGTTACATTTGCTAAATGGCATGTTTTATTATCACTAAGTTAGTTATATCCGAGTACAACAAAGTGGTTAGATGAAGTGTGCAAGTTGTAACGCAACTTTAATATAATCTGTACAAACAGAATAATGTCAAAAATGGTAATTGTTTACTGGATCCAAGTGAATATGAATCTTTACATGGTGGGACTGGTAATTCTACAGGTTTGAGGACATATATCCAAAAAGGAAAAATGTGAATGAGTTTAGTAAAATCCAGTATTATTGACCCAGTATATTCAAAAACTAGGTTTTATTAGACCTTTATGCCAAGACCCCTGAACACTGTTAAAAAAATATCTAGACATAATCAGCTTGTTACAGATAAATTGGGTTAATTTAAATATGATTGGCTTCCAAATGCAGTTGCTATGAAAGACAAACTTCCATATTTTACTCATAACTGAAATGTTTTTCAGCTTTTTCAACCTCACATTCACTCTGTTTACTCCCCTTAAGCAATACTGATTTGATAAAAAAAAAACTACCTGTGGTCTAGATTTTCTATAAAATTCAAACGTTTTCCAGGTGTGATAGAAATTCTCAGTTGAAACCAATGAAGGATTTCTATCTGCCCTAGGACATGATGAAAAATTCCTATTAAACTCAATAGAGCATTTCAAAAACACCTGACAATTCTGTATCTGACAAAAAGCCCCACTGCAAGTACTGGCAATTCCCATCAAATAATTAGGATTTACTATCTGTGAGGCAGCTCCGCCCACATCAGTCATTACCAGCAAGGGTAAGAACAAAGATTGTGCTTGTTTGGGGAAGTTATTTTTGACAAATACTGCACAACTGGCAATGAGCAAGTAAACTATAACAAAAAACATTTGACCAAACAGCCTGTTTTTCACTTTTCACTTTGAAAGTATGTGGCTTAGATACATAGAACTCTACAATCATGCATTTTAAAAATATGCTTTGGCTTATAGTATTAAAGCATTTCCAGTAGCTATAAATAGTTCACTTTACATGTAAAAGTTATTATGATAAAGTAAAACATTTAAAAAGACTGCCAACAGTCCAATTCAATTTTATTTTTCACGAAAACATGTCAAGGCAGAATAATTCAAACCATGTCAAGCAAGATTTACCAATACAACAATGGCACAGTCTTATCACTCCAACTGTAAACTAATATTTTTATATCAGTTTATATTAATTCATAACTACAAAAAAGTTACAAAATACATTAAGAAGGTATTATCTCATAACAAACACGATCATTCTTTAATATGCCATTCTGGGTATCAGCAACATGATTAATCCAAGAAGGCTTGCAAGCCCTTTTATAAGGAAATATAATACATACATTCATACTACTCATTATTATGGAATGACATATAATTAGGGAAAGAGAGCTTTGCAAGCTGCAAAGTCCTTTACAAACACAAGATTATCATTAAACATGATATAATCTTTAAAGCAGAAGAATATTAACAAGTAAATCAAATAAAAGTATAAAAAAAATAGTGCCTCATTCATTCACACCAATTCATGCAAGTCTACCATAATTTTAACAGTATCACTGAGTGAAAAACTCAAAATGTGCCCAGGTAGAACAGAACTACCTCAGATGTGGTCCATGGATCAGTGCCAGTCCTCAGACTCTTTGTTACTGCTTCATGAGGGGTAAGCATATAAACTGAGGTGAGCATTTAGAAACTTTTAGGGCAGTCTGACATTGCTGTAAGACTTTATAGCTACAAAAGTATTGATCTGTGAAAAGCTGGAAGACAGTTCGAGAATCACTGAGCTAGACCATATTCTCAGAATTCCTTTCAGGCAAGTGAGACGAAGTTCTTGGAAACCAGGAACATGATGTGTGCCACCTTCCCCACCAGGAACTGACTCTTTGGCTCTCTGCTGTCCTTTCCTTTCCTGCTAGCTGAGACTCAGATATGGTAGCTGCTCGGCTATGATCATAAAGGTAATGTGATGCCCTGGAGTAGTGCTGGTAGAGTTTTAATGTATAAAAGAATCACTGGGAGCAGTCGTGTTAAACTCCAAGTGCTGACTTAGTAGGTCTGTAGTGGAGACTGAGGTTCTAAGTTACTAACAAGCTGCCACGTAATGCTAATGCAGCTGGTCTGAGGACCACACTTGGGGGAACAGGGGTTAGGGGACAACAAGCAGTTAAAGAGGGAAGGAACCTGGGTCCTTAAACTACAGCACAAAACAGAATCCCCCACCACTCTGAGCTAGTTTGTGTCAGAGGGAAAAAAAGCTATGTTCTTTAGACCTCTGTAACATGGGGTCTCCATTATATCAGCCTAGATTTCAACCTAACAGAGAGTGGTTTTGTAAATATTAGAAGCATGTATCTCAAGCCAGTTTTGCATTTCAATTAAAATGGTATCAGTGTAAATGCTTATTAATTAAGTTGTAAAATAATATCAATGTAAACCTAGCATCTGGCAAAAATTTCAAGGCCCTATTGCCCTTTCAAGATAATATTGCCCTTTTTAAGATTTAGTATGTGCACCACGATTTCCTGTATCACTTAAATATTAAGTCCTTTCTCATTATCTTGCACCCTTTCTCATTACCTTGTACTGCACTATGCTGGACTATCTTTTTCATGACATCCAATAAAAATCTCAATTTGTTAAACTTTCAATTTGTTAAGAAACTACATCTAATTATGTGATGTCTTCAAGTAAAATTTGTCTTAAATTTGTTAAGAAACACATCACTGCAAAAGAACTCTTTTCTTTATAACTGGTAGAAAATCTGATGATACAATAGCAGATGACTGCATAGCAAAGAGCAGCTAGATATGTTTACCAACAAATTTAAATGTTATTTTGGGTGGTCACTTTGCCCCAGCAATGATGGAAAAAAAGGACAAAGAAATGGGCACTGAGATTTCATATATTGGTATAGCATTACATATTTTTAATAGATATATATAATACTTTGATTATATATCCAATTTTAATTAACAAAGAAACAATTAATATATGCTTAAAAGACTTCGAATAGATGTGTAACTAATTAAATGAACAAGTAGAAGAAAAAAAATAGTAAAAAGAAGCAAATAATCACAACCAGAAAAGGCAGTCAAAAATATATCAGCAGCAAAAGATGGCGGCGTGAGAGGTGAGACAGAGGCTTCCTCCTAAAACTGCATATAATATGAAAATAAAGCTACGACAACTACTCTTGAAAGAGCAACGGGAAAGAGTACGGCAACAAACTGCATACACCTGGAGACAAGAGCAGCCCTCATGGAAAAGGGTAACGTACTAAAGCTGTGGTCCTGCGGGATCCAAGCCCTTACCCCACCCCAGCTCACCAACCGGAGTAACAGGAACAGGGCAGAGAGGGAGTGGAGAACTGGGACTGCTGAATACCTAACTCTGGAGATCTGCTCTGGGAGCACAAACCTACATTTCATGGTGCTTGCATGATACTCTTTTAAATAGGGGGTTGGAAAGCTAAGACAGGCAGAATTCTTGGAGAGACTAAGATTCCAGCTGCTTGTGGAAAGCAGGGATCCATATGCAGCTGCTCTGGAACAAAAGAAAGGCTGGCAGTCTGAGAGACTTCCTAACAAAGAAGTCCTTAGCAAGAGGGCTGCTAAAAGGGCAAGGATTGCACAGCTTACTGCTCAGGAGAAAGGACAGGTAGACAATATTGTCCGGGTGCACTCTGCCCAGCAGATTGGGAGTTTTCACAATCTTCAGGTGCTCCAGCTCCCTGGCTGCCTACACAGCTCCAAGAACCCCTTCTGTGACAGGCAGACTAGTGCACCCTTCTCCTGGCCAGCCCCACCAGGCTTGCAAACCAGGAAACCCTTCCCTGGTGTTAGGCCAGCCAAAGGGAAGATCTGTCTACAGCTACTAAAAACGCAAAGCACAGAGGCTTATACCTGTGTGCTCAGCCCACTGGTTCAGGCAGTGGAGACAGGCATAGCAGCCAGGAACAAGGTAACAGCCCTTTCCTCCCCCAAGGCACCAATACCACTCCCATACAATCCCCGACATTGCTTCAGGGAGGGGCTCAGCACCTCCAGAGTGTAGAGCTTCTGGGCACTAGAGGGCGCCATACACAAATATGAAACACCAAAGGAACCTGGTCCAGAGTAAAATTATGAATACAACTCCTGAGAAAGATTTATATTATATGGACCTCATGACTCTCCCTGAAAGGGAGTTCAAAATAAAAATCATTAACATGCTCATGGAGGTATGGAAAGATATTCAAGAACTCAGGAATGAATTCCAGTCGGAGATCCAATCACTGAAGAACACAATGGACGGTATTAAAAGCAGATTGGATATGGTGGAGGAGACGATAAATGAAATAGAAACTAGAGAAGAGGAATACAAAGAAGCAGAGGCACTGAGAGAAAAAAGGATCTCTAAGAATGAAAGAATATTGAGAGAACTGTGTGACCAATCTTAACAGAACAATATTCACATTATAGGGGTACCAGAAGAAGAAGAGAGAGAAAAAGGGATAGAAAGTGTCTTTGAGGAGGTGATTGCTGAAAACGTCCCCAATCTGGGGAAAGAGATAGTCACTCAGGCCATGGAGGTGCACAGATCTCCCAACACAAGGGACTCAAGGAAGATAACAGCAAGACATATAGTAATTAAAATGGCAACAATCAAGGATAAGGACAGACAGAGAGAGAAATAAGATCATATACAAAGGAAAGCCCATCAGGTTCTCATCAGACTTCTCAGTAGAAACCTTACAGGCCAGAGGGAGTGGCATGATGTATTTAATGCAATGAAGCAGAAGGGTCTTGAACCAAGATTACTTTATCCAGCAAGATTATGATTTAAATTTGAAGGAGGTATTAAACAATTCCCAGATAAGCAAAAGCCGAGAGAATTTGCCTCCCACAAACCATCTCTACAGTGTATTTTGGAGGGACTGCTATAGATGGAAGTGTTCCTACAGTTTAATAGCTGTCACCACAGGTAATAAAACCACAGTAAAGAACATAGAACAGCTAATTACTAAGAAAATGCAAAATTAAATTAACTATCCCCAAAGTCAATCAAGGGATAGACAAACAGTACAGAATATGACACCTAATATATAAAGAATGGAGGAGGAAGAAAAAGGAGGAAACAAACAAACAAACAAAAAAAGAACCTTTAGATTCTGTTTATAATAGCCTATTAAGTGAGGTGTTAGACTTTTAGATAGTAGGGAAGTTAATCTTAAACCTCTGGTAACCACGAATCTGAAGCCTGCAATGCCAATAGTACATACCTATCCATAATCACCCTAAATGTAAATGGACTGAATACACCAGTCAAAAGACATAGAGTCACTGAATGGATAAAAAAACAAGACCCATCTATATGCTGCCTTCAAGAGACTCACTTTAAACCCAGACATACACAGACTAAAAGTGAAGGAACGGAAAAAGATTTTTCATGCAAACAACAAGGAGAAAAAAGCAGGTGTTGCAGTACTTGTATCAGACAAAATAGACTTCAAAACAAAGAAAGTAGCAAGAGATAAAGAAGGATATTACATAATGATAAAGGGGTCAGTCGAACAGAAGATATACCATTATAAATATATATGCACCCAACACAGGAGCACAAGCATAGGTGAAACAAATACTAACAGAATTAAAGGACGAAATAGACAGCAATGTATTCATTTTAGGAGACTTCAAAACACCACTCACTCCAAAGGACACATCAACTGGACAGAAAATAAGTAAAGACACAGAGGTACTGAACACATAGAACAGATGGACCTAACAGACATCTACAGAACTCTGCACCCAAAAGCAACAGGATACACATTATTCTCAAGTGCATACGGAACATTTTCCAGAATAGACCACATACTAGGTCACAAAAAGAACTTCAGTAAACTCAAAATTATTGAAATTCTACCAACCAACTTCTCAGATCACAAACGTATAAAGCTAGAAATAAATTTTAGAAAGAAATAAAAAAGGGTCATAAATACATGGAGACTTAACAACATTCTCCTAATTAATCAATGGGTTAATGACCAAATCACAACAGAACTCAAAGAATATATGGAAACTAATGACAACAATAACACAAAGTCACAACTTCTGTGGGATGCAGCAAAGGCAGTTCTAAGAGGAAAGTATATTGCAACCCAGGCCTATTTAAAGAAGGAAGAACATTCCCAAATGAATAGTCTAAAGACACAATTACTGAAATTGGAAAAAGAAGAACAAATGAGGCCCAAAGTCACCAGAAGGAGGGACATAATAAAGATCAGAGAAAAAATAAATAAAATTGAGAAGAATAAAACAATATAAAAAATCAATGAAACCAAGAGCTGGTTCTTTGAAAAAATAAACAAAATAGATAAACCCCTAGCAAGACTCATTAAGAAAAAAAGAGAATCTACATGCATAAACAGAATCAAAAATGAGAAAGGAAAAATCACAACAGACCCCACAGAAATACAAAGAATTATAAGAGAATACTATGAGAATCTATATGCTAACAAGCTGCAAAACCTAGATGAAATAGACAACTTCTTAGAAAAATACAACCTTCCCAGACTAACCAAGCAAGAAACAGAAAAACTAAACAGACCAATCACCAGCAATGAAATTGAAGCAATAATCAAAAAACTACCAAAGAACAAAACCCCCGGACCTGATGGATTCACCTCTGAATTCTACCAGACATACAGAGAAGAAATAACACTCATTCTCCTTAAAGTTTTCCAAAAAATAAAAGAGGAGGGAATACTTCCAAACTCTTTCTATGAAGCCAGCATCACTCTAATACCAAAACCGGGCAAAGACCTCACCAAAAAACAAAATTACACACCAATATGTCTGATGAACATAGATGCAAAAATACTCAACAAAATATTAGCAAACCGAATTCAAAAATACATCAAGAGGATCATACACCATGATCAAGTGGGATTCATTCCAGGGATGCAAGGATGGTACAACATTCGAAAATCCATGAACATCATCTACCACATCAACAAAAAGAAGAACAAAAACCACATGATCATCTCCATAGATGCTGAAAAAGCATTTGACAAAATTCAGCATCCATTCATGATTAAAACTCTCAACAAAATGGGTATAGAGGGCAAGTACCTCAACATCATAAAGGCCATATATGACAAACCCACAGCAAACATCATACTTAACAGTGAGAAGGTGAAAGCTTTTCATCTAAGATCAGGAACAAGACAGGGATGCCCACTCTCTCCACTGTTATTCAACATAGTACTGGAGGCCCTAGCCAAGGCAATCAGACAAAACAAAGATGTACAAGGCATCCAGATTGGTAAAGAAGAAGTCAAATTGTCACTATTTGCAGATGACATGATATTGTACATAAAAAACCCTAAAGACTCCACTCCAAAACTACTAGAATATCTGAATTCAGCAAAGTTGCAGGATACAAAATTAATACGCAGAAATATGTTGCGTTCCTATACACTAACGATGAACTAACAGAAAGAGAAATCAGAAAAATAATTCCATTCACAACTGCGTCAAAAAGAATAAAATACCTAGGAATAAACCTAATGAAGGAAGTGAAAGACCTGTACTCTGAAAACCAGAAGACACTCCTAAGAGAAATTAAAGAGGACACTAACAAATGGAAATGCATCCCATGCTCTTGGCTAGGAAGAATAAATATTGTCAAAATGGCTATATTACCTAAAGCAATCTACAGATTCAATGCAATCCCTATCAAAATACCAACAGCGTTCTTCAATGAACTGGAACAAATGATTCTAAAATTCATATGGAACCACAAAAGACCCCGAATAGCCAAAGCAATCCTGAGAAGGAGGAATAAAACAGGGGGAATTACGCTCCCTGACTTCAAGCTCTACTACAAAGCCACAGTAATCAAGACAATTTGGTATTGGCACAAAAACAGACACACAGACCAGTGGAATAGAATAGAAAATCCAAACATTAACCCAAACATATACAGTCAATTAATATTTGATAAAGGAGCCTTGGATATACAATGGGGAGATGATGGCCTCTTCAGCAGCTGGTGTTGGAAAAACTGGACAGTTACATGTAAGAGAATGAAACTGGACTACTGTCTAACCCCATACACAAAAGTAAACTCAAGGTGGATCAAAGACCTGAATGTAAGTCATGAAACCATAAAACTCTTAGAAAAAACATAGGCAAAAATCTCTTGGACATAAACACAAGTGACTTCTTCATGAACATATCTCCCTGGGCAAGGGAAACAAAGGCAAAAATGAACACGTGGGACTATTTCAAGCTGAAAAGCTTCTGTACAGCAAAGGACACCATCAGTAGAACAAAAAGACATCCTACAGTATGGGAGAATATATTCATAAATGACATATCCGATAAGGGGTTGACATCCAAAATATATAAAGAATTCACGCACCTTAACAAACAAAAAGCAAATAATCCAATTAAGAAATGGGCAGAGGATATGAATAGACACTTCTCCAAAGAAGAAATTCAGATGGCCAACAGGTACATGAAATATGCTCCACATCACTAATCATCAGAGAAATGTAAATTAAAACCACAATGAGATATCACCTCACACCAGTGAGGATGGCCAACATCCAAAACACAAACAACAAATGTTGGCGAGGATGTGGATAAAAGGGAACCCTCCTACACTGCTGGTGGGAATGCAAATTAGTTCAACCATTGTGGAAAGCAGTATGGAGGTTTCTTAGAAAACTCAAAATAGAAATACCATTTGACCCAGGAATCCCACTCCTAGGAATTTACCCTAAGAATGCAGCAGCCCAGTTTGAAAAAGACATATGCACCCCTATGTTTATCGCAGCACTATTTACAATAGCCAAGAAATGGAAGCAACCTAAGTGTCCATCAGTAGATGAATGGATAAAGAAGATGCGTAACATATACACAATGGAATATTATTCAGCCATGAGAAGAAAACAAATGCTACCATTTGCAACAACATGGATGGAGCTAGAGGGTATTATGCTCAGTGAAATAAGCCAAGCCGAAAAAGACAAGTATCAAATGATTTCACTCATATGTGGAGTAGAAGAACAAAGAAAAAAACTGAAGGAACAAAACAGCAGCAGACTCACAGAACTCAAGAATGGACTAATAGTTACCAAAGAGAAAGGGACTGGGGAAGATGGGTGAGAAGGGAGGGATAAAGGGGAAAAACGGGGCATTACGATTAGCAGATGTAATGTTGGGGGGGCACAGGGAGGGCTGTACAGCTCAGAGAAGACAAGTTGTGATTGTATAGCATCTCACTACACTGATGGACAGTGACTGTAATAGGGTTGGTGGGAGAGACCTGATGAAGGGGGTAGTTTAATAACCATAATATTGCACATGTAATTGTAGATTAATGATAGCAAAATAAATTCAAGTAAACAAGCAAAACAATAAAAAGTGTATCACAGCATTCAAAATAAGGAAAAAGTATATCTTGATTCTGTAAAATGGCAAAATGTAGCAACCAAAGAAGATTCTGTTTGGCTTGGGTACCCCATCCCTCCCAAAGAACAACTAAGGAAAGAAGTCAAATCAACACAATCTGGGGAAATCTCACCATTACTCATAGTTTTGAGTGAAACACACAGAGGGATTCAGAGGGCAGCCTGAACTAAAAGATGAAGGCTAACCCCTAGGAGTAGAAGCCTGTGCATACCAATTTAGGCTTTTAGCTCAGATGGAAAAGATCACTAGTTTCCGCCATTCCAAATATGGAGAACTGAGGAAGGATACGGGCAAGGAGCCTATTTCACATGATTTGTGTCCTAACTAGTAACATATACATGGTTTTGTTTTTTTTTCTTGGTGTTCATAGTTGAAAATCAGCAGAAAGAACAGCCTGTGCTTGGCAGGGTCGTCAGGTAAAGTCCAAGGGGACCAGAGCCCTATGCCAGCTTACTAAACTGCAGTGCCTAACTAAATGCCTGCTTACTTGCCTCATCAAAGGCCCTAGAATGAATTATAATCTCATCATCCTTATGCCTTTCCAGCCAGGGACCCCAAGCTAAAACGCAATTCTGAAATATCAAAAATAAAAATAAAAATTTGTAGCATATCTTATAAAATGTCAAATGGGTAAAGAAATAATTAGGACCTAGGACACTTATATTAACTTAACAAACTCCTGAAAATAGTTTCGATTAACATTGTTTTGAGAGAGAACATTTCAAAGCCCCTACAGAAACAGTTGTTCTAAGCAAAAAAACTTTATTAACACATTTCAAAATTTACCTCTAATTAAATAAAAATATATATGTTTAAGTGCATTTGTATTCAGTTAGAAGTAAATACCAATAAATGGAGAAAGCTTTGTGTAACAAGTTATTTCGTGCATTTCTGTGGAGATTACATTTCTTTCATAAAACTTTTTTTACACTTCACAACATTCATTTCAGAAATAATTTTCTACTCTATAAAAAGCTTGGACAACTTTCATATTCCTTGAGAACACTAAAACATTATGATGAAAAATGCTGAGAATGCTGAGACAGCTAAGATGACACTAACATTCATTCCACAAGCACTGAAATGCCTACTGTATACCTTGCACCCTCCTAAATGCTAGGAATACCACAAAAATATAATAAGACTTGATCCTTGTCTTACAGGAGCTTACAAAATAAGGCATCAATCACACCATTTTAACTAATTAGGAAAGCCAAATGTCCATTTATTTCTCTGGACCTAAAATAGAATATATTTATGGCAAAGGAAGTTATTTCATTAACTTTATCATGATTACCTATCAACTTTCTAGACACACATACATACGTCCCTTTTTCTCTCTCAGAACAAAACTTAAATTTAGAACCAATTCCAAAATCCATTATAAAGTGTTGGCTTAATTTACTTAGCAAGTTTTTCCATCAATATATATGCTTAATGCATCATATTAGGTATTCTACAAAATCTATCTTCATTAATTTCAAACTTCTCACAGTCCTGCTTAGGAATTTAGTAAAATAAAAATGTTTTTTCATAACATCTTCATTTAATATGCACGAAAGATTGTCTTCTGAAAAGCAGCAGCTGAATTTTATTTGCATTTATATTTACAGGAGTTTTAGGTGGATCTGGAGGAATTTTTTTTAAAAGACCTTAGGATATCTAAGTTTATAAAGAATGTTTTAAAAATGGCTCTGAGTCTCTAATATCAGCTAGTCAATAAACTAAAACTGACCTAATCAAATAATCTTGTCACAGAACTCTTAAATATGTCCATTTTCTTTTTTTAGCAAAGTTAATCATTTCATTAACACATTCCAATACCTCTTCCCTCTCTGGCAGCTCCAGAAAGGCTAATTCTCCTTTAAAAATGCAGATTCCTCAGTGCTTGAACCTAGCTTCTTGTTACTCAAAGCTTGGTCTTTGGATCATAGATCAGTGCTTTCTAACAGAAACATAATTCAAGCCACACATGTAATTTAAAATTTTCTAGTATCCACATTTTAAAAAGTAAAGAGAAACTGGTGAATTAATATAATATTTTAACTCAATATATTTAAAGTACTATTTCAATATGTAAACAATATAAAAATTAATGAGAGATGTTTACACTACTTTTTTGTGGTAAGTTTTACAAACAGTCTGTATTTTACATTTATGGCACATCTGAATCTGGTCTAGACATAAAACAAGTGTTCAATAGCCACATGTGGCCAACATCTATCATATTGGAGAGTTGCAGCCTTAGATGATCTTATCCATGCACTGTTTTAATCACGAGCTATACTCAAGTGACTCCAAATTTGTATCTCCAATCCAGCCTGTTTTTCTGAGTGCAAGATTAGCATTTCCTAATGCCTAATTGGTATCTTATTTCAGGTGACTCAAAGGCACTCACACTCAAATAATGTCCAACTTGGATTCATGATCCACCCCTCAAAAATGTGGTCCTCTACAAATAGTCCCTAACTGTACTGTACTCAAGTCAGAAACTCAAGAAATTTACTCCCTGACACCTCCTTCTCTCTCACTGCCATATCCAATCCATCCAGAAGTTCTGTCCATTTTACCTTCTAAATATCTCTCAAATAAATCTATCACTCTCCATCTCAACCACTCCATCCATCAACTCATGTCTAGCTCTGAGCGATTTCCTCAATGTAAGGGTATCTCAAAACTATGATGGCCTCCTTACTTCAACCCTCCCATCCCCTAATAAAACTGACTTCTATTGACTCCAGAATAAAAAACAAAACATAACACCTACAAGGCCTGAACTACCTGGTCTAGTACCTGAGTGTGTCTCAGCCCAATCTCACCGTTACACTGCCCATCCTGCCCTCCACTCATCTTGGTCCTTCAGGCCTTTGTACTCAATGTGCTCCCTGTTGCTTTACAATTTCTGCATATGCTGTTTTCTCTTTACTTAGTCTGTTGAATTGCCACTCATCCTCCAGACCTCAGGGAAGGATTCTCTGACCACCAGGGAGATACCAAATTTCCCTTCTAAAAGCTCTTATGGAACCATGTCCTTTTCATTTCTAGTATATTTTACAGTTTGAATATGTAATTAATGGCTTTCTGCCCTTAAGACTACATCTGATTGTACTAAAGAAAGTGCCTACCATAGCAATATGTTCAAGAATTACATGTTGAATGAGCACTTCAATGAATATGCCTTGTTTTTTTCCCTAGACAAGGACTGGACACCCATTATAAGATGGCATACACAACCTGCCCTGCTTATGACATCATTAGCACAGGAAAGCCTCCCAGTCTTCCCAAATCTGTATTTACTGTTCTCAACACCTGCAATTAAATACCAATGTGTAACATGTTTAAATTGACTGTCTTGTACATCATGTTAAAGACAAACATAGTGCCTTCTGTACAAGAGGCATAATTACTACATGCATTTCAGTATACACATTACTATACACATGTTTCTCTGCATTATTGCGGAAACTTACTTATTGCTGTAAAGATATACCTTCAGTAGCACTACACTGATATGAGCATAGTTTTTGTCTCTTCTTTACAAGCTGTGATTCTGTAGTATGTGTGGGAAGCATTGACATGTGTACACAGATTCACACTCGTGGAGTTAGGGGTGTAAAACCTATACGGGTTATGGTAATAAGGCACATTTAGGCTCTCCCCAGACCTGGAGCACCAGGCAGCTCCTCTTTCTCCACATCACCAATGTGCTTCTTTTCTGACATCAGTATCTTTGATTTGAAACCCTTGTTAACACTTCAGTCTCACCACATATTTCTTGCCCCATTCTCTGCTTTTCTTTGTTGTTCTATGAATTTGTAAATATTTCTCAATTTTTATAGGAAATTTTTGCACTGCTGAGAGTGCAGTCTGCTTCTTCTAAAAATCATATGGAGGTAAAGTGTTTTTTAGGTACTTCAGATCCTTACAAAAAGTCAGACTTTCTAGATAGATGGGACTTAACTATAACATGGTGATGGACAGTGACTGTAATGGGGTATGTTGGGGGGGACTTGATAATAGGGGGTCCAGTAACCATAATGTTGTTCAAGTAATTGTACATTAATGATACCAAAATAAAAAAAAATAAAAAAATAAAAAAATTCTAGAAAATTCTAATAAATGTATTGTTATTAAAAAAATGTCAAAAGGAGAAAGCATGAGCTAAAAAAGTTGATATAGTTATACTGTTACGGTTCTTGAAATGTTACTATGCATTTTTTACTTGATTTAGCAAATGCTGCTGTGCAAGAGGAAAAAATTATTTCCAACATGCTGAGGCAGCAAGTTTCTTTTTATACCCCTTTATGCTTGAGGCAGTCAAGTCTACAGGCAGTTGAAACTAGATTTATAGGTTATTCACCAAAAAATCCCTGCAAACAGCACCTTGAAACCTGAAGATCTACACAATTTAACAGAATAGCCAGTCATTTTAAGCAGTTTACATTATCAATAGAGGCAGCCAGGCAATATGTAACACATTTTGAGACAGAAGGTCAGCGAGGCTTATTACTTTTGAACTATAATGTCACAAACAATATAAACCAAAGATAGTTATAAATGCTCATTAAAGAAATAGGAAATGTTTCAAAACAGAAAGATGTCTCCTCTAAGCTCCCCTGAAACCAAATATAAAGCAACTGGTTTCTTCTAGTGTTCTTCAGCAGGATCTATCCTGTTTCATCTAAAAAGTGTTCTAACAGTTCTGATCCTTTCCAAAACTGTGTACCAAAAGTATGTTTATATCAAAGCAGTAATGATAAAGTATTTTATAATTCCAGGTAATTTTTTTAAAGTCCTGCATTTAATATACAACCTTATAAAGAATTCTTAATACATACACCTATGCCTAAGGTCATGCTGGAATATGAGGGAGTAAAACTGACAGACAGCCTTTGCATAAAATCTTACTGTATGACTATGACCAGCAGTGTATTATATAAAGGTACAGTTACACCAATGATGCTGAAAAGGCTGTTCCTCATTTCACCAGCCGTCTCCTGGGGAGTAGGTATATCTTTCAGAAAATGGAAGCCAAACAAACAAGAAAGGCACAGGAGTGGATGACAGAACAGGAATCTGACTTTCTTGCTCTTGATCATTAATGTATTTGGGAGGAAGCTTCTACATCACGGAATGTGGAAAAAAAAAAAACTTTCCTTCTGTGAACAGGCCAAAAGCTGGGAATTAGAAATTCCAGCAAAATGTCTGAAGTTGTTCCACCTCTTTGGAGTAGCTATCTCAAGGCAACATGTGGATAGGGCAGGCCCCTCAAGACAAGAGAACAATCATTTTATAATCTGTACTGCCTTTGTGCTTCTTACTTTCTCTATTCATTCCATGGTTGTTCTCCTCTAGTACTAAATTTAATAAAAACTTGTATAAACTACAGTCTTTCTCAGTCGCTCAAAGGTGAAACAAAGGGAATGAAGTTTGTTATATACTTGGGCCAGAGGATGTCAGTATGGTGGTAGCACCAGTACTCAGAGAGAGATAACCCCAAATGGGAAGATGAAATTCATGAGGAACAAAGTAAGGAGATCTTTGTACTCATCCTCCTTTTTCCCTCTACCTTACCCAACCCCCCTCCTCCCCAACCAAAAAAACACAAGAACAAAACCCCAGAGTACAACCAGGTTAAACCTTGGATGTTAGAAACCTGGTGTTAAAGATTCTTTCACAGTAAAATAGAAGTAAAACTTCTAATACTACTTTATGGTGTCTTCAACTCCAAAGTACTGGGTAAATCAAAGATATACAATATAGTGCTTTATCTTTTCAGATACTCTTAAGGTTCAAAAAAACAGAATTAATCGGATTTTCAGGTAAGTGTAATCAGCAATTAGGTGAGCTGCTACAAGGTAAAAGTTTGTTTCCAATATCCACTCCTCAGAACATCCTTCCCAAAGAAGAAACTAAATTTATATACCACAAAATGCTTTAATCCAATTTTCAATTTTAAATTAGAAGTGGTCACCATGGCTTGGTGGAAATGAGTACTCAATCTTTACTCTGGACAGCTGGGCTCTATTCTTGGTTCTGCCACTTATAACTCCAGGCAAATTGTTGATACTCTCAGTGCTTCAGTTTTTGCATTTGCATTTGAGGGAGGGAAGCCATACAATTTCTAATTCTATGGAATACCTTTTTCAAAAACATAAACACAGCTGATTATTTTCACCTAACATGTTTCTTTTTCTTTTTCATTTATTTCAAAAGGTTAGTGGAAATATACAATTCCCCCCTTAAGGGAAATGACCAAAGAGAAAAAAACAAAAAGGCAGAGCTAAGTAAATCTGTTCTCTAGCTAGACAAATTTGGAGTCAAATCACTTCTCACAATGAAGTTTTTCCATGCATAAAAGTAAGCATTACAAAGGACTAATGTACCATTTAATGAATTATTTAGAAAGAACCACTATATTACAAAAGCCACCGAAACTTTTAAGTTCAAATCAACAAAACCTAGTGTTTTCGGTGCTACTGGCCAGTAAAAGAAAAAAAAAATATTTTAAAGTCTGCCAGAGAGGCTACTGTCAGAATTGAATTTTAAAATACTGATTTCTCTGGGGTTTCTAATTAAGATTGAAGACTTTAAGTGAAATAAATATAATAAATAAACTAGAATAATAGATCAGTCTCTATAGATCATGTGTACCCCCTTGAAGATCCCATTTTCTGAAACCTAAGCTTTTTAGCATGATATATTTCCCTAACCTAACTAGTTTAGGTGAAGCTGACAGAACAGATTTAATAGTTTAGGTGTTTTAGCATGTATTTCTATTTAGGTCCTACAAGTAATTTCGTGAATAGACTGAGTACTAAGAAAAATGGTTTTATCAGTGACAGTGACAGTGAATCCCAAGAGGTAGACGAAACTCAAGGTGTCAGAACTGGAATGAGTTGGTTAAAGTTGCTGGAGGGTCAGAAATTCTTTTAGTGCTCTTCTCTGCATAAACCTTTGAGATCCCATATTTTAACGTTAAGTCTCTACTTAAATATAAGATCTAATACAGGCCACCTGAAAGTCTTCGAGATCCTCTTGTCTTCTTTGGCACAAATCTAGTCTGTTCAAGACCCACCAGCCATTACATAAAACTCCCAAACTCCTAGAAAGATAGTCTTATCAGCCCCACAGATTACTCTTGCTTTTCAGTCACTACCATTCAAAAGCAACAATAACGGAAGAAAGTAACATGTAAACAGACAAATTGCAATACTAAGTGACAAATGTTACAATATAACACTGCTGGGGATTTTTAACAAAACAACAATGAAGAAAGGAACTCTAAGGCGTGGGTAGACCCTGGCTAGGGAATTCTGATTGACAGGGGTATTCCAAGATTAGCTGTATCAGACTTTACTGAGAACCTACAATGTAGCGGCTCCCTGACACTAAAGATACATAGAAAAATAAGCAGTTTCCCATCCTTGAGAAGCTTAGAGTCCAAAAAGGAACAGTTTAGCATGTGTTGGAACCAAAATAATGAGACTAGCCTTTCTAAAGGAGACGGGGTCACGCTGGAAAGCTGTCAAAGACCAAATTTGTAAATGAAATCACAACTGGTCTGAAGAACTAAAGCTCAGTCTAATGAAGAAAGGGTGAAAAAAACTCAGTGATCTAAGATAATGGAAGACATCTTTGTGAGGTAAACATAAGGTAGACAGTCCAGTGAAAAGAACAAAAAATAAAACCGAGTAAGGTGAGCGTTTAACCCTACAGTTTGTTACACTAATGGTGTTCTATGCAGAAACTGCAGGAACGAGAACGTGAAACATTTAAAAGCACCAGTATGGGAGCCACCACCCCGCCCTCCCAGCGCTAACCATTCAACTCCACCACTCTCTAGCCAGGTCACTTTTGGAAAGTTACTTAACAGTTCGTTGCCTTAGTCACTTCACCTGTAAAATGGGGTATTTGTGGAGCCAGGAGCAGCTTCTTCCAAAGAGTGGTATTATTGTATCACTCCAATCAGAAACCTTATTCACAAAATGAAATCCACATCTTTTAGGCACTTGGGAACTCCATAATCTGGCTCCAACCTTTCCCATCTCTATGCTCGTTGGACACCCTCCAATTTCCACCAAACATATGGATCTAATACACGTTCTGCAAACCAATAAGCACTTTCCTACTTCTGTGCCCAATCTCCAATGGCTGTGTCTAGAATGCATTTTCCTCCCATCTTTCAAAACCCACTTCCCTAGGAAATTAACTCTCCTTCCCCAGTTCCTCAGCACACGTGCCTGATCCGCTGTACAATTTACCACTATTTCCCATTTGGGAGGTTGTTCTTTTAATGACTCCCTCGCTCCCCTTTTCATTAATATAGTGACTATCCAGACAGGAGGGACAGATATTTCTTATCTTCCTTCCCATCCATCATCTCAGACTGTACCTGTCTATGCAGGCCTGGAAACGCGTTACTGAATTAAACGCATGTTTTCAATCGTAATGGCCGCAGCTCCAGATACTGCTTAATTTCGTGTAATTTTTTGTGCTTCCAGGTCTTAAAATCTTGACATGAAATGTCTGTAAAAATCGGAACACCGCCATCCTTTCCAGAAAAGTTCTACGGCGCACCCACACGAGTTGACAACGCGATCATTCTTAGCCTCCGAAGTTGCGAGTGAGCCCCGGAGGGCAGCCCCACAGGTCCGCGCAGTGCTTGGACAGGAGGGGAAGGGCGGCGCGGCGGCTGCACCGGCCGCGCTCCCATCTGCCCTCAACTCCCTGCCGGCCGCGGGCTCCGGCAGCGCTCGTCTCTCTCCGCCGCGCTCGGCTATCCGGCCCCCGTCTCCTCCCGTCCAGCCGCGGCAACACCCCCCGGAGCGGCGTGGACGGCGCTGCGCGTCCCCCGGCGGCTCTGCTCGGGTCTGGGCCTGGGCCGCCACCCGCCCCCGGCCTCTCCCCCGCCCGCCGCCCGGGCCCAGGCCGCACCGCCGCCGCAGCCCCGAGGGGAGCTGGGCACTCGCTGGGCTCCGCGTGGCGCCGGGGGCGGAGCCGGTCCGGAGGACCCGCGGGGAGGCCGGAGGCGGGCGGCGGCCTCCGCCTACGCGACACGCACCCCACCGCCCCCAACCCCAACCCTCCCTGGGGCCCCGGCCCGCGTTCGCTGCCGGGCGGTCGGCGGGGCTCGTCACTTACCAACCCGCCTGGGACAACGCCGCGCTGGGGACTTCGGCCATGGTAGCTGCTGAGGCCCGGGGTAGTGGGGGGCTGTGGTGGGGGCGGGGAGGAGGCCTCCTACTTGAGACCAAAAAAAAAAAAAAAAAAAACCCGAAAAAAAAAAAAAAAAAAAAACTCCTCTGGTCGGCTCTGCAACTGGGCATGCTCAGTACGGCCGGCGCTTCCGCGTGCGGGTTCCGCTCGCCGCGTTTTCCGAGCGGCCGCCGGGCGGACCTGGCGTGGGGCTGGAGACGGGGACGGTACGGCGAGGACGGGCTGGGCCGGGACGTCCGAGGTCAGTGTGTTGGCCGGGTTTAAGAGGCTTTGCCTGTCCACCGAAGCCTGGTTATTTGTTTAGGGTCACTTTTCTAAGTCGCGTATCTCGGAATCGGGCAGGGCGGTGCTGTTCAGAGCAGAAAGTAATGTCCGGGTTTCCAGCGCCGACAGGCGGTCACCTCTGAGAGGGCAGGGTAACGGGTGGAGACGCGAGGGGTGGAGGTTGCGGGGAAGCCCTAAAACAGTTCGGCGCTAGTAAGGCCACGTTTCAGGCAGTAAAACTCAAAGAAAAGGTGTGCACAGCTCATTCTGCCTAAACATAAAGTTTACTTTCTTATAAAGACTCGCTCTATTCACCCCTTTTGATCTGCCTGGACGCTAAGAAAAGAATGCAGCCGTTAATTTTTCGAGTCCCTACAGGCAAATTGGATTATCCATATCGGATCACAATGAAATGAATGGTCACCCCAAGAACACCTGCGCGTATGGGACCGAGGAAATTCGGCCAGTTGTTTCAGTGCTCGTTTTCCCTGCCGCCTTCCCACTGGGCCGGTACATGTCCCAGCGCAGCCCTGTGACGTTGGCACTACCAGGCCTGGCTCCCAGCACCCCTTTGCTGGTGCCCTTTTCTGCCTCCCAAGAGGGCTGGAGCGCAGGGGCGGGTCCTCAAGTGAGCATGCGCGGCATCGCCGCGGAGTGACACGGAGGACGCTCCCGCACGATTGGATCGCTGAGACTCAGAACAGCCAATTAAAGAGGAGCAGGAGGAAGGCGCCAGTGAACGGGAAGACCAGAAGCTGCCTAAAAGTTTGCTCCACCCTCATCCTGTTTATTTCGGCGGTCGGGTGGGCAAAAGACGCTTCCGAGTGGCTCTTGCCCAGCTGCCAACCACGGGAGAAACTATTAAGAACGAATGCCCCATCACCCCACCCCATCTGAAGATGATGCCGTTCTTGTTCACGAAGCCGAAGAATGAGCTTAGCAAACAGGCAAGGTAGGAGAGCAAGGTACAGGCTTTTATTCAGAGATAGAGTGAAAGGACAGAGCTCCCAGCTAACGCCAGGAGGGGACAAGAGAGTCCCGAGGTGGTACGTTGTCTAGGGGTTTTTATAGGCAGTTGAGAGACAAAGGGCTAGGGATGTACACCTGTTAAGTGGTTCCAAATACTTTTGAAGAAATACTAAGTTTCTTCTTAGTCTTCCTGGTTATTTGCAAGAACTTTACTGATCTAATTTCCTCCCAGGATAGCAGCTTCCTGGTCTGGGAGCATATCACTCAAGGCTGCCTGCTCTGCTCCAAAGATGTGCTGAGTCATTGTTTTACTTCTTTTAACTAATATTTCAAGATGAAATCCTTCCTGCCTTATGTTGTTTTGGGCTTGTTTACTACATTGCCCAAGTTGCAACAAATCATTTGTTTAGGGCTGGAGGAAGGAAGGCAGCACTTGGGTAAAGTTAGAAAAATAAGTTGGGCTCCTGTGCAAACCTCACAATGGTTATCTTGTTGTTTTTCCCAGAGGCCCTCACCCTACTCTGTCTAAGCCCATGGTCCCTGTCTCAAAACCATCATCAAATACACTTGAAGCACAGACGGCGCCACTGAGCGGCCAGCTCCTGGGACTGGGGAGGAAACTGACAGTTACAGAAGGAAAGCGTAATTGCCCTGGGCGGAGCTAAAATTCCTTAACACAAATTTTTCTCATTGTAATTAACTAGGATATTCCGTTTGGGTTTTCCTAAAGTCAGTTCTAAATTCGTGATGCGTTGTTTAGTTTAGCTCTAATGCTATCAATATATGTTTCCAACTATATTACTTAGGTACTGATTTTAAAGAACATGTTTCCAAGCCCTCAGGAATAACTCTATCCCATTCCCTACAATTAGAAGTCATATAGTGTTTAGGCCACATACATGCTAAAGTACATTTCAGTTTATTGACACCAGTAATAATATCCAAGAGTCAAGAAAAGATTTACCATTCTAAAGGTAAATAGATAACTCAAAGTTAAAACTACTAATAATTTTTATTGGTTACTAAATAGAACCTTCTCTTACCAATGATTTGCATTTTGCAGTTAATCTAACTTGCTAATTATGAAAATGATATGTTTTCCCAATTATTGGAATTCCTCACTGGTCAATGTGAACCCTTTATTCATTTGTTCTCATGTTCAGTGTAATACAGTAAGAACTTAACATTGCCTGAGTCTTACAGTAACTTTAATTAAATGCTCCACAAAACACTAAATTTCCTTCGTTTAAGAAATATTTTAAAGAATGAGTTGAGATTCCCATTGGAGAAATTGGGGAGAATATGAGTTATCAAAAAGAATGACAATAATTGAACAAAAATTTAAATAAAAAGCATGCCTTCAGAGTGGCACTAAAAACAATTAAAAGAGAGGATGAAAGCTTTTCCTTTAGAGAAACAGAGAGTAAATGTGGAACAAATGATAGAATTAAAAAATTATTTTCCAAATCAATAACAGTTGATTCAAACAAAGTTCATCATAGGATGCTAAAAGCCACTAGGTGAACGATTGTAGGAGTACAGCATCTTCACATGGTCTCGAAATATCAAGCCATAATGTACTTATTACAAGTAAGAAAAAAAAAATCACTTCCTTAAACAAATAACCAAAGCTGGAATCACTAATAATGGGAATAATGGGACAATTTGATATTATGTACTTAATGTAATCCAATTAGAAATAAATAAATCATCTAAGAAATATTTCTACTAAAATTATTTGACCTGCATTTAATCAAGCTTCTGAAGAGTTCTTTTAAAAATTCTCCAGATTAAAGAGACTCAAAAGACATTACAACAAAATGCAATCTTGGATCTTAAATAAGTGAGAAAGAGAGAGAGAGAGAGAGGAGAGACTGTGGTATTGTCCTTAGTCTTGGAAATTTATGCCAAAGCATTTATGGCTGAAAAGTTGTGACTATACCCTAGTTTCAAAAGATTCAGAAAAAAAAGTAACATATACTAAAATATAAAAAACAAACACACAAATATGTATGAAAGGGAGGGAAGATAAATGGCAAAATATTAAAAATGGGTGAATGTAATTCAGATGCTTATTATATATTTTTTAACTTCAACTGAAATTTTTCAAAATAAGGAAAAAGTATGGCTTGTATTAATTTCTTTTACATCAAAAATTTTTAATTGGAATTATGTTCTATATAGATAGGTTAATGCCATGGAAAATGGTAGCTGCTGAGTAGATGAAAAAATGGATTTCTGTTTGTTAATAAGAAATAATTGATTTACATAAAATGTAGTCTACATTGAGCTTAGGGGAAACCCTAAGGATGATTAAAGAGCTTTGTTAGATACAAGAGGACAAAAAAGGAGGAGTTACATTTATTTGCAGTCAGTGGTATAAATTCACAGAATAGAGAGAGAAATTCCATTTACTTCTATTTTGCCCATATTATTTCAGTAATAGGAAGTGGTTCTAAGACTGAAAAAAAGAATAGAAGAATATGGGTAAGTAGGATTAAAGAGCACAATAAAAGTGAGATTATAAGAGTACCTACTCCCTCTGAGACACATTAAATTCTTTCACATTCACACCCAAAAGAAAACTGAAATAATTTGTGAATGACTTAGATGAACCAATGTCAGGGAGCCCTGAAGAAATGTTGAGCTCATCTGGAAATGAGTTAGAAGCCTAGAACAGGCAAAAAAATTTTCAGTTTTTAGAAAGGGAAAAAAAGCCTTCCAGAGGACCACAGAGAAAAGCAGGCAATCAAGGGGATATTTACCTGAGCACATACTCCAAAAGATATCTACCAGAGCTGTATTCTGCCTAACTGTATATAAATGAAAATTTATTATGTATTATATGTTAAATTACCCAAAGAAGCTATAATTTAGAAGAATGCTAGTTGCACACACTTAGAAAATGAATCATCATAATTTAATGTATTTTCTGGATACATTCCAATTTTACCATAATCACTCTTATTTAAATAAAAATCACTGACAGTCTCTAACAACTTGACAGCATGCACAAGTTTCAAAAGTATGTACAAGACAAACTGGTCAGTTTTGCTTTAACATCACACAGTTAGGATGCATATGCTTTTATTTAATGCACTCCAAACACTAAAATTTGCTATATTCTTTAAAACCATTGAATTTATATTTTAAGCTCTCTGGCACAGATATCATATGTGTTTGATCCACATTGTGATCTGAAACAGTGTACAGGATGATCGGTTTTTAAAGAGGTGTGGAAAATCGACCCCCAAAATCTCTGTAGACTTTTGCTGTAATTTTTTTGTATTCTTTTTTTTTTATTAATATACAATTACATGAGCAACATTATGGTTACTAGACTCCCCCTATTATCAAGTCACCACCGTATACCTCATTGCAGTCACTGTCCTTCAGCATAGTAGGATGTTATAGGATCACTACTTGTCTTCTCTGTGTTATACTGCCTTCCCCGTATCCCCCCACGCCACCCCCACACCCACTACATTATGTGTGCTAATTGTAATAGCCCTTTTTCCCCCTTATCCCTCCCTTCCCAAACATCTTCCCCAGACCCTTTCCCTTTGGTAACTGTTAGTCCATTCTTGGGTTCTGTGAGTTTGCTGCTGTTGTGTTCCTTCAGTTTTTCCTATGTTCTTATACTCCACATATGAGTGAAATCATTTGGTACTTCTCTTTCTCCACCTGGCATATTTCACTGAGCATAACACCCTCTAGCTCCACCCATGTTGTTCCGAATGGTAGGATTTGTTTTCTTCTTATGGCTGAATAATATTCCATTATGTATATACACCACATCTTCTTTATCCATTCATCTACTGATAGACACTTAGTTGCTTCCATTTCTCGGCTATTGTAAATAGTACTGTGATAAACATAGGGGTGCATATATCTTTTATAAACTGGGCTGCTGCATTCTTAGGGTAAATTCCTAGGAGTGGAATTCCTGGGTCAAATGGTATTTGTATATTGAGTTTTTTGAGGGACCTCCATACTGCTTTCCACAATGGTTGTACTAATTTACATTCCCACAAACAGTGTAAGAGGGTTCCCCTTTCTCCACATCCTTGCCAACATTTGTTGTTTGTCTTTTGGATGATGGCCATCCTAACTGGTGTGAGGTGATATCTCATTGTGGTTTTAATTTGCATTTCTCTGATGACTAGTGATGTGGAGCATCTTTTCATGTGCCTATTGGCCATCTGAATTTCTTCTTTGGAGAAGTGTCTGTTCAGTTCCTCTGCCCATTTCTTAATTGACTTATTTTGCTTTTTGTCTGTTGAGGTGTGTGAGCTCTTTATATAATTTGGATGTCAACCCCTTGTCAGATATGTCATTTATGAATATATTCTCCCATACTGTAGGATGCCTTTTTGTTCTACTGATGGTATCCCTTACTGTACAGAAGCTTTTTAGTTTGATATAGTTCCATTTGTTCATTTTTGCTTTTGTTTCCCTTGCCCGGGGAGATATGTTCATGAAGAAGTTGCCCATGTTTATATCCAAGAGATTTTTGCCTATATTTTTTTCTAAGAGTTTTATGGTTTCATGACTTACATTCAGGTCTTTGATCCATTTTGAGTTTACTTTGCTGTATGGGGTTAGACAGTAATCCAGTTTCATTCTCTTACATGTAGCTGTCCAGTTTTGCCAACACCAGCTGTTGAAGAGGTTGTCATTTCCCCATTGTATATCCATGGCTCCTTTAACGTATATTAATTGCCATATATGCTTGGGTTCATATCTGGACTCTCTGTTCTGTTCCACTGGTCTATGGGTCTGTTCTTGTGCCAGTACCAAATTGTCTTGATTACTGTAGCTTTGTAGTAGAGCTTGAAGACAGGGAGCATAATGCCCCCTGCTTTATTCTTCCTTATCAGGATTGCTTTGGCTATTTGGGGTCTTTTGTGGTTCCATATGAATTTTAGAAGTATTTGCTCTAGTTCATTGAAGAATGCTGTTGGTAATTTGATAGAGATTGCATTCAATCTGTAGATTGCTTTAGGCAAGATGGCCTTTTTGACAATATTAATTCTTCCTAGCCAAGAGCATGGGATGAATTTCCATTTATTAGTGTCCTCTTTAATTTCTCTTAAGAGTGTCTTGTAGTTTTCAGCGTATAGGTCTTTTACTTCCTTGGTTAGTGTAATTTTCATATGTAATGAAATTTGCTAAGATTACTTCCTATATTTTCTCACCTTCCCCCAAATTCTAACCATTTTATAAATCATGTATTTCTTCAATGCTTGCCATTAACACCTGACCTAACATGAAGCCCCCTCTTCAGACCTGCTTCAGAGCACTGTCAATCACTGTCATTTGTCCCTGCTCTTTGGTATACTTAGCCACTTTTCAGCACAATGATAAGACTTATCTAAACTAAGTTGAATTAATTTTAGAACTAAGGTTTCACAAGAAAGAAAATATAAATATTTTATTCACCTTTTTTCAACTGATTTAACTCCTCCCTTAAAGCAGTCAGTTAAGTAATAAAATTCAATGTAAAAATATTTCAGCTATATTTATTTTTTTCTAGCTATATTTCTTTATGGACTTTTCCACTATCCATTTCTCTTAAATATATATATATATATACACATACATACATACATATACACATCTATATATATATGTGTATATGTATACATGTATATACATATATAGAGAGAGGAATCTTGTTAAATTTTCATTTAAACCAGTAAATGGTAAAGCCAAGATTCCAGATTATTCTGCCTCAAAAGCACATGCATTTAGTTCTTAGATTCATAAGAAACTGGAAAATGGAGGGGATCCATGACCACAACAGGATGAAATGAATGTGCTGCCTTTATTCATGTTGAATCTAAAGTGGTTAGACCTGCCACATATCAAGTAGAAATTTGGCCTGATTTGGAGATACTGATTTTTGTAGTTGTCTTCTTAAAAGAGATTGTTAAAGCTTTATAAATGAAAAGGCTTCTGAGGAATAATGTAAAAACTGCGAAGAGGCTCAAAGATTGAACCTAGAGAACAACCTCAGTAAATGGTAGGAGAAAGAGAAAGCAGGGAAGAAGTACAGCAGCTGTAGTCAGATTGCTACAAGATTTATGATGCTGAAAGGACAAATAATATAGATAGATTGTTAAAAACAATAACCTGAATTAAGTCAGTATGTATGCACTTGACAAACTGTAGACAGTGCTTTAGTAAAACAATAGTAAAATGTATATAGTTCCTAACTACCTCAAACTAAAAAGTTTCTGTAGAGCAAAGGACACGCATCAGTAGAACAAAAAGGCATCTATGCTATTGGAGAATATATTTGTAAATGGCATATTTGACAGGGTTTAACACCCAAAATGTATAAAGAACTCACACATCTCAACACCCAAAAAGCAAATAACCCAAATAAAAAATGGGCACAGGAATCTCCTGAATATAAGCATGACCAACTTGTTCCTGAACGCATCTCCTCAAGCAAGGGAAACAAAAGCAAAAATGAACTCATGGGACTATATCAAACTAAAAAGTTTATGTACAGCAAAGGACATTATACACAGAACAAAAAGGCATCCTACAGTATGGGAGAATATATTTGTAAATTACATATCCGACAAGGGGTTAACATCCAAAATATATAAAGAACTTACACACCTCAACACCCAAAAAGCAAATAACCTGATTAAAAAATGGGCAGAGGATATGAAGAGACAGTTCTCCAAAGAAGAAATTCAGATGGCCAACACACATGAGAAGATGCTCCACATCACTAACCATCAGGGAAATGCAAATTAAAACCACAATGAGATATCACCTCACACCAGTAAGGATGGCCAGCATCCAAAAGACTAAGAACAACAAATGCTGGCGAGAATGTGGAGAAAGGGGAACCCTCCTACACTGCTGGTGGGAATGTAAACTAGTTCAACCATTGTGGAAAGCAATCTGGAGGTTCCTCAAAAAACTCAAAATAGAAATAGCATTTGACCTGGGAATCCCACTCCTTGGAATTTACCCAAAGAATACAACTTCTCAGATTCAATAAGACATATGCACCCCTATGTTTATCGCAGCACTTTTTACAATAGCCAAGATGTGGAAGCAGCCTAGTGTCCATCAGTAGATGAATGGATAAGGAAGAGGTGGTACATATACACAATGGAATACTATTCAGCCATAAGAGAGAAACAAATCCTACCATTTGCAACAACATGGATGGAGCTGGAGGATATTATCATCAGTGAAATAAGCCAGGCGGAGAAAGACAAGTGCCAAATGATTTCCCTCATTTGTTGAGTATAACAACGAAGCAAAACCGAAGGAACAAAATAGCAGCAGACTCACAGACTCCAAGAAGGAACTAGTGGTTACCAAAGGGGAGGGCTGTGGGAGGGTGGGTCAGGAGGGTGGGAGAAGGTGATTGAGGGGTATTATGTTTAGTATACATGGTGTGGGGTTCAAAGGGAAAACAGTGTAGCACAGAGAAGGTAAATAGTGAATCTGTGGCATCTTACTACACTGATGGACAGTGATTGCATTGGGGTATGAGTGGGGACTTGGTAATATGGGTAAATGTAGTAACCACATTGTTTTTTCATGTGAAACCTTCATAAGAGTGTATATCAATAATACCTTAATAAAAATAAAAATAATAAATAAAATAATAAATAAAATTAAATGGGTAGAGTATATGAACAGACACTTCTCCAAAGAAGAAATTCAGTTGCCTAACAGGCACATGAAAAGATGCTCTACATTGCTAATTATTAGGAAAATGCCAATTAAAAGCACAATAAGATATCACTTCACACCTGTTAGGATGGCCAACATCCAAAAGACAGCAACAACAGATGCTGGCAAGGATGCAGGGAAAGGGGAACCCTCCTACACTGTTGGTGGGAACGTAAATTCGTTCAACCATTGTGGAAAGCAATATGAAGGTTCCTCAACAAACTAAAATAGAAATACCATTTCACCTAGGAATTCCACTCCTAGGAATTTAACCTAAGAATACAGGAGCCCAATTTGAGAAAGACATATGCACCCCTATGTTTATTGCAGCACTATTTACAATAGCCAAGATATGGAAGCAATCTAAATGTCCATCAGTAGTTGAAAGGATATAGAAGATGTGGTACATATACACAATGGAATATTATTCAGCCCTAAGAATAAAACAGATCCCACCATTTGCCATAACATGGATGGAGCTAGAGGGTATTATGCTCAGTAAAATAAGCCACGTGGAGAAAGACAAGTACCAAATGATTTCCCTCATTTGTGGAGTATAATGATGAAGCAAAACTGAAGGAAAAAAACAGCAGCCACCTTACAGACTCCAAGAAGGGACTAGCGGTTACCAAAGGGGAGGGGTGGGGGAGGGAGGGAGAAGGGGATTAAGGGGCATTATAATTGGTACAAGTGGTGTGGAGGGGTCATGAGGAAGACAGTGTAGCACAGAGAAGGCAAGTAGTGACTCTGTGGCATCTTACTACACTGATGGACAGTGACTGCGGTGGGGTGGGGTGGGGGGGACTCAATAATATGGTTGAATGTAGTAACCACAATGTTGCTCATGTGAAACCATCATAAAATTGTATTTCAGTGATACCGTAATATAAATTAATAATAATATATTCATACTAAAAATATATAGTCCCTTTCCTTAGCTCATCGTGTATGTTCATATTCACTTTATCATCACATCAAAATTTATTGAAAGTGCTAAATATTTTTTAAGTACAAATAAGGAAAAAAGATTATAGTGATAAAATTACCTTTCCACGATAGTGCCATTGAATGACAAAGCTGGCAATTACCCTCAGACCTTCCTCTTAACCAATACACTACTTCTGAAATATGGGACAGAAAGAGATAGAGATCGTTTCTAGATTTCTGTAATGAAATTTCTATTATTTCTATTGCATTTATGGACATGATATTAAATAACATTGACAATAAATAATTACTGAACCAATCACATAGTGAGAAAGTTATCGCCTTTCCAATTCTCTTTGAGATTGTCTAACGGCCTCAAAGAGGATATATCAGTTTGGAGCAACTATTTGCCCCCATTTTTAACCATAAAGATAGCAGGCCTTAAGGTTAAAATCTTCTGTAGACAACAACATCTAGCTATAATTTCATAACATCAGTTTTCATTGTATTTATTTTTTTATACTTTCTATTTATGGCAAGTTATTCTGGTTTTCCATTTACTGTAGTAAATGAAGTTTCCTGTCTCTCTTCAAAAACATATTGAGCAAACAATGCAGGAAGCATCTGGGTATGGAAAAATTGTGAAGGTGTCTTGTGAATGACTACAACTGGGAAAAATTGCAATATGTGAAACATCTGTCTCCTTTCTGTGATATTCTTAATCATAATCTTGGTGCCAAGGATCAGTTGTTAATTTTCTTCTCTCCATTCCTGTCACTCTTCCTACAGCACTGATCCAAGCAATACCTTCCATGGGATTATCCAGTTCATATAATATAGTTTTTCTTTTTTTATCCCTGTTCACTGCTGTAGGAGCAGTACCTGGCATACCGCACTTCGATGGAATATTAGTAGGCCAAAAAAGTTTATCTGGGCTTTGAGACTCTGCTCTCTAGTCCAGATCTCTCCACTAGTTTTCCAGGGCTCAAAATAGAGCTCTGAATTACTAGCCAGGAGTCACCTTGTATAATTTTACTATAAAGGACTTAGAACTGGAATTTTCTAAGCTGAAGGGAAATAAGATTTCTTCACATTCACTTTTATGCTTAAAATGTCTCAGTAAAAAATAATTATTAATTTATTATTGGATATTACTTTTCAAAGCTTTGGGTTTTTTCCCCTTCTGCTCATTCAAAACTATCCAATTAACATCTGTGCTGCACTTTAGTCAAAGGTACATGCATTCAGAAGAGGATCAGGTGAGCAGGGATTAAGGGAGGTGTTAGGAGATGGGGCTCTATCTAGTTCTTTTAAAAACAGCTTGGCTCCCATCTCTCTTAGGACCTAGGTAATGGGAGTTCTTCTAATACAATGTGCTATGTACCCTTCTATGTATTGCTTAGTTCACTTAATCTTAACAACAAAGTTATTAGGGATAGTGTATGTAAAATGCCCATTTTGTATGAAGAAACTAAGCCCCAAACTTGCATAGTTGGTCAATGGCAGAGCTGGGTTTAAGGCTAAACTTGTGATAACAAATTATCCATCTTCCACTATCTGCTTCACTCCACTCCATTTGCACATGCCATTCCAGCTGCATTTTTGTGATTTTTGTAAAACCCCAAACCTACCCTCAATTTGGGGTGGCATGAGAAAACTTGGCAGTGAGGAAAGAGAGATTAGGGTTCTGAAAACAGCAAAGAATAAAACAATAAACAGGACAGCCAGACTAAAGAGGTTATGGATCTCTAAATTTCATCAACCAAAAACCTGTCATGATGTTTTCAAATAGATGCTTCAGTAAATGTTTTTGAAAAGTATGACAAGCAATTTTATAATGCTTCTGCTTGAGTCAGACTGAAGGGAAGAGAAGGTAACGTTTCAGTTTCTTTTGACAAAAGTTATCCAAATCATTCCTCCAAATATTCTTCAAAATTCTAAGATGTCAGATAAAATCATTGCTAATTAAATGTTAAGTATACATAATTTATTAGTGTGATCCAAATTTGCACAGACCTTACCTGCCCGGGGGGGTCAAATGAAGCAACATTAGCATTTACATGCCAATTTTTCTGTCACTCTTCACAACATAGCTACAGATTTAAACATTAGTTTCCTATCTCCTGTATCCCTACCCCTGCAATAACTAATCCTAGTTTTGCAAGGATTCCTCAGGAGCTGTGAACCCATGGACAGCAACAGTTCTCTACAGTCTTTTGTTCTGGCTTTCTTGCTCTGTCCACTGGCTTGTGACCTACTAGAGGAAAGTGCTTGGATATTATATTGTCCCATGACCTCTCTGAAAATGCTGTTTCTTTGTCTAGGAGATTGTTTATTACTGTTTCACAAGCCTGCAAATCTCCTGTGTCAAATAGCAATGTGTTTCCTCCACTGTGTCATGGGGATAAAATGGAAACTTGCCCCTCTCCAAATCCTGGTTGCACTTGTATCACCTGGGATGCAAGGCAGCTCTGCTTACTCTGTGGGTCTCACAAATTCCTTTTGAAACATTTCACTTCTGCTCTCCTATTCCCTGAAGCTCAAACAAGAAATTGCAGGGAAAAGGGTTGAAGAGCAGACACTACACAGCTTTCTCCACTCTTCTGTCTTGTTGAAAACTGTCCCACACATCTGGATCATGCAAGTAGATGTTAGGGAAGTCACAAGCCAGTCTGTTTACCAGACACATCTATACTTTTTAAATAGCTGGGAAACACCCTCCCCCCAGTGTTTCAAAAAATTAGATTTCTTGTATGTTAGAATTGTATTCCTTTTATACAGATGGATGGTTTTAAGTACATTAAGCTCTTTTTTAAATCAATAAACAAACTCACACACGTTTTGTGGGATATTTATAAGGTAAATTACAATAGAATTGAGATTTAGCAAACCTCAGTTCAACTCCTGACACCAGAATAACAAGTTGACTGGCCCCACTTGGATCACTTACTGTTGACCCTTCAATAACACAGGTTTGAACTCCATGAGTCTACTTATATGGGGATTTTTTTCAGTAAGTAGGTTGGAAAATTTTCTGGAGATCTGTGACAATTTGAAAAACTTGCAGACGAAGGATGTAGAAATATTAAAAAATTTTAGAAAAAGGCATGTCATGAATGCATAAAATGTATGTA
The DNA here is from genome assembly GCA_029783875.1 of Phataginus tricuspis. Classification (NCBI taxonomy): domain Eukaryota; kingdom Metazoa; phylum Chordata; class Mammalia; order Pholidota; family Manidae; genus Phataginus; species Phataginus tricuspis. Next base: position 44,352,038 of record JAQQAC010019963.1, read on the forward strand.
GATACTATTCTATTTTACCATAAAACCAACATAAAGCTATTAGTAGTAATGTTTTGGGGGGAGTCAAAAGTTACATGAAGATTTTTGATATTGTGGGGCTTTTGTACCCCTAACCCCCTCTCGTTCAAGGATCAGCTGTACTTCCCTGGGACTCTTGTTTTTCTTCAGAGAGTTGTATTTCTGGATAACTGGATTATAAAACCCTCTTAGACCCTCCTAATTTCAATGATTTCAAGTGTAATTGTATTATTTCATATTATTCATAGGCTGGCAAATTCTATCTTCAAAGATGGCAGGACCAATATATACCCCATCTCATGTGCTCTCATCCCTTTAACAGTCACATGCCTCCACTGACAGGAGGAATTAATATTTCCACCTTTTGGATCTCTGTGATTTCTTTGACCATTTGAATATAGCAGAAGTAAGGCTGCTTGATTTCTGAGGCTAAATCATAAATAGTAAAACAGCTTCAGTGTAGTGTTTTTCTCTCTGTCTCCCTATCTGTCTTGTTCTTGCCTTTAGAGCCCCAGCCACCATACTGTGAGGAAGCTCAGATCACACAGGTTACATGTAGGTATTTCAGCCACTAGCCTTAGTTAGGTCCTCCAACCAATCATCACCAGCTACTGGCAGATGTGGGAGTGAATGAGCCTTTAGATGATTTAGACTTCATCCTTTGACTCTTCCAGCTGAGGCTTCAGCAGAGAAAAGTTGAGCCTATGATGCTCTGTCTGTTTTATGGTTCTGATCCACAGGAAACATGAGAAAGAATAAGTGATTGTTATTATTTTAAGCCATTAGGTTTTGGGGTGATCTACTAGACAGACAAGTAACCAGAATCTGGGATATGAGAAAGCACCATATACAATTGCCTAAGAAGTGCCAGGCACTATACTAGGTCCCTGGTTTGCACTGTTTCCTTAGTCTGCTCTATGACTCAGTATTTGCTTTCATGCTGTTATTGGACAAATTTGTGATTTATTTTATGCCAAGTTTTTAGTCATTAATGCAACTCTCAGGTATAGTGTTGTCTTTTGGGAAAAACATTGAAAATGATAAGATGTTCCAGTTCCTAATGCTGGTCCCAGAAATGCCCTGGGCTGCCTGATTTGTACAGAGGAAAAATTACTATGCGGTAAGGAAGGCCCATTTCAGAAATGTTTTCATATTGACAGTTTTGAAAAAAAATATTTTTCAAATGGTTAAAATTGAACTCCAATCTGTCTTCCCTCTCTGAGGATTAACTATGTAAAATTATCAGCATACCTATTTCTCAAATCTCTCTTTATTTATTTTTTATTAAGGAATTGTTGATATACACTCTCATGAAGGTTTCACATGAAAAAACAATGTGCTTACTACATTTACCCATATTATCAAGTCCCCACCCATACCCCAGTGCAGTCACTATCATTCAGTGTAGTAAGATGCCACAGATTCACTATTTGCCTTCTCTGTGCTATACTGTTTTCCCCGTGATCCCCACACCATGTGTACTAAACATAATATCCCTCAATCCCCTTCTCCCACCCTCGCGACCCGCCATCCCACACCCCTCCCCTTTGGTAACCACTAGTTCCTTCTTGGAGTCTGTGAATCTGCTGCTATTTTGTTCCTTCGGTTTTGCTTCGTTGTTATACTCCACAAATGAGGGAAATCATTTGGCACTTGTCTTTCTCCGCCTGGCTTATTTCACTGATGATAATGTCCTCCAGCTCCATCCATGTTGTTGCAAATGGTAGGATTTGTTTCTCTCTTATGGCTGAATAGTATTCCATTGTGTATATGTACCACCTCTTCCTTATCCATTCATCTACTGATGGACACTAGGCTGCTTCCACATCTTGGCTATTGTAAAAAGTGCTGCGATAAACATAGGGGTGCATATGTCTTATTGAATCTGAGAAGTTGTATTCTTTGGGTAAATTCCAAGGAGTGGGATTCCCAGGTCAAATGCTATTTCTATTTTGAGTTTTTTGAGGAACCTCCAGATTGCTTTCCACAATGGTTGAACTAGTTTACATTCCCACCAGCAGTGTAGGAGGGTTCCCCTTTCTCCACATTCTCGCCAGCATTTGTTGTTTGTCTTTTGGATGGTGGCCATCCTAACTGGTGTGAGGTGATATCTCATTGTGGTTTAATTTGCATTTCCCTGATGATTAGTGATGTGGAGCCTCTTTTCATGTGTCTGTTGGCCATCTGAATTTCTTCTTTGGAGAACTGTCTCTTCATATCCTCTGCCCATATTTTAATCGGGTTATTTGCTTTTTGAGTATTGAGGTGTGTAAGTTCTTTATACATTTTGGATGTTAAACCCTTATAAGATACGTCATTTAAAAATATATTCTCCCATACTGTAGGATGCCTTTTTGTTCTGTTGATAGTGTCCTTTGCTGTACAGAAACTTTTTAGTTTGATGTAGTCCCATGAGTTCATTTTTGCTTTTGTTTCCCTTGCTCAAGGAGATGCATTCAGGGAGAAGTTGTTCATGCTTATATTCAGGAGATTTTTACCTATGTTGTCTTCTAAGAGTTTTATGGTTTCATGACTTACATTCAGGTCTTTGATCCATTTTGAGTTTACTTTTGTGTATGGCATTAAACAATAATCCAGTTTCAATCTCTTCCATGTTGCTGTCCAGTTTTGCCAACACCAGCTGTTGAAGAGGCTGTCACTTCCCCATTGTATATCCATGGCTCCTTTATCATATATTAATTGACCATATATGGTTGGGTCTATATCAGGGCTCTCTAGTCTGTTCCATTGGTCTATGGGTCTGTTCTTGTGCCAGTACCAAATTGTCTTGATTACTGTGGCTTTGTAGTAGAGCTTGAAGTTGGGGAGCATAATCTCCCCTGCTTTATTCTTCCTTCTCAGGATTGCTATGGCTACTCAGGGTTTTTTGTGGTTCCATATGAATTTTAGAATGATTTTTTCTAGTTCCTTGAAGAATGCTGTTGGTATTTTGATAGGAATTACATTGAATCAGTAGACTACTTTAGGCAGGATGGCCATTTTGACAATATTAATTCTTCCTATCCACGAGCATGGGATGTGTTTCCATTTATTGGTATCTTCTTTAATTTCTCTCATGAGTGTCTTGTAGTTTTCAGAGTATAGGTCTTTCACTTCCTTGGTTAGGTTTATTCTGAGGTATTTTATTCTTTTTGATAACACTGAATGGAATTGTTTTCCTGATTTCTCTCTCTGGAAGTTCATTGTTAGTATATAGGAATGCCACAGATTCCTGTGTTTATTTTGTATCCTGCAACGTTGCTGAATTCACATAGTCGATCTAATAGTTCTGGAGTGGATTCTTTAGGGTTTTTTATGTACAATATCATGTCATCTGCAAACAGGTACAGTTTAACTTCTTCCTTGTCAATCTGGATGCCTTTTATTTCTTTGTTTTGTCTGATTGCGGTGGCTAGTACCTTCAGTACTATGTTGAATGAAAGTGGGGAGAGTGGGCATCCTTGTCTTGTCCTGATCTTAAAGGAAAAGCTTTCAGATTCTCGCTGTTAAGTATAATGTTGGCTGTGGGTTTGTCATATATGGTCTTTATTATGTTGAAGTATTTGCCCTCTTTACCGATTTTGTTGAGAGTTTATATCGTAAGTGGATGTTGAATTTCGTCAGATGCTTTTTCTGCATATATAGGGATGATCATGTGGTTTTTGTCCTTCTTTTTGTTGATGTGGTGGATGATGTTGATGGATTTTTGAATGTTGTACCATTCTTGCATCCCTGGAATAAATCCTATTTGATCATGATGGATGATGTTTTTGATGTATTTTTGAATTCGGTTTGCTAATATTTTTTTGAGTATTTTTGCATGTATGTTCATCAGGGATATTGGTTGGTAATTTTCTTTTTTTGTGATGTCTTTGACTGGTTTTGGTATTAGAGTGATGCTGGCCTCATAGAATGAGTTTGGAAGTATTCCCTCTTCTTCTACTCCTTGGAAAACTTTAAGGAGGATGTGTATTAGGTCTTCACTAAATGTTTGATAAAATTCAGCGGTGAAGCCATCTGGTCCAGGCACTTTGTCTTAGGTAGGTTTTTTATTACTAGTTCAATTTTGTTGCTGGTAATAATCTGTTCAGATTTTCTGTTTCTTTGTGGGTCAGCCTTGAAAGATTGTATTTTTCTAGAAAGTTGGCCATTTCTTCTACATTATCCAGTTTGTTAGCATATAATTTTTCATAGTATTCTCTAATAATTCTTTATATTTCTGTGGTATCTGTAGTGGTTTTTCCTTTCTCATTTCTGGTTCTGTTTATGTGAATAGACTCTCTTTTTTTCTTGATAAGTCCAGCTAGGGGTTTATCTATTTTGTTTTTTCTCAAAGAACCAGCTCTTGCTTTCATTGATTCTTTCTATTGTTTTATTCTTCTCAGTTTTATTTATTTATGCTCTAATCTTTATTATGTCCCTCCTTCTACTTACTTTGGGCCTCATTTGTTCTTCTTTTCCTAGTTTCATTAATTGTGAGTTTAGACTACTAATATGGGATTGTTCTTCTTTCCTGAAGTAGGCCTGCATTGCAATATACTTTCCTTTTAGCATGGTCTTTGCTGCATCCCACATATTTTGCGGTGTTCAATTATTGTTGTCATTTGTCTCTACATATTGCTTGGTCTGTATTTTTATTTGGTCATTGATCTATTGGTTATTTAGGAGCATGTTGTCAAGCCTCCATGTGTTTGTGGGATTTTTCATTTTCTTTGCATAATTTATTTCTAGTTTCATACTTTGTGGTCTGAGAAACTGGTTGGTGCAATTTCAATCTTTTTTAATTTACTGAGGCTCTTTTTGTGGCTTAATACATGATCTATTCTTGAAAATGTTCCATGTCCACTTGAGAAGAATGTGTATTCTGCTGCTTTTGGGTGTAGAGTCCTGTAGATGTCTGTTAGTTGCATCTGTTCTATTGTGTTGTTCAGTGCTTCTGTCTCCTTACTTATTTTCTGTCTGGTTGATCTGTCCTTCAGAGTGAGTGGAGTGTTGAAGTCTCCTAGAATGAATGCACTGCATTCTATTTCCCCTTTTAATTCTGTTAGTATTTGTTTCACATATATAGGAGCTCCTCTGTTGGGCACATAGATATTTATAATGGTTATATCTTCTTGTTGGATTGACCATTTTATCATTATGTAATGTCCTTCTTTGTCTCTTATGCCTTTCTTTGTTTTGAACTCTATTTTTTCTGACACAAGTACTGCAACTCCTGCTTTTTTCTCCCTGTTAGTTGCATGAAATGTCTTTTTCCGTCCCTTCAGTTTTAGTCTGTGTATGTCTTTGGGTTTAAAGTGAGTCTCTTGTAGGCAGCATATAGATGTGTCTTGTTTTATTATCCATTCAATGACTCTATGTCTTATGATTGGTGCATTCATTCCGTTTACATTTAGGGTGTTTATAATAGGTATGTACTTACTGCCATTGCAGGCTTTAGATTCGTGGTTACCAAAGGTTCAAGGTTAACATCCTTACTAAGAGTCTAACTTAACTCATTTAATATGCTATTACAAACACAATGTAAAGGTTCTTTTTTTTTTCTCCTCCTTTTTCTTCCTTCTCCATTCTTTATATATTAGGTATCATATTCTGTACTCTTTGTCTATACTTTGATTGACTTTGGGGATAGTTAATTTAATTTTGCATTTGCTTAGTAATTAGCTGTTCTACTTTCTTTACTGTGGTTTTATTACCTCTGGTGACAGCTATTAAACTGTAGGAACACTTCCATCTTTACCAGTCCCTCCAAAATACACTGTAGGGATGGTTTGAAGGAGGTAAATTCTCTCAGCTTTTGCTTATCTGGAAATTGTTTATTCCCTTCTTCACATTTAAATTATAATCTTGCTGGATAAAGTAATCTTGGTTCAAGGCCCTTCTGGTTCATTGCATTAAATACATCATGCCACTCCCTTCTGGCCTGTAAGGTTTCTGCTGAGAAGTCTGATGATAGCCTGATGGGCTTCCCTTTGTATGTGATCTTATTTCTCTCTCTTGCTGCTTTTAATAGTCTGTCCTTATCCTTGATCTTTGCCATTTTAATTACTATATGTCTTGGTGTTGTCTTCCTTGAGTCCCTTGTGTTGGAAGATCTGTGAATCTCCATGGCCTGAGAGACTCTCCTTCCCCAGATTGGGGTAGTTTTCAGTAATTACCTCCTCAAAGACACTTTCTATCCCTTTTTCTCTCTCTTCTTCTTCTTGTGCCCCTATAATGTGAATATTGCTTATTTTGGATTGGTCACACAGTTCTCTCAATATTCTTTCATTCTTAGATATCCTTTCTTCTCTCTGTGCCTCAGCTTCTTTGTATTCCTCTTCTCTAGTTTCTATTTCATTTATCGTCTCATCCACCATATCCAGTCTGCTTTTAATACCCTCCATTGCACTCTTCAACGATTGGATCTCGGACCGGAATTCATTCTTGAGTTCCTGAATATCTTTCCGTACCTTCATGAGCATGTTAATGATTTTTATTTTGAACTCCCTTTCAGGAAGAGTCATGAGGTCAATGTTATTTAAATCTTTCTCAGGAGTGGTATTAATAATTTTACTCTGAACCAGGTTCCTTTGGCATTTCATGTTTGTATATGGCACCCTCTAGTGCCCAGAAGTTCTACTCCCGAAGTAATGTATGGGGTCGCAGGGGAGTGGTATTGGTGCCTGGGTGGAGGAAAGCTGTTTACTGCTTCCCGGTTGCTATGCCTCACTCCACTGCCTGAACCAGTGGGCCAAGCACACAGGTATAAGCGTCTATGCTTTGCATTTTTAGTTGCTGTAAACAGATCTTCCCTCTGGCTGGCCTAATGCCAGGGTAGGGTTTGCCAGTTTGCAAGCCAGGTAGAGCTGGCTGGGAGAAAGGCACAGTAGGCTGCGTATCATGGAAGGGGTCCTTGGAGCTGTGTAGCCAGTCAAGGAGCTGGAGCACCTGAAGATTGTGAAAGCTCCCAACCTGCTGGTCAGAGTGCACCTGGACAATTTTGTCTACCTGTCCTTTCTCCTGAGCAGTAAACTGTGTGCAATCTTTGCCCCTTTAGCAGCCCTCTTGCTAAGGGCTTCCTTGTTAGGAAGTCTCTCAGACTGTCTGCCTTTTTTTTTGTCCCAGAGCAGCTTGATATGGATCCCTGCTTTCTACAAGTGGCTGGAATCTCAGTCTCTCCAGGAATTCTTCCTGTCTTAGCTTCCCAACCCCCTAATCACGAGAGTACCATGCAAGCCCCATGAAATGTACGTTTGTGCTCCCAGAGCAGATCTCCGGAGTTAGGTATTCAGCATTCCCATGCTTCCACTCCTTCTGTGCTATGTTTCTCTTCCTTCTGCTGGTGAGCTGGGGTCAGGGAAGGGCTTGCACCCGGCAGGGCCACAGCTTTGCTACATTACCCTGTTCCGTGAGGTCTGCTGTGTTCTCCAGATGTATGCAGTCTGGCGCAGTCCTCTTTCCTGTTGCTCTTTCAGGAGTAGTTGTATTAATTATATTTTCTTATTATAAGCGGTTTTAGGAGGAAGCCTCTGTCTCACCTCTCACGACGCCATCTTTAATCCTCTCAAATGTCTTTTTCAAAGTGGAATTTTAGTTACTATTATAAAATATTTCTTCTACCTCTTCTCACATAATAACTAATATCCATTTTTTAAAGCTCTGCTGAAGGTAAGAAGTATAAGGAAAAAAGTGGTCAAATGAGATTGAGGTGTTTACTCTTATAATATTTGAAAAGTATATTTTATTCCAGACCCTGATTTTTTTATAGAAATGCACCTGGGTCTTATATCTAGTTGCCGGGGCCTGCCGGCAGGAGTCGAACAGTTCCTGAGTGGGGGCGTCAAGCTGTATATACAAGATGACAGGAGGGCAAACTGTCTGGTGCAGAATGCAAAGAAACTTTATTCTGGCATGGCTTATATACACATGAATTGCCTACAGATTGGATTCACACACCCTTCTCTAGGACCTCAATCCAATCACTTAAGTATTGCCCACAGATCAATCCAACCGGACATTAATCCAATACTTAAGTCACATACATCTGGGGGCATCTGGTCCAGGCGTCTGGCCTTGAGATAAGACCTCCCTGCATTTCTGAGATACTTGTTCCTGGAAATTAGGAAACTTTTCAAGGTTTCTTTCAGAGTCAGGCCCGGTTCAGGCCCTAGATGGAGACTAGGCACAAAAACACAATCAGTCCTGTCCTGGACTCTTGCTCCTTCTGTCCCAACCACTCTCCACATCTAGTGTTTGAGGAAGATACCTGTTTCCCCAGTCTCTATTATGCAAAAATAAAAATACTAGATATTGTAATACAGTAAAATTTTATGTATATATATATATATATATGTACATAGATATCGATGTGTTTGATTTTAAGCATCCATTATGATTGGTGTTAATTAGTATGATATAAATATTTTTTATTACAAATATTATTATCATTACTATTATTGAAATACTTGGGGCAGAAATTCAACTCATATTGAGTTTATAGCAGCAATTCAAACTGCTTTGTTTTATCGGTCATCAACAAATGGAACAGATGCAGCATTTTGTTGACAGATAATATTCAGTAGTATATTGGATCTTGAGCTAGAAACACTGCTGAATATTAAAGTCATAAATAATTCAATCCTTTGTAGCGACAGTGTATAACCTCAAAATAACCCTGTTCAATCTGAAGCCACTGGTAATGGCCCAAAGTTCAGTAAGGCCAAATCATGCCCTGCCATATATAGTAACACTGTAATACAGAGTTTCAACAAAGAAAATACAGTTAGCATAATAATGAGGCATTAGCTGAAAAGCACATGGAGTTGTTGACCTGAAACAAAAAACTTACGGAGAGGATGTGTTCTGAAGGATGCTGTCAAAGTAATTAAAGTAACTGGAGAAATAAACCCAGCTTAAAACTTAGCAAGTCATAAGTCCTGTCTTAGTCACTTAACCTCTAACTTATGCTCCCTGATCCTTACAGACTATTTTAATATTCAGTTATTCAATAGAGTAAATTCAGAGCATTGCCATATTTAATCCCAATGCTCCTGCCACAAGCACCTCTATCCCAATACCAAACTTTGCATGATTTCCATAATATGCTAATGTCTTTTCCTCTTTGTTGGCTCTTTACTTACTGTGTGTGCTCTTAGCCTTGACTATATGTCTTTCTCTTTCCTCAGGTTTTACTTCTGTGAACTCTCAGCTGATTTACCCAGATACAACTGCTGCCTTCTATCCCTATGCTCATATGTCATTTTCTGCAGTTCTCACTGTACCACACTGATATCACTTTTCTATTTATTCATCTATTTCTCTTTTTATATTATGAGGTGCTTAAAAATAGGGACCATTACAGGCGTACCCTGGAGATATTGTGGGTTCAGTTCCAGACCATCACCATAAAGCAAGCCCAGTGAATTTTTTTGGTTTCCCAATGCATATAAAAGTTGTGTTTACACTGTACTGTAGTCTGTTAAGCATGCAATGCCATGTCTAAAAATACAGGGTGCATAACTTAATTTAAAAATGAAGGTTATTGTTAATTATTGGAAAGTGCTATATATCACCTGAGCTTTCAGCAAGCCATGATCGTTTTGGTGGTAGAGGGTGCTGCCTCGATGCAGACAGCTGCTGACTCATCAGGTGATGGCGGCTGAAGGTCGGGGCGGCTGTGCCAATGATGATATTTGCCACATTGATGGACTCTTCCTTTCAGAAACGATTTCCCTATAGCATTCAATACTGTTTGGTAGCATTTTACCACAGTAGAACTTCTTTGAAAATTGGAGTAAATTTTCTCAAGCCCTCCTCAATCTTTACCAACAAACTGTAACATTCTAAATGTTTTTCTATCATTTTAACAACCTTCACAGCATCTTCATCAAGAGTAGATTCCATCTCAAGAAACCACTTTCTTTGCTCATCCATAAAAAGCAACTCTTTGGCCATTAAAATTTTATCATGAAGTTGCATCAGTTCAGTCCCATCTTCAGGTTCCACTTCTAACTCAAGTTCTCTTGCTGTTTCTACCACATCTGCAGTTACTTCTTCCACTGAACTCTTTAGGCCCTCAAAGTCGTCCATGAGGGTTGGAATCAACTTCTCCCCAACTCCTGATATGTTGGTACTTTGACCTTTTCCCATGAGCCATGACTGTTCTTAATGGGTAGGATGGTGAATCCTTTCGAGAAGGTTTTCCATTCACTTTGCCCAGATCCATCAGAGGAATAACTATCTATGGCTGCTATAGTCTTGTGAAATGTATTTTCTTCAATAATAAGACTTGAAAGTCAAAATTACTCTTTGGTCCATGGGCTACCAAATGGATGTGTGTTATCAGGCTTGAGAACAGCATGAATCTCATTGAAAATCAACATCAGAGCCCTGGGGTGACCAGGTACATTTGTCAGTGACAATAGTCATATTTTTTTTGAAAGGAATGTTTTCCTGAGCAGTAGGTCTCAGTAGTTGGCTTAAAATATTCAGTAAACCTTGTTGTAAACAGATGTGCTGTTGTCCAGGCTTTATTGTTCCATTTATAGAGCTCAGGCAGAGTAGACTTTGTGCAATTCTTAGAGGCCCTGGGATTTCCAGAATGGTCAGTGAGCATTGACTTCAGCAGAAAGTCACCAGCTGCCCAACAGGCCTTAACAACAGTGTCAGTCTGTCCTTTGAAGCTTTGAAGCCAGGAATTGACTTCTCTCTAGTTATGGAAGCCCTAGATGTCATCTTCTTCCAATAGAAGCTGTTTCATCTACATTGAAAATCTGTTCTTTCATGTAATCACTGTCATTAACTATCTTAGCTGCATCCTCTGGGTAATTTGCTGCAGCTTCTACATCAGCACTTGTTGCTTCACCTGGCACTTTTTGGTGGTGGTGACAGGTTCTTCCCTTACACCTCATGAACCAATCTCACTAGCTTCCAACTTTTCTTCTGCAGCTTCCTTACCTCTCTCAGCCTTCATAGAACTAAAGAGAGTTAGGGCCTTGCTCTGGATTAGGCTTTGGCTTAGGCTAATTAAGGCTGTTTTGACTTTCTATCCAGAACACTAAAACTTTCTCCATAGCAGCAATAAGGCTGTTTCACTTCATAATCATTTCTGTGTTCACTGGAGTAAAACTTTTAATTTCCTTCAAGAACCTTCCCTTTACATTCACATCCTGGCTAACTTCATCACAGGAGGCCTAGCTTTTGGCCTATCTCGACTTTCAACATGCCTTTCTCACTAAGTGTAATCAGTTCTAGGTTTTATTTAAAGTGAAAAATGTCTGACTTTTCCTTTCACTTGAACACATAGATGCCATTGTTGAACCATTAATTGGCCTAATTTCAATATCATTGTGTCTCAGGGAATAAGGAGGTCAAGGAGAAGGAGAGAGATGGGGCAATGGCTGGTGAGTGAGGCAGTCAGAACACACACAACATTTATTAAGTTTGCCGTCTGTAGTTTATGGTGTTGCAAAACAATTTCGGTAATAACATCAAATATCACTGATTAAAGAACACCATAACATCCAAAACACAAATAACAACAAATGTTGGCAAGGATGTGGAGAAAAGGGAACCCTCCTACACTGCTGGTGGGAATGCAAATTAGTTCAACCATTGTGGAAAGCAGTATGGAGGTTCCTCAAAAAACTCAAAATAGAAATACCATTTGACCCAGGAATTCCACTCTGAGGAATTTACCCTAAGAATGCAGCAGCCCAGTTTGAAAAAGACAGATGCACCCCTATGTTTATTGCAGCACTATTTGCAATAGCCAAGAAATGGAAGCAATCTAAGTGTCCATCAGTAGATGAATGGATAAAGAAGATGCGGTACATATACACGATGGAATATTATTCAGCCATAAGAGGAAAACAAATCCTACCATTTGCGACAACATGGATGGAGCTAGAGGGTATTATGCTCAGTGAAATAAGCCAAGCTGAAAAAGACAAGTATCAAATGATTTCACTCATATGTGAAGTAGAAGAACAAAGAAAAAAACTGAAGGAACAAAACAGCAGCAGACTCACATAACTCAAGAATGGACTAATAGTTACCAAAGGGAAAGGGACTGGGGAAGATGGGTGGGAAGGGAGGGATAAGAGGGTAAAAGGGGCATTACGATTAGCAGATGTAATGTTGGGGGGGGCACGGGGAGGGCTGTACAACTCAGAGAAGGCAAGTAGTGATTCTATAGCATCTCACTACGCTGAGACAGTGACTGTAATGGGGTTGGTGGGGGGGACCTGGTGAAGGGGGTAGTTTAATAACCATAATATTGCACATGTAATTGTAGATTAATGATACCAAAATAAATTATAAGAAAAAAAACACCATAACACATGATCATAATGAAAAAAGTTCAAAATATGCAAGAATTATAAAAATGCAACAGAGACATGCAGTGAGGAAATGCTCTGATAGGCTTGCTCAATGCAGGGTTGCCACAAACCTTTAATTTGTAAAACTGCAGTATCTGCAAATCACAGTAAAGTGAAACAATAAAATGAAGTATTCCTTTTACTACACTGCACAGTCACAAAGTTTGGTGGCCAACAGTAGGGAGTTAGAAGCTAGACACCAGGTTTGAATCCCAGCTCCACCTTTCATTAGCAGTGTGATACTGGAAGAGCTCCTTAGCTTCTGACCCTTGTTATCGTCTAATGCACCATCCTAAGTGAATTGCTTGGAAGATTAAATGAGGTGAAATGCATTTACAGTACCTCCTGCCATATACCAAGTACTCAATAAAAATTGGTTACTCAATGTGATAAATATTTGCTGTCATCTGATTAACTCAAATTTTTTAAGTTAGACCAGACTTACAGACTGAAATTAGTGTACTGATACCATTTGTCCTTTCTGGATTAAAAGAACTTCATGCACTTATGAATGCTATCCAATGATCTCCAGTGCACCATGGGTGAGAAGAAGAATCCTAAAGATATTTGACTCAATACCTTCACCTGTTCCAGGATATCCTCAAAACCACAAAATGATCACCATCATCACAATAGTTATCAACTTATACCAAATTCATTCCCCCAAAATCTTTCTTTATTAATATGGGAGAGCATTTAAATTAATTTGTTAAAATTTAAATATGAAAGTGAATACATTGCCATTATAACAAATATTATTTTATTATATATGAAATATTCAAAATATATAACTTAATATCTTTAGAAATGGTGACTAATGATAAAGAAGTAGGAACCATGGAGGAATAGTTTTGTATGCTGTTTTCTAATATAATAGCACTGGCATTATGCTTAGATCTATACTAAATAGTGCAAAAGTTAATATTGCAAATTATAAATTCACAGGGTCACAAGAACATAACCAATCAGCAAAGGCCACAGTCAAGAAGTGACTTGTTCAGTGTGCAGGAAGGTAAGTGAACTCAGTCTGGACTCTAATTGTGTTCCTGCTACAGGGCGAGGAGCTTTAAACATTTCACATTCTTCAGTATCAAACTCACCTTAAGGATGAATTTAATCTGGGTAATTGACTGGATATAGGTTAACCTTATTCATAGCCCTGTGCAGTAATAATGATGAACTGCCAACCACTTGAAGCCATAGCCCTGAATACAGGATGGTGGCTGAATGAAGTGAATATGTTCTTGGAGAGCAGAGAAGTCAGAGGTCCTTCTCCTGGGAATTAGAGAGTGTTTCTGAAATAGAGCAGAAATGAACCCTGTCTTTCCCATCCATGTGAACCTCTTTGTTGAGTAAGGCCTGGAGATAATTTCCTCTTCTCCACATGAAAATGCAAAGTAAAACTAAGGATAGCTCCTACTACTTAAAAACAGCATGCAGGAGGTGGGAGGTAAGCACTGAGCTGAATAATAATACTGTTCAGCATTTCCCTCCATTATCATGGCTCTTCATTTCTTCTCGTACTCAAGCTCTTTTCAGAAATGTCAAGTAAATAGCCAGTATGGTATTACCTCGAAATGCACACTCTATCTACAAATAGTGGGAGGTTTTGATCCTTATTATATATAAACTGTAAGGCTTTTAAAATTCAAGGCTCTTAGAAAAGCCTAAGTAAATTCATTCATCCTCAAATTTAGACCTTCCAGCAGATGATAGCTTATGGGATTATTCTGAGCTTAACAAAGTAAAATGAGATTTTCCAGTAAGTACTAATAAGGGGCATTAAATGTAATGGGTAAAAATGTAAATAGATTGACAATGTCTTGAATTTCTCTAATTTTTGTTCATTACACTTCAAACTATTTATTAAGAGTATTTTTTGTTGATGCAGCATTTTATAGGTATTCTTTCATTTTAATAATGAAGAAACTTCATATATATGTACATATATAAATATATATTTTAAAATATATGCATGTAAATATATGTATATATACACACATCTATACATGGGAAGTTAGGTAACCGTCTTTTGGTAATTTTGATGGTAAATGAGTTAAAAAGAGACTCAGTTATCCTGAGCAATTCAAGGCAATAAATAATAACCCTAGCTAAGACCTCTGTTATACTATTGACTAACTGAAAAAAAGTAGAAGGTTTTTTTTTTTAACCCATCCTATATCTGTAGGTACCATTATATAATAATAAGTTAGGATTTACTAGTTACAGGACTGTGACTGAACCATTAGAGAAATACCTTTCTTATTGAAGGAAATATTCTCAGGGATATGCAGTTAGAAACTTAACCGGGGTAGAGATAACTTTTGACACTCTCCTTTGAAGCAAAACTTCACCAAAATCTACTTTCTCCAGTTCTTCTCTTCCCATTCTCCTTGAACCCCATCCATTTGTCCCTTCACTTCACTGAAACTGCTCCTTTGATGATGCCACCGCTTCCAGGGCTCAGTCTTTCCTCCTCACTCTGATGAATCAGCCTTGACACTGAGCACAGCTGAGCACTTCTGCCTCCCTGATACACATTCTGCACTTGGCTTGCAGGACACTATACTCTTTAATTTTTCTCCCACAAGAAAGACAAAAACGTCATAGAAATTGACCCATTTGAAAGATTAAAAATATACATCTATGCTTAGGCATTCTTTGCCAATGCCTGTAGTCCAAGATGCCTGAGGATCCAGTGACCTAAGGTTTGCAGTATCGTAAACACAAAATTCTCTGCACCAAACTAGACAAATGCAAACGAAGCAGGAGCTGGGAAACCTAACATGAGATGAGATTGGCACTTTATAAAGTCTAGTGCTCATGTTCCTATCTAGAATCTCTCATTATGAATTCTCTCCTTGCAAAAGGGGATGATTATTCTAATTGCAAATATTCAGTGGGCTTGCAGCTTGGGGGCTAAAAGCTGCTTAGTTATTGCCTCTTCACTTGCAGACCATATGTTCACTGTGCTGTGAGATAAAAGCCTTGACCCTGAGGTCTGGGCAAACAAAAAGAAACTGAGGGTAGTTGCTAAGAAGTACAAATCCCCTGCCCAGATTCAAAGTTGAAAGACTCTAATTTAACAAGATAAACAGATTTGGTGACTAACCCATGGAATTGTAAACTCAGAGCCAAATAAATTCTTAAATTGTATTGCTAGAGCAATCTCAAATTTAGTAAACAAAAGTTGGTGATTGTTTAACCCTCAAGTCCTAACTAATCCCTTGACCTCCTGTCAGTGATGTTCTAATAAATGGTAAAACTGGCTGACGGAAGGGGGACCCTGATATGTAGCATTTGCTGATTTCTATTGTATAAATACTCCCACTATGGCCATTTCTAGCTGCCAAAGTATGTCACTGAATACAGAGCTGGTATAGACAAGGGAGATGTTTTCAGGGAGAGGACCAGAGGCGACCAGATTGTTTTATCTTTATACTTAAGCTTCCTTAAATTCCCTTAGCCACAGTCTGCTTCTTTAATTAAATGGAATACTACCATTAAAAAAACAATAAAATCATATTTAAGATAGAATATTATTTACCTTATTCCCTATTACCTTTGCAAAAGCTCCAGAAAATTAATGCACAGAACAAACCCTTGCATATTTTATGTTTACTAAATTAAATTGAAAAATTAAGATTTCCATAGTAGCTGCTTTCTATGACATTGCCCCAGCCCTGTCATCTGTGATCAAAAATTCTGCTACCATCAAGGTCTTGTCTCTCCTGTGTTCCATTCAATTTTATTGAACCTCAGACCTGTCTCTACAAAAATCAAGATGATAAATAGCTCATATAATTAAATAATTTATATTATTGCAATAGAAGGACATACTTTAGCAAAATATCCCTTTTTGTCATGGCATATAGTAATATTTTGGAATGAGCTGAACTTTTGGTGTCCTTCAAATCAACATTGTACTGGTAACTGCCAGTTTGTCAAATTATTGCAACAATCCTAGTGACTTCTTTTTAAGACATAAGTTAAATTAAATATATCTTGAAAGAGCATGGAGTTTTGAATGACAAAGCTTTTTTACATAAGAAAATTATCATCTGATACAGATAAATGTAAGCTATACATGAATTAATATTTCTGTTCCTTATATTTAATGATCTGTAACATAAAATAATATTTGATCTTTCATTGAACAAAGATACTACATTTTTTTTCCTCTTTTTTAAACAATATGCTTCTTTAACATTTCATCTTCCTGTTAGGTAGAAAGATAGCCATGAGCAGCCAGGGAAGGGGAGGATAAGGTTCAAGGTAAAAACCACCCAGTTAGGGGGTCCTACTTGAAGACAACAAAGGCTTTGCAGGGAGATAATTTCCTTGCCTGTTGGAGCCAGGCCAAACTGGTCCCCAAAACCAGATCACAACAATCACAATTGAACAAAACTAAACTGCCCAAACCACAACTCATCATAATCTCATTAAAATAAAATTGTGGTTTACCCCTCACCCCCTGCTTCGTAGGATTTTCTGTGTGCATTTTGGGAAAAGAAATGCGCACCAAGGGGAATGGATGTATAACTAGAACAATCAAATGACTTCACCCTGTCAGTCAAAGAGATGCCTGCTGGCTAGGACATAATAAACAGACCATCCCCTAAAGGGTCAGGGCCTTTGCCTACCTTGACTCTAGCCCACTCTTCTCTTGGAGTGCATTCAAATAAAACTCCACTCTGCTTCACTATTGTGTCTCTGCTTTTCCATTTTTTGTTTTAGCAGGGACAAGAGCCTGAGGAGAACAAACTTGACCTGTAACATTCCCATTCTTATATTCATAAGAATGTTCCCCTTACTACATCAGGGTCAGATAAATTCTCAGGTTGTTTCGTGAACTATCAGAACTCATTAGTGGTCTCATAAAGAATATAATTTGAACAGAGTAAAGCAGGGAATTTGTGCAGGCAAGAAGGAAAGAAATTACACACCAAATTTATATCTTAAGAAAAATATGTAGGCACTTAATGGGATCCAGAGAACATTTGTTCTTAATCAGTTGTGCTAGGGCTAGACCAGCACTCATTCAGAGCTCAGAGGGCACTTCCCAGAGAATAGATAAATTAAGTAAATGCTTCATCTAGTCCTTTGGCTTTAAGTTCTTTTTCCTTGAGATAGAAGGATTCACTGTGCTTGTTTTATAAAGTTTGGGGAAAAAAAGGAAACCGTAATCACAATCAGTTAAAACCACTGCCTCTTTCTACTCTGCATTGGAATTCTACTCTGCAGGCATTTCAGGGATCTGCCTGAGGGGAACTCAGTTGGGTATGTTTAGTTTGGGTTTTGTGGTATATAGTTATGCAGTTTGTAGGCACTTTCCTCCATAGTTGTTATTGCTAGCTGTCCCAGAGTAGGAATGACTTCCAGAAATCTTCCTACGCCTCACTGTGCAGACCCACACATCATCAGGATACAAGGACATCAGTGACACATGGGTTAATGAATGCTGTCAGATCAGTCACTGCCTAAGAGATCTTGAAATGTCATGATATCCTTTAGCTCATGTCTGAAAGAAACTTTATAGAGGTATCCCCAAATTTAGCAGTAATATTAAAATCAAACATGGACTTTATTAACTAGGACCTTTCTAAACTTTATGGATCTTTTGTAAACTGTCAATAAGAATAAACAAGTTTAAATCAGCTGTGCTAGAGGAAAGGCTGAATTATTTTTCTAGTCTCTGGATAAAAATTATATTCTGAAATGACTGTCATATGAGGAGACAAGAGTACACAGCTAAAAGAGGTATTATAGAAAAAAGTAAGGAAAAGAAGTATTATAGAAATATATTAGGCAGCTCATCAATTAGAAGAATTTTGTTAGTTTTCTGCATTTTGTGATCTTTGTGGCATTCAGAATTTTGAGATTTGTAATTTATTATGATTTCTACTGTCTTTCTAAGTAAATACTCAATTCCTTACCAATTTTACATTTATAATTTTGTATTCTTTTTCTTAAAGAAACTTCCCTCCCTAAGTTACATAAGCTTCAGGCTATATAAAACCTGGGTCCACACATGCCTTCAAAATAAATGTCAGTACGATTCTATTTGAATGCAAAGTAAAAAATTGTATTATCTGGGAGATTCCAAATATCTAGATGATTTGTTGAACTTTTTAAATCTATCATCAAAATGACTATCTAATAAGATAATTATAATTAATGATGGATATTCTGGTAACAAACACATCAAATGTGATTTACACCTTCTGCCAATTCCCCAGGAAGTAAGTTATCAGGTCCTTGAGGGTTCAATCCTACTAAAAATTAAAAGAAGTTTAAAATTACTATGGTTATCATGGAAAACCATGTTCTGGCTCTTTGCCTCCTTGTCACATGGTTCTTCTCATCTGAACACAGCAAGTTCTTCCTTTACATTTTTATTCACTATCTTTTGGCTAAGCATAAAACAGTCGCTATCAATTTCTCACCAGTCCCTGAACATTCTTAAGTTGAAATAATTTTAGAGTAGTTATTCATGGGGTTTGCAAGTTGAAATGAAAAATGCACTGAAAATCAATTTCATTATAAGCTTTGAAGTAAAGGGATGTTGCATCAAAAACTTGACTGGTTGGTAGGTGGTATTTACTTACTTTATTCTGGAATGCTACAGCACAGCAGCTTTTAAACCACTGAAAAACCCAGCTGGTGATTTTCTGAAATACATCCCCTGTACATAATCAGGGAAGTCTCAGCTTGACTGGGTGTTTGCACAGAATTCACTGAAAAGAATAATACATCTGTAGTATTTCATGGCAGTGACTTCATTTATAACATTATGCACTTTCCCTCTCATAGTGGATGCTTCTGTTAATGATCCTATTCTGTAGCAGGCTGGTTATTTTCTCTGGTGGGTATCAAAAGAGTAAGACTAATAAATGGGCCTCAGAACCCTGAGGACAGTTCAAAAATCAAAGTTTGCAGTATGTAATGGGCCAAAAGCCTAAGGTTTTAAAGCCATGCATACACAAGTAATGTGAAGTAGAAAACAGCCATTGAAACTCAGAAATTTTAATAACCCAAAGTGTTCCTAACTTCTATGGGAAACCAGAGCTCTTCCCTCATCCTATTCTCTAGTGAAAACAAGGGGAAAATGGAGTCCTAAACACACATAATTTAAGTCATGATATAAGAAGACAATTTATTGGAAATTGCAAAGACATAGTCAATAGACTTAAAATGAGACTACCATCCTCTGTTTCTATGCCACTAGGCTGGCTTTCTTCACTCTCTTCTCCTCACTATGACTAATATGTCAAGGTAGAGCCTGTGGGTATTTCTTGTAAAAGAACTCTACCCCACCCCACCCCAATTTAAAGGATGAAGTAGTCCTTCAGGGACTGGGATATCCTAGAGCAAATAGAGGGCTGTCCAACAGCCAAATCCATATTGAAGATCCCATAACTTTGGAAGGTCTAGTTAGCTGCTAGGTGGGGCCAGGAGGTGAAGACATGCAAGCTCCTTTCCAGTCCTTAAAGGCAGGGCGCTCTTTTTCTCTGCCAGGCTTCACAAGTGAAGTTTCAGGAAGCTAATGTCAGTGATTTAAGCCAATAAAAGAGGACCAAGGAGAAGGCCCTTAACCTGCTTCTGATGTAATCTGAAGTTATTCTCATGGATCTCATATCCAACTGCTGTACCAAGCAGGTGGCCAAATAGGGGTTTTGTCAGAAGCCCAACCATCAGGCTTGCATATCACAGTGACTGTGGACATCACACAGGTAACATGACAGACCAGGTAGGCCAGGCCTAAGAGGAAGAGCGGCATGAGTGCCATGATAAACCATCATGCCTTTCACCTTCAAGGTCAGGGTGCCTACAAGTAAGGAGTGGAACTGTGGTAGACCAGAGTTCCTGCCTTGTCTGAAGCTAACCCTCAACTCCAGCTGATTATTGCCAAGCATTCTTATTTTTCAAGGGAAATTGGAAATCTGGATTTTTATGTGAAATCTGATTTTTAAAGTTTTGTCAATTAATTGAATCTTTTTGCAAGCAAAAAATAACTGCAAACTAGATGTGGTTAATGAACCAACAATGTGCATTCTCTGCCAGGTGTGTACCATATATCATGTGATCTTAGAGTTCCATTGACTCTTTGTAGCAGTAAGTTGTTGCCTGAGGAATCAAGAGATCTGGTGTTCCTATATCTATATCAGGTGTTGGAACTGACACTACCTACTTTCTAAGGAATAGATTCTAAAAACAAAATGGGGAGATTAGAATTCAAAATAATATAAATATTATTTTGCATCGAATTGGGATTGAAAGTGTTAATTTTGCTTTCATTTGCAACTGAAAAGCTGGGTGGAAAGAAAAACCAATGGGAATAGGCCAAGCTATAAATTACAGAGAACTCAGAAAGATGGAAATGCTATAGAACACTAAAGTTGACAATATCTAATGTGGATGAGATTTTGAGCATAAGTTTTTATGTGGTATAAATTACTCTATACTCTCTGATTTTTATAATAGGTAATGTCAGCACCCAGAAAAAAAAATGACACTAAATTTGGAAGTAATATACAAAGTTCTATCTATAGAAAATCTAAAAGCTTACCACGATTATATGAACTATCACAATATAATTCAACTAAGGGGAGAAAAAAACTATAGCACATTTACTTCATTTTACAACTGTAATAAAATAAGTGCATTTATTAAGGAAAAATGTGGATTAATTTAAAAGAAATAAGCCACAGGCTTTTTGCAGATAATTTAAAAATAATTGGAAGCTCAGGAAAATGTGTGGCATGAATTAAAAAGACCAGACTTCTTGAAGAAAAAATTTTTCATGGTTGATTGCAATGTCTAAAATAATACAATGTCAAAGATGCTATCACAGAAAATGATAGAACATTTCTTTAAAAATGTAAAGATTGCTCATGGGGAAGATGAGGTGAAAGTAAAATTATGTGAGGAAAATATATTCAGGACTGAGCTTGAATTAATATCTCAGTGATGTATAGAAACACACACACACACACACACATACAGAGTACCAGTGAAATGGGAAAACTGAATAAGTTGATGGATTGGTCATGTTAACATGTTAATATCTTTGTTGTGTTATTATACTATTGCTTTGCAAGATGTCACCCTTGGGAAAACTGGTTAAAGGGTTCCTACGATCTCTGTATATCATTTCTTACAACTATATGTGAGTCTACAATGATCTCAAAATAAAAATTTTAATTTTAGAGCAGTCATAAAAATGTAAAGTATCAATGATAAGGTTTTAAAATACTGAAAGGTAGGGATCTCACTAGATAGAAACTTAATAACCACAGTGTAAAACATGTACAGGATAAAATAGAGAATAAATGAGTTGTTGGCTTCAGTCAGAGAAAGACATGAGGGAACTTCTCATTCCATACTGCCCATTGAAAGAGAAAGGTAGCTGGTACTATACCAAATATTGGCAAGTGCACGTACTAGCCTCCTGTTAGCAGTAGTTAAATGATGGTAGTTCAGAATCTATAACTTGTCATTATTAGCCATTGTGAGCCTGAGGGTAGGCACACTGTCTTATTATCTTTATACACCTATTACCTATGAGGGTACCTGGCACATAATAAACATTCAATAAATGCTTCTTTTTTTATTAAAAAAAAAAGGAAGAATGAGGGAGTGAGGACCTGAGAATTAATGAAATGCCAGGAAAAGCAGTCTCCTCAGGACGCAGGATAAGTCAGTAACTAAGTGAACAGCCACTGTGCTTGGACTGACTGGATTCAAATCCCAGCTCTGTCCCTAAGTAGCTGGACAAGTTATTCAAATTCTCTAATCCTTAGATACCTACCCTTGAAATGAGGATGATGATAAATAAACCACCCACTTCACAGGTTTTTGGACGTTATGCAACAAGAGCACATTAGAAGAGTCTAGTACACAGTAAATGCTCAGTGAACCTTACAACTAAGGTACCATCCAAAAGGAAGATCCTAGTGCTAACTTTGAGAACCATAGGCCAGTAATCTTTCTTTCTTATTGGGTAAATTAATTAAAAGTAGAATAATAACCACTAGCAACAAGATAGAGCAAATGCAAGAACATAATCCTTGCACATCTACTGGAGTTCTTCGTAAAAACAATTGTTTATTAAATACTTAGTAAACGGCAGATACCTTAAGAAGTATTTAACTTAACTCTAATAATAACACTAAGTAGGTAATATTATGCCCATGAAGAAAACAAAAGAGGTCAATTAGTTAGTCAACTAACTAACAAAGTCAAACAACTTGAAATTGGAGAAGCCAAACTTTAAGCTGAGGGGTTGCCTTGAGATCCCATGCTTTGACATCCACATGACAGTTGCTCTTTTTAGGGAATAAAGAAAATTCAAGCGTGATCAAGGATTTAAATGCCAAAGGACATACTGTAGATCATCAGACAGTACATACTTTATTAGATAGCAAACACCAAAAATTGTGAAAAGTGGGTCTCAAATATTAACAGAAATTATTTCTAAAGGCTATCTAGTATAGAGGCAGTTTTATAGGTAAAAAAGTATGTATGGATTAACTTCCTAATGCCTCAATGATTCTAGGGAGAAGCAACTAAAATGATCAAGTAATTTCTGGAAGAAAAAATAGAAAATTAGGGACTTGACTGCCTCTGAAAAAACCCAAGTGACTGGAAGACAGAGAAGTTACAGACTTATCCTTCATTATATAACATTTAGACTTTCTAATATATATTTCTTAACCATGTATGTATTGACAAAAAGAAATGATTAAAAAAAAAAAGACCAGGGCTTTAAGACTATGTTTGGATATCCAATTTGATGCTATAGAAAACTAAAGTCTTAAACAAATTATCCCTCTGTAAGTTATTAGATTAGACAGACCTTGGCTTCAAACTGATATAGCATTTATGGTTTTTCTTAAACTTTAATTTTGTTAACCCTTATACTAACTCTAGACTTCCTATAATCTTAATAAATTCCTTAATAATTTTTATTTCTATGCAACTTCAGTTTTTTGGAATTAAAGTTATTAACACTTTAGAACAATTTTACATATTTCTTTGTCTGGTATAACAGTAATGGATTTTATGGTAGGCTAAATAAACTCTTCCCCAAAGATGTCTCATTCCTAATTCCCAGAACCTAACAATATGTTACCTTAGTGGCAAAAAAAGACTTCACTGATGTGGCTAAATTAAGGATCTTGATATGAAATAGTGTCCTGGTCTATTTGGGGGCCCAACGTAATCACAAGGGTTTGTGATTATATGAGGAAGACAGGATAGTCAGAGAAGGAGGTCTGAGGACAAAAGCAAAGTTAAGGGTGACACAGCCATAAGCCAGGGAATGCCGGCAATCTCAAGAAGCTGGGAAAGGCAAGGAGCAGATTCTCCCCTACAGCCTCCTTGCTGACACCTTGATTTTAGCCCTCAAGTTCATCTCAAAACTTCTGACCAATAGAACTGTAAGATAATAAATTTGTGTCATTTTAAGCCACTAAATTTGTGTGACTTGTTGCAGCACTAATGGGAGGCTCATATAAAGCTGTTTCTGTTCTATAAGTATTGTAAATCAGAGGCTCGATCTATGGATAATAGTAAAATCTAAAAATAATCCAATACAGTAAATAAAGGTTTTATAATAGTAAGGAGTTTAGCCGCAAGATTCAAGGTTATTGCAACAGGAAGAAACAATCAGCAAAGCTAGTTATATTAATAACAAATTATATCAGTAACAAATGCTAAATAAATATCTTAGAAGTAAAAAGTCGTTATTAAAATTAAATTTGATTAAACAAATATTTATTGACCTAAGCTGGTGTCAATCAAGGTCTGAGGCCCATATGAGTTGATCCAGGTCTGTAGAGCTGAGCTGAGAGCAAGAGCAGAATGTGTACTAGTGGGTCAGCCATGAGACCATGAAGGATGAGGGAGTGTTTCTGGAGGCAGAGCGTGGGCAGTGGTCATGATGCAACAGTGTGCACAGTGGAGGGAACCTGTGGGTAAGGAGAAAGACTGTGCCTACACTTGTGGGGAAGACACAGGTGTTAGCATTTTCCTAAACAACTCAGTTCGCCACAGCAATTTGACCATTTTCTGATTTCATCCTTTAGCTGTGACTCAATCATCTACAGAAGGCAAATAGACTTTTCCCATTCAGACCTACTGTACAAGAAGAATTGATCCCCACAGTGGCCATAATGTCAGTACAATGATCAGTACATGGGGAATCAGAACTTTTTCCATTACATGGTTTAATAAAAGAATAAAAATATCCTTGTAGTTTAACTTTCTGTTTCCCTTGTTCCTTCCTTCTCCCTGCTATCATTTGGTTCTTGAACCCATTAGATCGATTATGAAATATTTATAAGACCCTATTTGATACATCTTAGTTTTAACTTTGTTTACCATAAGTTTTTGTGAATATTAGCAATAAATGTTCCAAACATCATATTCAGTTTATAGTTATTTACTATTAATTACTTAAATACAGCTCCTCTTAGAAATTAAAAATGGAAAGAAGGGAGTGTTGCTAAGTAGAATTATAATTCATTGGTAAAACAGATTCACATACAGATTCACATTTGTAAGGTGCAAGCATGAAGTTAAATTTCATGTAAACTGACCAATATAATCATTTATATTTCACTGTCTTAACTTCACAAACAAATTTATAAAGTTAAAACAAAACTGAAAAACTTAGCAGTCTTAACTCATTTAAAAGCAGGCTAAATATATTATAATTAAATGGATTAAGTATAGCAATATTTTAGGAGATAATTCAGAGAAATACTTGTATATACTGTAGGACTATTAAAATTTATATTTATTGTGCTGAAATTAATTACCCTAATATCTTCATTTTACAATTCTCTACACATAGCTAAGCACATGATTCACAGCATATTAAGGGTGATATCGGAAAATAAGACCAAAATAAGCTTATGATATGATTACTAAATCAAATTAAGTTGACTATAGATTAAAGATAATGAGAGAAAAGCTATTTTTTTATTATTAATGCAAAACTTGTATATGACATATATTTCCCTTGTACAACATAATTTGACATCGTATGCACTATAAAGTGATCACCACTAAAAGTCTAGTTACCATCATCACCATACAATTGACGCCCTTCACCTATTTTGCACACCCCCCAACTCCTTTTCCCTCTGGTAACCAGCAATCTGTTCTCTGTATCTATGAGTTTGTCTTCATTTTGTTCTGTTTTTTCATTTGTTTTGGTTTTTCGGATTCCACATATGAGTGAAATCATACAGAGTTCATCTTTCTCTGTCTGACTTATTTCACCTAGCCTAATACATTCAAGGTCCACTCATGTTGAAAATGTTTTTATTTATTACTATATAGAAATTAAAATTTTTATGTCACTGTCTGAATATTGGTCTATTGTTCTCTGGTATTTTTTTTTTATAAATTGTTTCCATTTAATCCTCCAAAATTACTTTGCTGTCAGGTGGAAGGTCAGAATCAACCTTATTTGCTTCCAAGTTATAAGCCAAATGTCCCAACAGCAGTTATTCATAAGTCCATTCTTTTGCAAGCAATGTGAACTTGAGGCAATGTGAGGTGGTTAAAAGCATGGCCTTGAATTCTGACAGCATGGGTTAAAGCCAGGCTGATTCTCTTACTTACCTGTTGTCTAATGTTTCTAAAGCTCACTCTCTTCATCTTCAAAAACAGCTTAACTGGGCCCTCTACTCAGAGTCTCACAAGGCTGAAATTGGTGTCAGCCAAGGGGTGACCCCTTCTAGAGTTTGAGATTCTTATCCAAGGTTACACAGTGGTTGGTAGAATTCACTTCCTTGTAATTGTAGGATTGAGGACCTCTTCTTGCCAAGGACCCTCTCAATTCTGAGTTCCTCTAAACAGCCTGAAGTTCCTTGCTACATGGCCTTCTTAGAGGCCCTCTCACAAGAGGAAGGTTTGCTTCTTCAAGATCAACAAAAAATGGACATCTAAATTGTCTGTTAAAGGGCTCATCTGATTAAGTCAGGCCCCTCCAGGATAATTTCCATTTTGATTAATTTAAAGTCAACTGATTAGAAACCCTAATCACACCTACAAAATCCGTACACTTTTCCCAATTATTCATAGCAGTGACATTAAGAAATCCATAGGTCCTGTTCATAGTCAAGTAGAGGAGATTATACAGGAAGTATACACTGAGGGGCAGAAATCTTTAAAATCTGGTAGGCCTATTTCTACCTCACTTTTTTTTTTTAAGATTTTTCATATTTTATTCTTGTTTTTAAATTTTTCTATGAAAAATTTAGGAACAACTTGCCTAGGTAAAAATAAATCTTTTGTATTATTGGGACCACATTAAATTAGCAAATTAATTTAGAGGAATTGCTTTGAATCCTGATTAAGCATATAATATGTCTTTCAATTAATTCAGATGTTCTATATGTATCTTTTGTGTTTAAATGTTTTCTGCACAAAGCATTGCAAAGTTATGAAAAAAATAGGTTTGGAATTTTAATTTACTTGGAACAGTTCCAATAGACTTGAAGCTATCTTTTTTAAAAGGTTTTACAAAATTCTCCTAAAATTACCTGGGCCTGGTAATGTTTTTAGAAGATCACACTTTGACAGTCACTATTTCTTCTTGGAAATTGGTCTATTTACATACATATTCAGTCTTTCTTATGGTAATTTATTCATTTCACCCAGGTTTTTCAATTTATCAGCATAGAGTTGAACAGAGTAATCACAGAATTCTTTGAATGTCCTCCTTTCTGGAGTTACTTTACTGCTGTCATTCATTAATCTATGTAGTTACACTTTCCCTGTTTTCCCTTGATTAACTTAACTAGTTTCTGTACTCTATTTTTTTCCTCAAAGACTCAGGTTTCAGATTTATTTATCAGTTCTATTTTTCTATTTTTAAAAATTCATTAATTCTGTTTTTATATTAATAGTTTCTTCTATTTCCCTTCAATCTATTTTGTTTTTCCTTTTTCAAAACTTTTAAGTTGATACCTTAATTTGTTTATTCCTATTTCCTCTTTTTTAAGTAATATAAGTATTTAGGGGTATGACCTTTTCTGAGCACTGTTATTTAGTATTTTCACTGTCATTATCATTACATTTTCAAAATTCTACAATTTCAATTTATAGCTCTTTTTTGACCCATGACCCATGTCATTTAAAAATTTCAGGCTTCTGGGAAGATGACGGCGTGAGCAGGGCAGCAGAAATCTCCTCCCAAAACCATATATATTTGTGAAAATACAACAAATACAACTATTCCTAAAAGAGAGACCAGAAGATACAGGACAACAGCCAGGCTACAGCTACATCAGTGAGAACTCAGCGCCGCACTAAGCAGGTAACATACAAAGCCACAACCCGGCAGGACCCGAGCACTCGCCCACCCCAGCGCACTGGCGGGAGGAAAAGGTTCAGAGCGGGAAGGGAGTGGAAGCACAGACCGGCTAAATAACGAGCCCTGGTGATCTGCGCCAGGAGCACTGACACACATCACGTGGTGTATCGGAGATTAGGAAAACAGAAGTGCAGGATCTGAGACGAGACCGCAAGTGGATCCTCTCAGCTGGCTCCCCAGGACAAAAGAAAAGCGCATGCTTTTTTTCTTTAAGTCTTAAAGAGACAAGGGCCCAACAGCGGAACAAAATCGGCCAAGCGCACTCAGCCCAGTGGGCTGGGAGTCTTGAGGAATTTTGGACGCCCTGGCCAGCAGCCGACGCACCAAGGCTTCCCACAGAGATCAGCAGCCTGCTATTCATTCCCCCCCACCCGGCTAGAGCCACAAAGGGTCTGGTGGAACTGCCGCTGCTGCGGAACAGTGGAGGAGCGGCGCCACCCACAGCATTCTCACAGAATCACATCCCAGCTGGCACGCAGCTAAGTGGGAAGGACCCCAGAACCACGTTTGGAAGGCACCAAGGGGACCAAAATGCCCCCAACGAGACTGCAAACCCCCGCAGTGCTGTAGACTAAGCTGAGGGTGACCCTGCACACACAAACCTTAGGGGATTATCCCAGAGACTGCCTCCCGGTGTGCTGGAAAACAGCTCAGGCCCCTGAGAAGGGCAAGGAAAACAACAACCAGGAAAGGACTCTGTTCTCCCAGCTGTCACACGTGGCACCTACCAGCGACCACTTCTATAGCCATGAAAACACGGAGGAATATGTTCCAGAATAAGATCGCCCAGACAACCCCTGAGAGGGGGCCTGATGGGATGGACATGCACAATCTTTCTAAAAAAGAATTCAGAATAAAAGTCTTAACCATGCTGATGGACCTACAGAGAAATATTCAAGAGATAAGGGAGGACCTGAGGGAAATAAGGAAAGACAATGCAGAAATCAGAAAAGTGATTGACGGGCATAGCAGCAGACGGGACAAGATGCAAGAGACTGTTAATGGAATAGAAATCAGAGAACAGGAATACAGAGGAGCTGAGGCAGAGAGAGATAAAAGGATCTCTAAGAATGAAAGAATATTAAGAGAACTGTGTGACCAATCCAAATGGAACAATATTCACATTATAGGAGTACCAGAAGAAGAAGAGAGAGAAAAAGGGATAGAAAGTGTCTTTGAAGAAATAATTGCTGAAAACTTCCCCAAGCTGGGGAAGGAAATACTTTCCCAGACCATGGAAGCCCACAGATCTCCCAACACAAGGGACCCAAGGAAGACAACACCAAGACACATAATAATTAAAATGGCAAATATCAAAGATAAGCACAGAGTATTAAAAGCAGCTAGAGAGAGAAAAAAGATCACGTACAAAGGAAAACCCATCAGACTATCATCAGACTTCTCAACAGAAACCTTACAGGCTAGAAGAGAATGGCATGACATATTTAACGTAATGAAACAGAAGGGCCTTGAACCAAGAATATTGTATCCAGCACAATTATCATTTCAATTTGAGGGAGGGATTAAACAATTCCCAGACAAGCAAAAGCTGAGGGAGTTTGCCTCCCATAAACCACCCCTAGAGGATATCTTAAAGGGACTGCTTTAGATGGAAGCACTCCTAAGGCTAAAAAGATATCACCAGAGAAAACAAAATCATAGCAAAGAAAGCAGACCATCCAAATACTAACTAAAGGCAAAAAGTAAAATCAACTATCCGCAAAAACAGTCAAAGGAAACGTAAAAGAGTACAGAATAAAACACCTAGTATATAAAGAATGGAGAGGAAGAATAAAAAGGGAGAGAAATAAAGAATCATCAGACTGTGTTTATAATAACTTAACAAGAAAGTTAAGTTAGACTGTTAGATAGTAAAGAAGCTACCCTTGAACCTTTGGTAACCATGAATCTAAAGCTAGCAGTGGTAATAAATACCTATCTATCAATAATCACCCTAAATGTAAATGGACTGAATGCACCAATCAAAAGACACAGAGTAATTGAATGGATAAAAAAGCAAGATCCATCTATATGCTCCTTACAAGAGATCCACCTCAAACCCAAAGATATACACAGACCAAAGGTGAAGGGATGGAAAAAGATATTTCATGCAAACAACAAGGAGAAAAAAGCAGGTGTTGCAGGACTTGTATCAGACAAAATAGACTTCAAAACAAAGAAAGTAGCAAGAGATAAAGAAGGACATTACATAATGATAAAGGGGTCAGTCCAACAAGAGGATATAACCATTTTAAATATATATGCACCCAACACAGGAGCACCGACATATGTGAAACAAATACTAACACAAAGAAGAAAACAGAAAGCGATGCATTCATTTCAGGAGACTTCAACACACCACTCACTCCAAAGGACAGATCAACCAGACAGAAAATAAGTAAAGACACAGAGGCACTGAACAACACACTAGAACAGATGGCCCTAACAAACATCTACAGAACTCTATACCCAAAGAAGCAGGATACACATTCTTCTCGAGTGCACATGGAACATTTTCCAGAATAGCCCACAAACTAGGCCGCAAAAAGAACCCCAGTATATTCAAAAATACTGAAATTCTACCAACCAACTTCTCAGATCACAAAGGTATAAAGCTAGAAATAAATTGTACAAAGAAAACAAAAAGGCTTACAAATACATGGAGACTTAACAGCATACTCCTAAATAATCAATGGAGAAATGACCAAATTAAAACAGAGATCAAACAATATATGGAGACAAATGACAGCAGCACAAAGCCCCAACTTCTATGGGACGCAGCAAAGGCAGTTCTAAGAGGAAAGTATATTGCAATCCAGGTCTATTTAAAGAAGGAAGAACAATCCAAAATGAACAGTCTAAAGATACAATTACTGAAATTGGAAAAAGAAGAACAAATGAGGCCCAAAGTCACCAGAAAGAGGGACATAATAAAGATCAGAGAAGAAACAAATAAAATTGAGAAGAATAAAACAATAGAAAAAATCAATGAAACCAAAAGCTGGTTCTTTGGAAAAAAAATAAACAAAACAGATAAACCCCTAGCCAGACATATTAAGAGAAGAAGAGAATCTACACACTTAAACAGAATCAGAAGTGAGAAAGTAAAAGTCACAACGGACCCCACAGAAATACAAAGAATTATAAGAGAATACTATGAAAATCTGTATGCTAACAAGTTGGAAAACCTAGAAGAAATGGACAATTTCTTAGAAAAATACAACCTTCCAAGACTGACCAAGCAAGAAACAGAAAAACTAAACAGACCAATCACCAGCAATGAAATTGAGTCGGTAATCAAAAAACTACCCAAGAACAAAACCCCCGGACCAAATGAAGTCACCTCTTAATTTTACCAGACATATAGAGAAGAAATAATACCCATTATCCTTAAAGTTTTCCAAAAAATAGAAGAGGAGGGAATACATACAAACCCATTCTATGAAGCCAGCATCACTCTAATACCAAAATCGGGCAAAGACCTCACCAAAAAAAAAAATTACACACCAATATGTCTGATGAACATAGATGCAAAAATACTCAACAAAATATTAGCAAACCGAATTCAACAATTCATCAAGAGGATCATACACCATGATCAAGTGGGATTCATCCCAGGGATGCAAGGATGGTACAACATTTGAAAATCCATCAACATCATCCACCACATCAACAAAAAGAACAAAAACCACATGATCATCTCCATAGATGCTGAAAAAGCATTTGACAAAATTCAGCATGCATTCATGATAAAAACTCTCAACAAAACGGGTATAGAGGGCAAGTACCTCAACATCATAAAGGCCATATATGACAAACCCACAGCAAACATCATACTTAACAGCGAGAAGCTGAAAGCTTTTCATCTAAGATCGGGAAGAAGACAGGGATGCCCACTCTCTCCACTGTTATTCAACATTGTAGTGGAGGTCCTAGCCATGGCAATCAGACAAAACAAAGAAATACAAGGCATCCAAATTGGTAAAGAAGTCAAATTGTCACTATTTGCAGATGACATGATATTGTACATAAAAAACCCTAAAGACTCCACTACAAAACTACTAGATCTAATATCTGAATTCAGGAAAGTTGAAGGATACAAAATTAACACACAGAAATCTGTTGCTTTCCTATACCCTAAGGATGAGCTAACAGAAAGAGAAATCAGAAAAACAATTCCATTCACAATTGCATCAAAAAGAATAAAATACCTAGGAATAAACCTAACCAAGGAAGTGAAAGACCTATACCCTGAAAACTACAAGACACTCCTAAGACAAATTAAAGAGGACAGTAACAATTGGAAATTCATCCCATGCTCTTGACTAGGAAGAATAAATTCTGTCAAAATGGCTATACTACCTAAAGCAATCTACAGATTTAATGCAATCCCTATCAAACTACCAACAGCTTTCTTCAATGAACTGGAGCAAATAATTCTAAAGTTCATATGGAACCACAAAAGACACCAAATAGCCAAAGGAATCCTGAGAAGGAGGAATAAAACCGGGGAATTACGCTCCCTGACTTCAAGATCTACTACAAAGCCACAGTAATCAAGACAATTTGGTATTGGCACAAAAATAGTCCCACAGACCAATGGAATAGAATAGAAAATCCAAACAACCCAAACATATACAGTCAATTAATATCTGATAAAGGAGCCTTGGATATATATGGGGAGATGACAGCCTCTTCTGCAGCTGGTGTTGGAAAAACTGGACAGCTACATGTAAGAGAATGAAACTGAGCTACTGTCTAACCCCATACACAAAAGTGAACTCAAAATGGATCAAACACCTGAATGTAAGTCATGAAACCATAAAACTCTTACAAAAAAACATAGGCAAAAATCTCTTGGACATAAACATGAGTGACTTCTTCATGAACATATCTCCCCAGGCAAGGGAAACAAAAGCAAAAATGAACAAATGGGACTATATCAAGCTGAAAAGCTTCTGTACAGCAAAGGACACCATCAGTAGAACAAAAAGACATCCTACATATGGGAGAATATATTCATAAATGACATATCCAATAAGGGGTTGACATCCAAAATATAAAGAGCTCACACACCTCAACAAACAAAAATCAAATAATCCAATTAAGAAATGGGCAGAGGACATGAATAGACACTTCTCCAAAGAAGAAATTGAGTTGGCCAACAGGCACATGAAAAGATGCTCCACATTGCTAATCATCAGAGAAATGCAAATTAAAACCACAACCTCAGAGTAGTAAGGATGGCCGACATCCAAAACATGAACAACTAATGTTGGCGAGGATGTAGAGAAAAGGGAACCTTCCAACACTGCTGGTGGGAATGCAAATTAGTTCAACCATTGTGGAAAGCAGTGTGGAGGTTTCTCAAAAAACTCAAAATAAAAATACCATTTGACCCAGGAATCCCACTCCTAGGAATTTACCCTAAGAATGCAGCAGTCCAGTTTCAAAAAGACAGATGCACCCCTATGTTTATTGCAGCACTATTTATAATAGACAAGAAATGGAAGCAACCTAAGTGTCCCATCAGTAGATGAATTGATAAGGAAGCGGTGGTACATATACACAATGGAATATTATTCAGCCATAAGAAAACCAGTCCTACCATTTACAACAACATGGATGGAGCTGGAGGGTATTGTGCTCAGTGAAACAAGCCTAGTGGAAAAAGACAAGTATCAAATGATTTCACTCATATGTGGAGCTTCAGAGCAAAGAAAAGAAACCGAAAGAAAAAAACAGCAGCAGACTCACAGAACCCAAGAGTGGACTAACAGTTACCAAAGGGAAAGGGACTGGGGAGGATGGGTGGGAAGGGAGGGACAAGAGGGAAAAAAGGGCATTACGATTAGCAGACGTAATGTTGGGGGGCATGGGGAGGGCTGTACAACTCAGAGAAGACAAGTAGTGATTCTATAGCATCTCACTACTGATGGGCAGTGACTATAATGGGGTAAGTGGGGGGGGGACCTGATGAATTGGGGAGTTTAGTAACCATAATGTTGCACATGTAACTGTAGATTAATGATAGCAAAATAAAAAAATAAATAAAGAATTTCAATATTATCAGATTAAAGGAACTTTTATTTTCTGATTTATTTCCAGTTTTATTTAATTATAATCAAACATTGATCAGGATTACTCTATGGTCTAATTATAATCAATTTTTATGAGTGCTTCATGGCTATTTGAAGACAAGGTGTATTTTATATTTTCAGTAACAGTGTTCAATGTGCATTAATTGGATTTATTTTAATAATGCTGCTTAGATCTTTTAAGACCTTGTCTATTACATTCATGAATTTTTATCCATTTCTCTGTAATTTGTATCATTTGTGCTTTATGAATTTTGCTGCTATTTTGATTGGTACATAGATTTTCATAATGTTTATATTTTCACTGTCAATTTTCCCTTTAGCATTATAACTGCCATCTGTTACATAATGCATTTAATCCCAAATTCTACTTTACTTAATATTGACCTCTCAAGACCTACTTTAATTTCTACTTTTCTAAAGGTTTTAGATATGTCATCTGTATACAGAACAAAGTTGTTTTTCTTTGGTCTCTAACTTGCAAATACTTTTTCTTTTAATTGGTAAATTAAACTAATTTACATTTATTGATATGAAAGATAAGTTCAGCCTTAATTCTGTCATATTTTTCTATGTTATTTATCTTATGACAGTTGTTTTTAAATTCTTTCTAAGGTACTTGTTTAATTTTAATGCACTAGTTTAATAAGTACTTGTAATGTAACTTGTTTTATGAGTGTGTTTGTTAATTTTTATTTTACTTCCAGTATTTGACTGTCAACTTGAAATAATATCCTCTAATTTTCAGATACTATGAAGGGACAATCTCCTTTCTTTCTCTGACTCTCCCAATCTGGTTAGCTACTTAATTTCTAAATTTTGATAATGTACATGGTTTGTTTCTGTCCTCTTAGTCTCCTTATTGTGTCTGTCTTAGATCTATAGTTAAATACATTTCTCACTTTCAAATTCTTTTGCTATTGTTTCCTAAAAATTCTTGGTTGATAAAGTTTATCCACCAATAATATCCTCAATAAGGGCTCAAGGGCATTCTTATGCCTTGAATTCCTACAGGCTCAAAATGTTTTCCAAGGCTTTGGAGGACAATTTAAGTGGATATAAAATTGTTAGCTTAGTAACTTTACTAGGATATGCCTTGGGGTTGACCATTTTAGGCCAATTTTCCATGAGCTAGTATATACCCTTTCAAGAGACTGATTCAAAAACTGTTTTTAAAGTTAGGAATTTTTGCATTATTTACTGCTAATCTGGTCTTCCTTAAGAACTCCATTTATGCATTAATTGGATCTTCTAGGCCTGACTTCTCTATTGCTTTCTAGTTATTTTTAATTCCTTAAAATTTTTTTAAACTTTTCCAATATCTATTCCAATATCCCTTATAGCCCCATTAATTTTTCATAATGTCTGTAACTCTGTTTTCTTACAGATCATCTGTATTTCTGTAATGGCTTTACGTTTTTTCTCCTACCTTTTCTGAATTCTGTCACCTCATATTTCATTTCTTTCTTATTTCGCAATACTCATATATCATGCTTCTTTGTGGTATCTTTTCACAGGAATAATTGTTTCTCTTATCATTTAAAAAACATTCATTATGAAGTGCTTAGCACCAAATATCAACCATTTCATGACATCATTTTTTAGAGAGTGTTCAGTTCTTGATTGATATTGCTACTTACTTTCATCTTTTTGTATAGTATCTTTTTATCAATGCTATGTCAGTTTCTTTTTCTTATTAATGGTTTTTAATGAGTGAGATTTTCCTGTACTGACTATTTGTAGTTGTTTCCTATGAAAGGTTTCAGGGCATTGCTATTGAAACCAGTGCAACTTCACTGTCAAGGATATCTTACTTTAACACCATGCAATCAATGAACAAAGCACTTTGGACACATGCTCTTATTTTTATTTTCATCCCATCAGTACTCTGTGAACTAGATAGGGTAATTATTATAACCATTTTTCAGAGAGGAGATTTGGAATCAAACAGATTGTAAAACCTTTCTGAGTAGTAACTGATTAGAACCTGGTCTCCAAGTCTAGGCTTCACTACCAAATATATCAAAATTAATACTTCTCTTTGCATAGGTGTCTTTCCTTTAGGTGGTTCTACCCATCTTGAAATAGTCAATGAGACGTAAGTTCTGCTTTTGTTATAAAATGACTAGGTATAAGAGTAAACTTATTTATTATTCATTTCCTTTTTATTTGAACTTTAGATTAGGTAGAATTCGGGATGATCTTAAGGAAATATTGTATCTATTTTCTGTTCAATGGGTAATTAGCTAGCTATTTGACTTCATGCATCTCAGTTTCTTTACCTTTAAATTGCCTACACTTAAATTCAAATACCTAAGACTAATATTCAAAGAGACTAATTCTCAGTATCTACGGAACTGAGTTGAAACAAGACCATGACATTTCGAATCAAACACAAGAGTGAATCACCAGATGAGATTCTCATAACCTTACCTTTCTGTAGGAAATACAAGTACAGAGTTTCCTTATGGGAGGAGACAGCATGGGAAAGACAGAAGGACACTTTACAGACCCTGCAAATGTCACAGTCAGCCTTAGTTCTCCTTCCTGCACAAAAGTTCAGTTTTACTCAGCATTTCAGGGTAAGACGAACTAATAATACTAATGCCTGAGGTAAGTCCATGGGTCAGAGAGTTAAAAAGGCTCTTCTTCCTCTCTTTTTTCTGCATTTTGTTCCCATCTTCTATGTTTCTTCCCTCATTGCCTTTCTTTGATGTAACATTGACTACTGTTGTACTTCCTTGATGCAATAAACACATAGGTTGTGCCTACCACATGCCAACACAGTTTTAAATACTGGAATTAGTGCTTGAGAAATAACTCTTGTTGAACATTATAAAATTTTGATCTATTCTTAGGGAAAAAAGATATGGAAATTCAATCAATAAAAATAGGGAGGCTGTGTACTATAGCTTATTGTTATCTCCAATCTGGAAATGTAACAACAAACATACTCTGTGGTTTGTAGTTTTTATTTATTACATATCATTTTCTCCTTCAGCCAGATTTGTGGTTTATAAAAATAACCAAATATTTGCTTACAAATTGTTATAATGAAAATCTGTAGCCTGCTGCAGTAAGATTCATGGTCATGATAACTTTGAAAGCATTAGTTTGCATTTGCAGGGTTGGGAAATAATTTAAATTTAAGATTTTTGCATAAATTATTTGTATGTTGAGTCCAAGATGCAGTGCAATTACAACAACATTTTTTAGAAGTGAGGCAGAAGTTTAAAATTTATAAATACCTCTTTACATTTTGGTGGCACTAGATACAGTTTTCTAGAAAGCTGTATTTTTTGTTGTTTGAATAGCAGTTAGCTGTTTTCATTCTCTCTAACAGATGGAATGAAAGCATTGTGAACATTTTTATTAAAACAGCAAATGAAGCTATGAAAGAAGTGTCACATTGCCAAGTATTCATCTTGCAAATTAAATTCTACAACTTAGCAGGTGGTTTAAGTTCCCTTTAGAAATTTAAAATCAGCTTATTTCATTTCTCTGGTTTAACAGAGACACAGGTTCACTGCTGCATTCACTTACACAGAATCTGTTTCTTAGAACCGACAGTTGGGAAAATATTTGCCAACTCTCACTCAAAATGGCTCATGATTGCCACATTCAGATGGTTGAGTCTCCAATTTCCTTCACTATTAAAGTCTACTATTTGTCTTTGAAATCTGTTTGCAAGTCCCTGTTGGATCCAGAAATTTAAAGCCCACATTCGGTATGCTTTTTGACCATTTTGATATACGTTATCAGTACATTGTACGGATGCTACATAACCCAATAGAGAAAACTACAATATTAAATGGTAATTGCTATAAACTGAATGTTTGTGTTCCCCCCAAATTCATATGTTGAATACCAGTCCCCATGTGATGGTATTAGAAGGTGGCATCTTTGTGAGGTGATTAGGTCATGAGGATGGAATTCTCATGAATGGAATTAGTGTCCTTATAAAAGAGACTAGAGAGAGCACTTTCTCTGCTTCTACCATGTGGGGACACATTGAAAAGGCATCTTCTTTGAATCAGGAAGCAGGTTCTCAGCAGACACAGAATCTTCTGGCACTTTGATCTTGAACTTTCCAACCTCTAGAACTGTGAGAAATAAATTCTGTTGTTTATTAGCCACCTAGTCTATGGTATTCTGTTATAGTAGCCTGAACTGCTTTAGAGAATGGCAGTGTTTAGAGAATGGCAGTGAAGTAATTGGCACTTCTGAGTTTCTAGCTGAGTTGAATATCTTCCTTTGAGCTCCCATAAAACTTTGTACCTTTGTACTTTATGTATGACATAATGCATTAGGCTTTCATTATTTTTAACTCATGTATTTATTTACCAGACAGGGATTTCTTGAGAAAAATAATCATGCCGTTCATCTTTTTGTCCTCAGTACCTAGTATAGCTCTTATACGGTGGTACTTTCTCAATATGAATTTAATATATGAATCCGTGCTCTACGATGCCTTTGTTCTTATCCAATCTTTGTCATGTGATGGCAATTGATCAGTATTATTTTGACTTACTATGCGATAAGTTAGCGAAGTCTCATTCCTCCGTCAGCAATCAAGCTCTATCCATACTGATGTCAAATCTCGTCCGTCTCAGCCTCTTTCCGCATGGTTTTGACGGCCCCTCACATCTGCGGTCTACTCTGCTCTGCCTCAGAATTAAATGAGAAGTTATTGAATCTGCATACCAACTTTCTCATCCAAAGAATCAGTCGGGTGTGAAATATGCAAGCCTGAGTCAGAGTTGCTAAGTGAGCCGATGACTCCGTCTAGAACTATGTAAATAACTGGGGGCTTAGGCTTCCTGATTGGCTTATTGTGCTTGGGTTTCTAGGGTTCCTGGCTAACACCTCCCAAATGTAAATGCCCACTCAAACCGTTGCTACCTTAACCGCACTGGTCAGAGCCCTGGCTCCTCACGGGGGCTTAGCCAATGTCTCCTACGAGCAGCTGGGATCTGCCCGTCACTTTACTCTGCCAGCCCTACTCCCAGGGGATTAGGCTCAGCCCACTCTCCCTTGATTTGGAGACCCTGGTGACATAAAAGATCTAGTTGGTGCCAAAAATATAGCAGGCAGTCATATTTCACTTCTCTTGTGTAACCTAGTGGTCACCTGGGGCCCACTGCCCCCTGTGATAGAAATTCCTGTCCACAAGTCAGTGCTTATTTGGACCCTCCCAGCGATTTCCCACAGCTCACTTCCCTCAGCTCCTCTGGGAAGGCTTCCATTTTGCTTCATTATGTCCTGAACATCCACCTTTACTTTTATACCTTCTATATGAAATCCAATAAAATATTTTGTAATTTTCTGTGGATTTTTATTCAAGTTCAGAGGCTCTGGGAGTGAGGGTATCTCCAACACAGCCTTCTACTATCAGGCTTTATCTGCTTTTTTCATCCCTTGGTGTCCTCCCAGGTGACCTAACTAACCTGCTAAGCAAAGCCCCAGGAACATGAGTCTGGCTCTCATACAGCAGTGCCTCTGCCAGCAGTTCTGGTCTTAAAAGTTTCCGCCTTCCCATTATACTTATTTTGCATGCAATTTCTATATGATTTGATGCTATGTATAAAAACAATTCCTTCTCTATAAACCTCCCACTTCCCACCTATTCAGCCACCTTCCCTCAAAAGCAGTGCTCTTTTTCCAACACTTGTTCTAGAACTGGGCTGCCTCATGCCCTGGATGTCTTGGCCTGTTCCCTGAGATTTGTTCTACCTTCCCCAGCTGATACCGCTCCCCAGTGACCCCCCACTACTCCCTGCTTTGGGAAAACCTTAATAGTTGACTGGGACAGCAAAGCTTTTTCCTTTTCATAGATGCATGTACTGAGCCCAAGGCGGTGTTTTCTCCTGAATCTGCATGCAGGGAAGCGTATTAATCAAAAAGATCTTAAGCAGGCACTGTTTGTTTTGCATGAACAAACAGCAATTGTTCTTTGTTTAAATTTAATAGTTAAAAATGAACAGTTCTGGTGATAATTACCACATATTTATACTGGCATTTTACTTTTTAAGTTCCAGAAGAACAGCAGTTTAACTCAATCGAATCATATTTATCAAGCCAAAGGTTAAGTACTACTGCCTTTTAAAATTAGAGAAGTTAGTGAACTTATTAAGAAAATGCCCCAAATTAACAGTCATGTGCAACATACATGTCTTGATGGGGAGGGAGTGAAGAGCGAAATAGAAGGAAGTAACAGGAGATCAAAGGCAGTAAGTATAACATTTGTCTAGTAATACAGGGGAAAATACATAGGAAATCGTGACCGCTGCTCACATTCACACATGTCGGCCTTGGCCATCGGACCAGCAGAATGTTTGTCATAGAAGGCACAGCAGTACAAACCAGACACTACACACTTCACGCCGCACAACAGATCCTGCTGAGGCAGCACTTACCACATTATAAGTGAGAGTGTTGAAAGTGGCATTTTAATAAGAATAATGTTCATGGTACCCTCATGATTTATGAAATACATGACTGGCTTAAGAATCATGCTTAATTTTAATCCTGTTTCTGACTTTTGCAAAGAGGAAGTTTCCGTTTTTCATTGTGACAATCTATTTGCCCCCTCTTTAAAATGTGTCTTTCTAGTGCATGGTACACAAATATTTTAGTTAAATTAATCTATACAGGAGCTTCCTACCTGCTCCTAGTAAATAATTCCAAAGAGGAATGTTTGAAAAGAGACGAAGCTATGAATTGAAAATTCTAATTTGGAATTAGAAATAAGACTACATTTCACATATTTATAAAAATGAGCCTTTAGTTATTTTTACTTTTAAAATTTAAGACATATTTTAATTTACAGAATTATAGAACTGGAAGAACCTGACAGGTTACCAAGATCAATCTCTCCTTACTTTCTTAGATAAGTAGCAAGAGGTTAATTATGTACCTGAGACTATGTAACTAGTGGGAGGGGTGGAACTAATATAAAAAGCTCCTGATTTCTAGATTAACATTCTTTCTACAACCTGAGTGTTCCAACGGTAAATAAAATTAATTTGAAGTATTAAGCTTTGTTGTATTTTAATAGATCAATTTTCTAAGTGAAATTAAGATAAAATATTTCAACCGAACACTGACTTTGTGTGGATATATTTTGATGTTTATAGTATTTTGCATATTTAATATTCAGGATGGTCTTTACGTAGACTTAATTTTCAATTTCTACAATTGCTTAAGGTTGAAGGAAGGATAAGACATAGACGTTCAATATCTTTTCTACCAAATGAGAATTCAAAAAATTAGTGTCAGTGAGGTTGTACTATTAAAATACTACTTGATTTTTGGAAGAATACAATAGGAAATGTATATTCATTCTCAGATAGGTAAAATACTTAACCCATTATTCCTAGACTGATATCTTTGTTCTCTTATAAGATTAGGTTGCTGATTCCATTTTATTAGAAAAGTGCTTTCCAACACTTGAAAAATACCTCATACAAATAATCTTTCTTGAGAATTTGTAATAAATTGGTGACTTTCTAACAAAAATAGAAATAGGCTTCATCTATCACTGTTTCAGATACGCTTCTTCAAGTCACAAGTAACAGAAATCCTAAATGAAACACACTAAACAACAAGGAAAAAGTATGAGTTCACAAGCACAAAGTTTGCTTTGGTTGATTCAGAAGCTCAACCATGTCATTAGGACTTTGATTCTTTTAATCGCTTTGCACAGGTGTCCAAAATGCCAGATTCATCCTCTATGAAGTTATTAGCATCATCCACATTTTACAAATGAAAAAACTTAGGGCCTTAAAATGATGCCCTCATGGTCCCTCATTTAAAGAGGGGGCAAATAGATTGTCACAATGAAAAAGGGAAACTTCCTCTTTGCACAAGTCAGAGACAGGATTAAAATAAAGCACGAATCTTAAGCCAGTGATACCTACCAGTAACAATCAGGGCCATATCATTTACATCCAATGGGGGAGACAGACACTAGCTTTCTGTTGCTTTCTATTATAAGAAAGGAAGAATTTTCACAGAAGTCTCTAGTACACTTCTCTTTGCATCCTATTGCCCAGAATTGGGCCTCACATTCATTCTTCAACCAAACATTGGCAAGAGAGTGGTATTATTTTAACTCAGCCAGACTCATCCTTGAGTCAGGGGCCAGTTCAACAAAGCATTGCTCCCTGTCTGAGAGGCAGGAATTCTGCACTGACCAGAGGATGCTACCACTCCCTCTAACCCTCTGCCTTCCTGACCTCCATGACATCGCACTGGTAGTTTGCCATCTGGTTCTCCAGTCCCCACTTCTCAGACTCCTCTCTAGGCTCTTCCTCTTCCCTCCATGTAAGTGTTGGAGTCCCTGATTCCTCAGTCCTCTGTTCTCTTTTTATTTCCCTCTAAATCTCTCCCTAGGTTATCTAATACCCATTCCCATGGCTTTGAAAATCACCCAAAGTTGATAATCATCCACCCAAAACTTTCTCCTGTGCTCCAGAGTAAAAAGTCCAGCTTTATTCCATTTGGACATTCAGGGATTCATGTTTCTTTCATTTTGTGTCTCCTCTTTTACCTACAACAGTGGCTGTCAAACTTGAGCATTCATCAGAATCACTTGGAGACTTGTTAGAGCCCAAGCTGCTTGTCCCCATCTTCAGTTTCTGATTCAGTACGTCTGGGTTGGTGCTAAACAGTCTGCATTTCTAACAAGTTTCTGCTGATGCTATTGATCTGGGACAGCACTTTGAGAACAAGTGTCCTCGTATGAATATCCAAAGCTGAGTCACTGCCAAAAAGAGGTGCAGCTTGTGGGAAGGGGGAAAAAGAGAGGACAATGAAGGCACATCCATTGTCTGAGGCATTGGCCTTAAAGTTTCATACGTCACTTCCCTAACACTCTATTGGCTACACCTAAGTGGGAATCTAATGTGGTGGGGTGGTCATTTACCCTGGCTGTGTTCTGCTGCTGCAAAAAGAAGAGAATGGTTTTGGTGGAGAGCTAGAAGTTTTCATCCCCCTCCAATCTTAAAATATATAAGCAGCCACACACGCTTTCTTATATTTTCTCTAGTGCTCACCAAGGGTCTTCACACTTGCTTCCACTCTCTTCTGGGTTTTAATTTATGAAGGTGATTGAGTAACAATATGGAGAAGCTGATGGCACTGAAAGGAGATTTTTATTACTTACATTCCCAAGACAAAGGGCACACATACAACACAGGGCCAAAGAGGAAGTGCTAGACTTGGGTCAGGAGAGGGGAGAGAGCCTTGGCCAAAGCCATTGGTGGGGTTTCCACAGGAAAGGCAGGACAAGGTAGAGGAAGCAGTTGAGGATTAGCTAGTTTGAATCATTCCATTGGACTTTGGGCCACAGCAGTGATCTCTAGTTGCCTGGTGTGTGGCCTTGGGATGATCTAGGACAGGGGTAATACTGGCTTGGCGTGCGAGAACCACATGAAGTGGGCATAGATTCAAGGTGGTCAGTTTGCTCCTAGGAGTGCTCCTAGACCAGCCCTTTGCTAACCGAAGACTTGGCTAGCCCTGGGAAGGATAATCTTTCTCTTTGCCTATAAGGTCTCCCAAGTGTTAAAACATCATAAAATGCAGAAAATAAAAAACATGAAGAATACACACACACTCCTGTCTGCTCTGCACTCCTCTCTGCTCCATTCTCATTCTTTGGTCTCAGTTTAAATGTTACCTCCACAGTGGGGTCTTTCCAGAAAGATTCAGTCTTTAAGCAAACATCAATCTACTCCACAAATCCTTGTTTAATCCTTCTTATCACTCACTACAATGTATAATTTTTTTTAATTTTTAAATTTAGTATCTGTCTCCCTTGTGAGGAGTCAGCTTTATCAGGACAAGAGCCTGTATTACTCATCTGGGAGACAATGTTTGTTGGTGACTCAAAACAATTCCCGTCCCTTCATTTTTACTAGCAGAATCCCAATTTAGTTCAGGTAAATTCTTGATCTCAGGGAAAATAGGACTAGTGGTCTAGGAGCTGGCATGTAATCCAGTTGTAGCCATTGAGATATGAGAAGTCTGGAAAATCTGTGAGTTGTGTGAGGATGTAAAGTCTGGAGTCGCAGCAGCCATATTGCACCCCTGAGGTAAAAGTCAAGAGAATTGCAGAGATAGCAATCTTGAGATCTGACATCATTAAGCTACTATACCCACCTAGCACTACCCATCAATTGTTAAGGGAGGTAATAAAAACTACTATATGTTTAAGTCACTTTCTGTTGAGGGGATTAGATGGAGCCAAAAGTACTGTGACTTAGCATACTGCTTGACATGTAACAAGCAATCTTTTCTCAAATAATGCATGTCTTTTTTTGTGTTGAATAAAAGACTACATAGCTAAGATAAAATAAGAACAGTCTAGGCAGACATACAGATATACATAAAACACACAATTTTGTTTCTTTGGTTGAACTCTAGGGGGAGAGAAGTGAGTGAAGGGCACATATTACACAGACTGGCTATCTTTATTAGCCAGCTTATACAAATAGTCTTTCATTCACTTAAATAAATAATGAGGACTTATTACTTTGAAAAGTACTACATTAAGAAGCCATATAGCATATCATCTGAAAATACAGGCCACTTAAATACTTAAATACAGCCACTTAAAATGTGATGATCTTAATGCAAGTCCCTAAATCTTTCTTAACTTTAGTTTGCTCCTCTTTAAAAAGGAAATACTCAGTTTTAAAAAGTTAGGGTCATGAGATGATACAAAAAAGACATGCTCAATGTCTTAATGCCTTGCTAATATTAAACACTCAATGGTTTTATAATTGTTATTATCCAGTGTAACTGACAAAATGGAACCTGAAAGTGAAAAATATATACCTCCTTTCCCCAACTAAAATATCACAGAACATTTAAATAATATAAAACAATGTGAGAGAAATCAAGGAAGGAAAGCTCTTTCTGTCTTGGATGATCAGATAATGTTTCAGTAGAAGAGAAGACACATGATCCAGACTTTTAAGGAAAGGTTGCATTTTAACATGCAGAGATTAGCAGGAACGTGTGTGCATCATGGTGGCTAAAAGAGGGAGAAATGATACATATATTACAGTCAATAATATACAGGGAAAGGAGGACAGGAAAAACAGGCAGTTTGGGTAATGG
The DNA here is from genome assembly GCA_029783875.1 of Phataginus tricuspis. Taxonomy (NCBI): domain Eukaryota; kingdom Metazoa; phylum Chordata; class Mammalia; order Pholidota; family Manidae; genus Phataginus; species Phataginus tricuspis. The sequence goes on from JAQQAC010019963.1 coordinate 44,397,031, forward strand.
CTGATAGGATAGCTTGGTACCAGTATAGACTTGCATAGGAGGCCCATGAGAGGAGCCCATGAAAGGGCTACATCACAGAGGGGTCTCAACACCTAAGAAGGCTAGAGCTTGTTTAGCAGGCTGGAATAATTCACTGCCTCTCCACAACCATTCCTCCCTTTAGTTTGCCTAGCTTTAGTGGATGTTGGCCACCAGCTCTGACAATGTAACACAGGTCTGGGCAATGAGCTGTAAGGGAAATATATACGGAGCGCCTCTGGAAAAAAAAAAATAAAGGAAAGATATACAAGGAGAACATCATGTTGCTATCGACTTCTGCATCTGGTTCACCTTGCTGAAGTCATGCTGTGAATTCTGTTGTGTAGGGATGTGGGGCATAGAACTTCAGCAGCCATCATGGGTCCACGAGGAAAGATTTCTCTCAGATGCTGAGGATGGCTAAGTGGGAAGATTCACGAAGCCCAGGTCTTTGATGACGTGACTGAACCGTTGAATCAGTTCTGGGCCCATCTACTCTCAGATGACCAGTTAAGTAAGCTGTAGATATATGTAACTCCAGGGGGAAAATCCCAGGGCAAAATTTGTTTGAAACCAAAATCAGTCAAAGGGAGAAATAAGGTTTAAGAAACCGGTTTAATTCTTATAAGTAGTTGTCCTGTCTCTCTTGACCAGGCTGCAGAAGAAGAAAGAGCTCCACCCAACCTCTCATGTCCAGAAAACTGTTTCTAGCCCATGTAATTACCTATTGATATGGAGATAGACTATCTCCACCCCTTGGAAATACCTATTGATACGTAGATGTACTAAAGCCAGGCGAGAGATTCTGGAAATTCTGCAATTTTACCCACAATGTATTATAGTTTAAGCCCCTTTGGTCACCTTTCCTATTATTTGTGGCCACACTATTCTAACTAAGGCTGAGAGGGATATTTTTAGGAAGATTCATAAGGGATCAATGGGGATGGATTGATGCAGTGATGAAAATCAAGGCAATCAGTAGAAAAACATTGTTGGGCACATCCTGTGTGCAATTTTTAAATTAAGAAACATGTACAGCACTTACAATGTATCAGACACTATGGACCACTGTGCTCATTTAATTCCTATAAAACCTCCATGAGTTAATATGATCATTATTACCCTTTTTCAAATGAAGAAACTGAATCAAAGACAGGTGATACAATTTGCCTAATGACACAGAGTTAGTTGGTAGCAGAACATTTATCCAAGCAGTTTCACTCTGGAGCCTCTGCTCCTAAGAACTAATACACCTTTGACTTACACACAGGACTCACTTCTGTTTAACAATTCAATGAGGAAAAGGCCACCATTATTGCCATTTTACAGAAGAGGAAACTGAAGCAGAGAGGTCAATTTAGGGTCACATATGTAACAAGGGCTGAAGCAGAAAGTCAAGTCCAATTCTCCCAGATTCCAGAGTTCCAACCTTGATGCCAAATTCCCAGTGAGAAGACTGTTCCAGATATCTGAATCAGAGGAGTGGCTTCAGAAATGTAAAGGGAGAAACTTATGCACGACAGATTGTGAAGACAGGTCAGACAAGAATTAGGGGCTAATTGTATGTAAGGGGAAAGACTGAAAGGTAATTCTGCTTTTTCAAAGCTAAGTTAAAACACAGGGATTAGTTTTTAAAAAGGAAGTCTTGAAAATGAATCTTTTAAATTTGTACTGAGTGAACACTTCAAAATCGTTCTTAGCATAGCCAGTGAGTTAGGGTCAACTCCAAATGCTGATATTAAGATTATTAATATTAAACTATTATGTTAGTGGCACTTTTCTATGTTCACCTAAAAATGTAATCTAAGAGGAATGGGTAGAGAGGGGCCTCTTCTACTAAAACCTTTTGCAATTTAAGATATTTGAGTCAATCTTCTGAACAAAACTCCCTGATAATCCTCCTCCCCCAGAAGTAGGGTGGGACTGTTTGCACCCATCCCAGGCCTTTGCCACTGCCACTCAGAGTCTCCCTCAGTGTAGGACACAAGGCATCATTTGTTTTAAGAACACGACATACAGTACTGCTGTGGAAGGAGTCTCCTGACACGAACTACATTCACAGAGTCTCTGGGCTATTTCCTGGGCTTCCTTCCCAAGGACCCATGTGCATCCCAGCTCCAATCCTTAATCACTCTGTTCTTTCCTCTTACAGAACCTGACTTCTAACCCTCATGCAGGTGATTTTTCTATGTTTCTACAGCCACTAAAGTTTCGCTCTAGGTCAAGGCTTTGGTTTGGGGTTAGAATTACTTTTCTCATCTCCATCTGAAGCTCAATTTGCTGGCCTCCAGGAATTCAACTTGATTCATTCAATTAACTTCCATTCAGCACTGATTAAGTGCCAAGGCACCGTGCTAGAAGCTGAAGGCCTATGGAAGTGGCGCTTCTTAAACAGGCAAAGGAAACACAAGGACATCTCTTTAAAAACGTGGATGTGAGTGCAGCTGGTCTGGGGTGGGGCTTGAGAGGCTGCATTTCTGAACAGCCCCCAGCATGAGACCCACGCTGTTCCCAGGTGGCACTCATTTTGAATAGCAATAATGGAAGATGGGAATATAAACAATTAAGTTCAAGCTCTAAAGATTTATAGATGCTATGATAAATATGTGAGAAAAAGAATGGAAAGGGGTTTCCCAAATTTCTCTGGTCTGTGCTGCTTCCTCAGTTACTCCCCCACCCCTACACTGGTCCTGATTCATTTCAGTATTTCTGGTCCTACTCTAAAACCTCTGCCATCAAATCCTACTCTAAATATTTGCTAAACACCCACTCACAACAATTTACTCCTGTGTCTACCAAAGGATCTCTCTATACCACTATTTCCCTAATCCTCCTCCTTTGCTCCACTTAAGCCTTTACAGAATTCTCTCACTCTGGCCTCTAATTTCTCATCTTTGGTCCTCAATTGCCACTTAGGAAATTCCATTTTCCAGGCATACAACGCCAAATTCTATGATCTCATCCTTATGAGCATTAGTAGTGTATAAACATATACATGTTATAAAATTGCATTTATATGTTGATTTATTTGTATATTATAATAAGAATAGCTAACACTGTTAGAGGGCTTAAATATGCCAAGGACTGTAATATCTCATAAAAGCCTGTGAGATAACTAATATCGGCATATTTTCTGGATTGAATATAATTGAGACAGAGTGGTTAAAGTCACATTGCCATTAACTGGCGCATCCATAATTTGAATAGGACATCAGCATTAGGTCTTCAGAGAATGGTGCTGTTTAAAATAAAACTAGTTACCATACAACCTACTTACTCGTGTGGTGATGCTAGGAATGTATGTTAAGCTTTCCTGTGGCATGGGAAATCTCCCCTGGAAGAAATTGGACATTTTCTTTGTTGCCTAGGAGTGGAAGAGTATAGACGTGGCCAACAACTGTATTTTCAAACCTGGTTAAATGGCTGTAATATATGGCCCCCGACAAGTCACTTAAACTCTTAATTCAGCTGTGCGTTATACAGATCAGAGATTGACTTATGTGAAGCTTTAAGTTCTGATCAAGCCTTTCAGGTGAGAGTTTCAGAATGCAAATACAAATTTCAGTTTTATAAAATCGTCTGGGTTTAGCACAAAATCTGATCTCACTATAGAATTGTATCATGTTGGGCTTTTTGTGCTGTCACTATAATTGAATTGCCTTTTTGCCAAAAGGATTATTTTGAACTCATGGAAAACTCCTTAAAAAAAATGACAATGAAAACCCAAAGGACATTCAGTATGAAACCAAATTATTATAGCATTAAAGGATCTAAGTTAAATCCATGAAGGAAAGAACATTCGAAGCAAGATTTTAAGAACAAAATTCCTTCAGTTTCATGGCTCAGTGCACATACAGGACCACTTCCTTAAACATGCAGGAGGGAGTAGACACAGTGAAACTGTTTAACTGACAATTCCTGTGGACCTCTGTTTAGATCAGTGAAAGAACTCAAAATATTGGTAACGGGAGCAGGATCATGAGGGAATGATCCTTTCTTTTCATTATTCTTCTTCTCCAGTCTTTTCTTTGCCGTTGGCATTTTCTTCAGCATACTTCCCAGAAGTATGTGATCTTTTGGCCATCAAAATGTGACTACAAAAATGAGAGCCCGTCTCAAGTGCTATTACCCTTCACCTGACCTAATGACCTTGCACCCCTAGCCATCACTGCTTCCCAAATTCTGTCTCCTCATCCTCATTTTCTTTCTCTCTGTTAACAGTCTTTCTTTGTTCTTTCTGTCTGGCACTTTATTAAGCCTCAGATATAATCCATTTCCTATCACCAGATCTTCACCAGATCTCTGTCCTTCCCTGGTGGTCATGTACAGCTGTTCCAACATGCATGTGTGTGGGGTGAACTAACATAAGAGGCAAGGACAGAGTTCCTGAGTCAGTGGGTGAGTAGCAGCATTTGTCTATTACATCGGATCATTCAAAGATCCTTGAACTTACCTATATGAGCTTTGTATTGAGCCTAAAAACAAACATTCCCTGGCTCTTCCTTTAATAAATTGAAGTAAATATTCTGGAGTCACTTTCATTCATACAGGATAACTCTTTTCTGTAAGTTATAATAACCTCACTCAGCTCGCCCAGATTCTTTTTCTATGACAACTCGAGGGTGTCCCTGATTTGTGTAGCTTCTGGTGTGTACACAGCGCAGGTGTTTATTCAGTGTTGGCAACAATGTCCTCTCCTCTGAACTGTGTTCAGCAACATCTTTGGCTAAGTCATGTACATAGTTTTGAAATTCAGAGCCTCAGGCATAATTTATTCCTCTTCTTTCTCCCTTTGGAATCAAAACATTCTGAAATTTGGTAATTCTTGCGTAGTTTCAATTCATAAAGTTAACCTTTTCTTTCTATTGTCCATGCTACAGAAAAATCTGGGAGGGTGGCAAATCTACCTGATTCTTTTTTTTTAATATTAAATCTAGCTAAGTTTACAAAAATATGCTGATTAATTTTTATTACGTTCAACTCTTTAGCTCTATATTTCCTTCTCTACCTATTCAATTTATTCAAATGTTAATACAATGCAGTTCTGCATTTTTTCACAAGATGGCACTATAACTTTCTGTATTTATTATCAAGCAGGGAAATACAATAGAATTCTAAATTTATAGTTTAAATTACATAAATTGTAGTTGAATATTAAAGGGAATGTAATAGCACAAAACTATATTATAATCCAATTTTCTTTAAGATATTTTAACTCCCTTTAAAAAACTAATCAGTGAAAATCAGAATGAACTTAAGGAAATTTGTGTTTTTATTTCTCCCTTGTTTTTAACACCTATTAAATCAGGAAAGCATTTTTTTTTTTATTTAGAATAACATGCTATGGTATTTTGACTAGTGCAGAGATGCTAGACTTCTGTTTAGCTTCTACTTTCCTGATTGAGTTTTTCTAATAATGTAATAAACACTTACCATGAGATCAACTATTCTGTTGTTACAAATATGTAAGAGTATCAGTTTGTTTGTTTTTTCAGAATTTTGGCTCAGAAAAAGAAACCACAGAACTGTGAGTTCAAATTGGGATCTTACTACCATCTATGAGTATAACTCGATAAAGAGAAGACATTTTTAAAAGAAGGTCTAGACAATGGAAGTGATAAAGGAAATATAAGAAAAAGTAAAGGGATACATAATCACTTAAATTCTTCTATGCCCAGGACCTGAGATGCATTTCATGTAACTCTAAGTTGGCATTTATTGAGCTCTTACTCTTGCTGATCACTGTGCCAGATGTTTTCCCTGGCTGACTTCCCGTAATCATCAAGGCCCTACGAGGTGGTCACTGTCATAATCCATATTTTACTTCAGAGGAACAGATGGTAAGATCATATATTCATTAATTTCTTCCTTCAACAAGTGATTATTGAGTGCCTACTATGTGACTTGAACATTTGAACATAGCACCATTGGAATTTAAACCCAGAATCTGCCAAGATCAAAGGCCAAGACTCCTTCACTTAATTACAGAGCTATAAAGAATAAATTTCTCAGATAAGCCTAACAGGCAAGCAAATGGTAAAAAGGGGGGAAAAAATTCCATTATAAAATGAGTCAGCAAATTGACACACTACCACCACCTGCTCTTTGTGTTTTCCATAATGCTGATTTAAAGTTCCTTTATACAAGGTTCAACTTGGCCAGAATATGCTGCATACTTCAATTGTACAACAATTCAACAATGGTTTCTTGAACATCTAATCCATAGCAGAGTAAAAAGAAAAAAAAAAATTGGGGTAAAGATAGACCTAGAATGACTAAGATGGTAGGCTAAGCAGAAGTGGAAAATTCCTCTATTCTTCCAACAATGACAACAAAATATAGAAATCTCAATAAAACATTTAAATTTATTTTAATAGTATGTAGCCAACTTCGACACTAGAAAAAAAATGTCCAGGTTACATAAATGAAGAAAGGATTTAAAGGCTCAGAGTAAAAAGGAATTAAAGCTGCACTGTCCACGAGGCAGCAGATACCATAATAGGGACTTTAATACTTTGTGGAGATAAGACTTCAGGTACAGATCCTACAAACAGCAAGAACTCCACTCTTTGACTAAAGTGAGAAGGGAAGAAAGAATTGTTCTGCCATGAGGGTGATAAAGCCCTGAGATAGCCATCTGCCTGGAAATACAAAGGAAATAGTCATGTGGAAGAGTCAAATCTATGCTCGGATCAAAGGATCTAAATTCACAGCACCCATGTTAGTTCAGAACCTCAGTAGAGGCAATGTGAAACCACCCCTCAGGGATGCCCCCTGGGCCCCTGTGAAACTGCTAGATAGGTTAACTCTTACGGAATATGAACTCATAAGCAGTAATTATATGAGCAAAGTTCAGTGACAAACGAGAACACACAGAGCTAACACCATAGAGATTTCATGACTGATGATAAACAAATCCTAGGGTAACTTAATACAAACATGTTTTAAATGCTTAAAGAGATAGAACATATATGTTTTTAAGTGAGAAGACCATTAAAGGTGAAAGAAGTTGGAGCATTAAAAAAAATCATAGGAAAGAAACAATAGTCATTTAAAAAAAATTCAATCAACTTGTTAAGTAACATACAGCAGAGGAGAAAATTAGTGACATGAAAAATAAATCTCTGGAAATAATCCAGAACACAGCACTGAGAAATAAAAAGATGTAAGACACGAAAGAAGAGTTAAGTAGCAGATAGAATGAAATTCTCTGGCTATGAAGAGCAAATGGCTAAAAAGTTTCCAGAATTGAAAAAAGACATGAGACCTCACACTAAGGAAGCACACATTATTGTGAATAAGATAAATAAAAACAAATTCATTCTTAAACACAAAGTACAACTGCAGGATACTGTAATCACATGTAAGAATCATGAGAAAATCTTAGAAGCAATAGAGAAAAGACAGGTGAACTTCCAGAATAGACAATCAACATGAGCTGACTTTTCATCAGCAAAAGAAGATAGATTTTAAAAAGTAAAAAGTCCCAAGAGACAATAATTGTACTGAGCTCAATTATATTCTAAAGTGAGGGCAAATTGCAGACCTTTCCAGATTTATTTATAACATCTGAAAGAAGTATAAGTTGGCCAACGTTTTCTTCCTGCACAAGCGTGGTTTTCTTTTGAATTAAAAACTTGCCCTAAGTGGAGGTGAGAGCTGGCAAGCCCAGTGAAGCCCACTTCTGGCTAAGGGAATGTGTAACTGGCCAAGTACTGGAAACATGGCCTGTCTCGCTGAAAGAGGTTGTTGGTTGCTCTCCTAAGAAACCTTGGGTTCATGAGTGAACAAGTAGATTTGAAGCAAACAAATCTTTGTGTCAGAACTAGAGGGCCAAAGGACCATAGACTTTCAGACTTCAAAATGTCATTAGTAAAGGTTCTTTCTTCTCACGTTTTGTGTTTAGCTATTAGAGCTCCGAGGGGAAGGGTTTTCCTGGCCCAGGGTGAATCCACCAATGAAACCAGTGAAACCAAAATAAGTCAAGGGAAAGGGTAGGTTGAGAGAAACTGTTTTTATTGTTCACAGCTTTCTCGAATTTGCTGGCCAGGCTGGCACTGCCCGTCTCCTCCAGCCACAGCTCACTGTGCAGCCAGTGTGAGCTCTCTATTTCCCACCTGCCCCTTCCAGGAGGAACTCCATGGGCAGGTCCTTCGTGACTGGCAGATGCCAGACCAATTACACACAAGGAACAGAGGGGAGGAGAGAATGGCCGTTTTTTCCCCACCCCTTGCCACAGATCACCAGGAGGCTCTGCAGTGGTAAACACCTATTGATATGGAAATGCCAAGGCCAGGCGGGAGATTCTGGAAGCTCTGTAATTTACCCCACAGCTACATATGCAATACATTTTATTTTTCTCCAGCTGCCATGCCTATCCTTGCAGCAGGGGTGGATGGAGGAAATGTAACTTTTGGCATTTTAATTTGCAAGCCAGCCAATTCTTCCCTGTGTGGGTCTGTCCTATGCATTGCAGGGCATTTGGCATCCCTGGTCTCTACTCGCTTGTAGTCAATAAGTCTTCCACACATATCAATTATTTTGGCAACTAAAAATTCGGATATATCTTTGGAGGACCAGTTCCACTTCACTGCAGACAAATTGCTGTTCTTTCCCAGGCACCACCAGAGCTACCACCAACAGACTGCTTATCTAAAGACATGTTCTAATTGCCTTCATCCCCCTTTGTCTTATCACCTAGCCAGTTAAACAAAGCTGGTTGTAACCAGAACAGCCGATTTGTTCTGATTGATGTTAATTCCCAATCTCAATCCAATTAGAGCCAATGCAATCTATAAAATACAAATAATGTTCCCTAATTAATCAGTCATATTAAAGTCAACTCAGGCTATGAAACTCATGTTCTAGCAGAAAGGCTTAGAGCCTTGTCACCTCTGCACTGTTTCTGTCTCATCCATTGAAAAATGTCTCAGCTTGTTCTTAATTCTGCGCCCTGAGTAAAAATCCCCTCAAACTCTTACCCATACTCCCTGTTTGCACCTAGAAATTCAAACTCAGATTCAGACTGTATGAAATATATTAGGTCAGAAGTCTGGGGAAATCAGTATTTAAGCCCATTTAAATGTCAGTGAGAAAATCTGGGAAGACGAGCATTACTTCCCTCCTGGAGACAGAGCACTTTCAAAAGCATAAATAAATAACGGGCAAAAGGAATAAAATGCTTCCTGCTGCCCCCCTAACCCCAGGCATAGCTAAGTGAGGCATTAATGTATCCAAGGAGAACCTACATATGGTGTGTTCTCTTGGCTTCTTTTCCAGATATGGGGGAGATCTCCCAACAGAAAACCAGTCTACTCTTTTAAAAAACAGTATGTTCTCATGAAGATAGACATTTTCTCCTATTAAAGAATAGAGTGAGAAAAATGTGATCAGTAAAATCTGTAACAATGTGATGAGACAAGAGCTTGGCTTATGTTTCCGAGGCCTGCTGAGACTGTGAAGCCATGGCATGGGAGACAGACAACACACGGGGGCCGTCTGTAAACGCAGGGAGAGGAAACAGCGAGGGGTTGGACTGACCTGAGGCTCAGGAAGAATCCTCCAAAGGAGCAACAATGGACGAAGCAGCCGCCCTGAGAAGCAGCAGCCCCCAGTCCTGGGCTACACAGGTAAGACACGTCCAGGGAAAATGTGTGGAAGAGCAAAACTGCCAAGGAAAAAGGAGGACGAAAGAACATCATGCCAACATCCAGGACATTTGCACCTCAGACATTGGGGATCGAGGAATATCCAAAAACTCATTCTGTCATCCATCCATCATTCATTCAACAAGTTTTTATGAAACTGCCGTTATGTGGTGCTGTGCAATGGGCTGCACAAAGATGACATGAGAAAACCCCTGTTTTTCAGGGTTTGCTGAAGAAGACTGGCCAATAAACAAGCAGACACAAAACAGTGTGATAAAGTGCCATAGCAGAGTACAGGTTGCTGTGGGAATATAGAGGAGAGAATGATCCTTTTATTCCCAGGGTCATAAAGAAGGCTGTGTCTTTATGGGGTGACCAGAAAGCCTAAGTCACAGAGGTATAGGACAGGATGCTGAACCATAGGAACTGCAGTGAGTCCATGGTGGTCACAACACAGGTTGCCTGTGGGACAGGGTAAGGGATGAGGATAGAGAAGTGAGCACAGTTCTGTTTAGGAAAGATTTGTGTCATGACAAAGGGCCTTGACTTTATGTTGTAAGAAATATAGAGGAAGTAGAGGATTCTAAACATGGAAAATATGTCCAATACTCATTAATGAACTACACAACAGCCATTCCCAGCTTCCCTCTTCCTTGCCCATCTTTCTGTCTAGCAGCTGAAAAATGCTATGTATTCATTCCTCTTGTCTCCTTTGCAGCTTAAATAGCCACAGGACCCAGTTCTGGTCAATGTGGCATACGAGGAGGTCTGGTAGGTAGGCCTCTAGGGAAGACTTTTCCTCCCTGTTAAAAGCAGACAGGCAGGTGAGAGAACTATAACCATCTTGGCCACATCCTTATTTCTTGTCTTTTAATTCTGAGGCCTGAGGACATGATGCCTGGTGCCACAGAGAAAACTAGTGAATCCCAGAAACATCAACCAAATGCCCTAAAATTTGGAGCTGCCGGTCTACTCTCCTAACTACATATATCCAGGCTTTTGTTAACATACACAGTATTCTTACGGCTAAATCACTGTCAGCTGGAGTTTTCTGTAACACGCAGCCTGAAGCACTCCTGTTACAAAGAGTACATTACTAAGAATATAAAATGTGGTATCATAAACTAGGTCAAGCTTATTCTAGAATTTACTGAGGACTCTAAATCAGTGTCCTACTGGCTGTTAAACAACATTTAGGTTGTTTTGCCTGCTTTGATTAAGTTTATGGTGTAGGTTTATTTTCATCTGATCTATAATTTTCCAAATATTTGACTCCAGTTCATGTATACACTGTAGTTCGAGTAGAACCCAACCATGTTGCTCCTGATAAAGCAGTAACTTTGGCCAAAAAGTTGTTTGTACAAGGACACTTCATTGGTGATGGGTGACTACTGGCTGTGTGATTTTTTTCAACTTAACAAATGCTATCAGGATATCATAAAATTACATAAACTTAAATATGAAATCAACCTTGTATGCCTCTTCTAACATATAGGCAATTCGTGTGTGTTATGAAATACAAATGTCTCCTGGTTCCCTCTTTCCTCATTCACAGAAGCATTCTCTACGCTACACAAGAAACCAGGTTGGGCCTTATCCTCCCCTAAAATGCTTGTCAGATTGCTCCCACTGGGACTGCCCGACAACACTGCTAACCACCACTTGGGACTCTCTCCCAGAGTCCCCTCCAGAGGCTGATACTGTCTTCCTGGAGGCCACGGTGGTTATCTTGGTCTCTTCTGACAAGTCCATCACACTTTGCAAGTATCTGCAAATCTCTTTACTGGGGCACTAGCAGGGAATGGATACGTTTCTAGTTAACATGAAGTCTTTTATTTTGGTATCAAAAGGAAAAGCACTACAGTTGTGTACACCTTCCCAAGGAGGCCATCCATACTTCATAGCCTGCCTCTACTCCTTAAGGGTGAGTCAGGCCCTTTTCTTCAGGCCTCTCTCTGGAACTCCACTCCCTTCCCCTGGGAACATGCCATATCTTTGCATAGTAAGAGACCCTGCTTCCATGTTCTTTCTTTCTTGCCATTACACAGTACCCCAAATATTCAGTCAGGTGATTAAGATTAGATTCCATTACCATGTGTGAAAGTGGATATGCATTTAATAATAGTATTTATCTCTCAAAGTGGCTAGGAGGATTAAATAATAGCTCAAAGCTGATAACAGTGACTGGCACACAGAAATTGCTATGGAGAAGTTTGTTTTAAAAAAATAATGTGGGAGTTCCTTTGACCCATGTATCTAATTAAGATAAGCATATCTCTCAATGACAAATACTAATTTTTTTTCTGAAATAGAATACTCAAGTCCTGTGCCATTTTATTTTGTCTAAATAAGTAAATAACTAAGTATTAAGAAGTTCAAATAGTACTATTCCAAAAAATTGAAATGCAGGGGAAAAAATGAGACTGGAAACAGACTGGATTGTTTAAGAAACAACATAAAAAGAAATAATGAAATTACAAGTGAAACAACAGAATGGGAAATATGATAGGAAAACATATTATGGAAGAACAAAGAGAAAAGAGGAAGAAAATCAAGTTGTTCATTCCATTAAGCAAGCTTCAGAGTTAATGAATCTAGTTTCCTGTGGATTATGGCCAAGAGAAAATGAACAGTTTAGGTAACAGCAATTCTCACTGGATGCAGAGGTCCAGAAAATTGCTAAGGCAATAGCAGCTATTTATGACATTATGAGAAGAAGGGATGTTGGGAATTTCTTCTGATTAAGCAGCAGAGATAATGGCAGGATACCATCAAATGGTGAAGGTAAGGAACAGAGCATGTCCAAAACTCAGGGGAAATGGAGTCAATGGTAACACAAGTGTTAGGGAGGCTCTAAGTGTTTCTTAAATTCAATTGAGTTGACGATAAGAGATCTAAAAACAGTGCAAAGAAATGTGGAAATTAACGGACAAACCCTGTGCTTGCCAGCCTCTATAAAGATGGAACATGGCTTTTAGCACTGAAAGAAAACTTGGCTTTGAATTTTGACCATATGTCACTGGGCAAGTTACTTAAATCCCCTGAGTCTCAGCTTCCTCACCTGTAGAAAGGAGATAATATTAGAGGATTGTTACAAACTTGAGTGAAATAATTTTATATTATCCCTGCCTCTTTTATAGTAAGTGCTCTATAAATTATAGACCTCTCCCCCTTTCTGTAACTAAATAAGAAATCTTTTTTACAATGAAAAATTAGAATATGAAAATATTAGCATGAAACAAAAAAAATTTAATGGTTTTGGTTTGTGTTTGGACTAAAATTAAAAGTGAAAAATAACTGAAAGGTGTCTGAGATTTATTTCTGTTCTCTAAAAAAATCAAAGAATTGAATTACCAAGCATAATCCTCCATGAGTATATATTTATAAATTTAGGCTAATCATAGAATATGATTGGCTTGTACTTATTATATACAACTCAAACTTATGGATCCTATTTTTCAAATTATATCTTCACTTGAATATCTCATAGGCATCTCAACCTTTGCATGGTGAAAACCAGGCTCCTGGGTCTCTCGGCACACAGATCTCTATAGTATTTCTCCCAACAATACATAGCACCAGATTTGCTTAATTGAAATGCCAAACCTGAGAGGTTTCTTTGATTCATCCTTTCCTTCAGCCCCCACATCCAAGTCACCATCAGGTCCTTTTCATTCTATCTCCAAAATCTGTCCGTTGTTCTTGTCTACAGCTACCCCCTGCTCCAAGCCAGTACCGTCTCCAACCTGAATGCTGCAGTAGGCTTTAATTAGCTTCTGATATTCAGTCTTGGCTTTCTTAGTTTATTCTTCACACAGCCATGACAGTGATCTTTTGAAAACATAAATCAGATCATGCATCTGGACCCTAAAAACCTTCAATGGATTCCTTTTTAACTTATAGTTAAATTCCACTCCTTTCCAGCACCTACAGAGCCCTAAATAATCTGCCCCATGACTACTGCTCCACCTCATCTCACCTCACTCTCCACCAAGCTCACAGACCTTTGGCAGTTTCTAGAACATTCCAGGCTTTCTTATTCCTGGGCTTTTGTGTTTGGTACTTCCTTTGTCTGAAAACTCTCCCTCAGCTCCTGACATGTTGACCCCACCCTTCCTTAGTTCTCAGATGAGCCTTTTCTGAACATCCAATATAAACAATTCCTCCTTTTTACTTTCAATCACTAACACAACCTTTAATTATTTATTGACTTATTGCTTTAGCTTTTACTTATCTATCTCTCCCACTAGAATTTAGACTTTATCAGGGTAGAGACTGTGTTTGTCTTATTCTGCAGTGTATCCCTTACATTCAGAACTGGCCAGGCACATATTAGATGCTCAATAACTATTGGTGAAGTGAGTTTTTAGTGTATTTTCTATATTTCTCTTTGTGTATGTATGTGGGGAGGTACATACATTTACCCATATACTCACTGCTGAAAAGAAAAAGTAAGTGCCCATGACAGTGCAATCAAAAGTTTTTTTCTTTAATTCTTCCATCATTTTCAAAATGTTTGTATTTTGTTATTTCTGTAATTACTCAAGCCAAATATGAAGATTACTTTCTCCCACAGAAATTAGCCCCTTCAGGGAAAACTTTTTAGAAAATTTTTTTGTGATCTTGCCCAATGTGAGCACTGGTCTTATGTAAAAAAAATTTTTTTTTTTTGCCCTTTATGTTTCATCTCAATTGGCAAAAATACTGATTAACAGCTTAAAATCCATGTTCCTCTCTTGGAGCAGGAATTGATATAGGGATTAGGAAACCCCAGCACAGGGTGAGAAATCCAACTAGCTGCTACAAATTTGAAGTCCAACAGAACACCCAGGCCAGATGGTTTAAACGTGCCTCTTTACTAATAACTTAGTACAAAGAAGAAAATAATTCCCTTGCTAGTTAGTATGCTTCAAATGGTCTTCATATGGGACTGAAGGTGATGAAAACCAGGTGAATAAATCATTTTGTTGTTGTTGTTGAAAATGCATGTAGTATATTCAAATGCAACTACTATGTTTTAGGGGAAGATAATGGTAATATTTTTCTCGTTTTACTATTTTGAAACAATTTTTCTTTGGAAAAGTTTGAGGCCTTACACAAATGCAAGATATGATAGTTATTAATACTATTAACGTTGACATTATCATTTGTATTAGTTATCAATTGCTGTGTAACAAATTGCTCCCCAAACTTGGTAGCTTAAAGCAACAATATTTATCATCTCACAGTTTCTGTAGGTCAGGAGAATCTGGGTGTGGCTTAACTAAGTCCTCTGTTCAGAGTCTCTCATAGGCTGCAATCAAGGTGTCAGCTGGATTGCAGATATCTCAGGGCTCGAGTAGGAAAGGATCCACTTCCATGCTCACTTACTTGGTTGTTAGCAAGATTTAGTTCCACGTGGGCTGCTGGCTAGAGGCCACCCTCCATTCCTTGCCTTGTGGGCCTCTCCATGAGGCAGCTCACAACATGGCAGCTTGTTTCATCAGAGGAAGAGAGCAGGGCCACAGGAAAGAGTGCTTTTAAGACTGAGTCATAATCTTCTATAATCTAATGTCAGAGTGGCACCCCATCACTTTTGCCATATCCTATTTGTTACAAGCAAGTCACTACTACACACAAGGGGAGGGGTTTACAAAAGGGAGTGAACACCAGGAGGGAGGGATCATTAAGCCCATTTTAGGAGAAGTCTGCCATACCATTATTGTTTTCAGTGTGCTGATGCAACTGTCATATTGTACTTAAGAGCACAAGCTTTGAAGTTGGAGAGAAGAGATTGAGTTCCAGATCTGTTCTTTATTAGCCATGTGACTGGAAAGTCGTTTAACTTTTGTGAGCTTCCATTTCCTAGTCACTAAAAATCTCTCCAGAGGATCAGAAAGAGGAATAAATGAGACAGCAAAGCACACACATAACACAGTACAAACATCTCCATTTGATACAAATATACAAATTTAAAGTGTGTAGTTCAGAATAGCCTATCATTTTGATTGCTTAAGTGCCAGAAAATATACAATCAAAAAATATGAGAGAGGTGGGGAGAAAAGGCTGTCTGGATCCATACACCAAAAATGAGTTTCAACTCGGTAGGTAGCCATTCACGGAGAAAGTAGCATCCTTGGAAACCAGTAACACTGAAGGATGTCTGGTTACAATTCTGGTGATGGGGAATAAGATGTCCAGAAAGGGCTGTTTTCCCTGGCATCATACTCAAGCAGAAGAGAACAAAATCTCAATAGTTGTACTTCAGTATATACCCTGACACTAAACTTCCCTTCTTTGCAATACCTCATCCTACCTTCAACAATTTATCCTCTGTTAAAAAAGGCACCTAGATGTTCTACATTTCAGGGATATCCGTATGCATTAGAGAACAGCTTTCTCTCTATGTCATGCACTTTAAGGGATAGTATTTGATTTTTAAGAATTTATTTAAAGACTCAGAATAGTCTCATTTTTATTGTATTTTTATTTTTTCTTTTAGCTGAAATAATATTGAGGGTTTTTATATAATGTCAGTATCTTTTAGAGATGTATACAATACTTGGAGAAGAAATACTCTATTATCTGGGAATTGCTTCAGATAGTTTAGGGCACTGGTGGGGGCTACAGGGTTAGGTAAAACTAGATCATCTTTGAAGCTGGGTGAGGACACAAGAATGTTCATTATACTATTTCCCTTATTTCTATTTGGTTGAAGATTTTAATAATAAGAAATAAAAAGGAATCCTTAGAAAATATCTTTAAGACCTCCTAGATTTTATATGCCTGCTTTTTTTCTCCCAACCCCACCTTAGGTTACAATGCTGACTGTACTGTACTTAAAACCCGAGTAATTGGGAATATGGTTTGGTCCAGACTGCTGTGGTTTGAATCCTGGCTCCACCACTTGCTAGCATGCATTATTGTACATGCTGAAAGAGGCAGCATAAACTTTTGAGACTCAGTTTCCTTTTCTGTAAAGTGGGAAGAAAAATACTAATGTCAAACTACTGTGAAAACACAATGAAATAATGACTATTAAATGCAGAGCCCGGCAGGTAATAAATGCTCCTGCAGCTAATAATGACAATCATTTATAAACGAATTCAATCAATTGCTTGTTGACTATTTACTCGACGTGGGGCACTGTTCTAAAGGTAGCTCTTATTGTTCTCAGGTTTAGCAATCAGCTATAAATACACAGAAACACTGAGTAAGAGGAGAAATTTGCAGAAACTGAAGAGTGGACGGAGAGAAGAAAGGCATGGAAGAATCCCAATGAGGGGAAAACAGTAAAGTCATGGGTGTTGGTTTGACTATTTTCCTCCATTGTCTCTGTTTCTTTGCACAATGACAGAGAGATAAGGAGACATCTTTGGCTTCTGAAGGACATTAGACTCCATGGGCAGAAGATGTCCTTTGAGGGTATTCTTTATAATGGATAAGAACACAATTGCCTGGTTAATTAGAAAAAAATCTATTTGCCGGCAACCCTTATCCATTCGGCGAGGACAAACCCAGGAGAATTTTTATCTCAAATTCAAAACCTTAGGAGAAAATATTCATGAGGCTTTGATGTGCATTTCTTTTTCAGGCTGCATCTAAGGGAAAAGCCCCTTACCTCAGTCACCTGTCTGTGTTGCTTATTTATCCCACAGCCACCATGGCTTGAGAAAGACTCCAAAGCAAGGGCAGGCACGAAGTTTTTCCAAGGGTAAAGCTTCAGTGACATGGTGAATACCACTCTTCTCCATCTGCAGCTGCCCAGCCCCGTCCCTGCTCAGTAATTCTCTCCAACTTCTGCCTCTGGTCAGGGACCTCAGACCCCCTGGTGTGGTTCCTCCTTATTTCCTTGTCTTCTGCTGCCTGCCTGTCCCCTGGCCCGCCTGCTCAGGCCCTGTGGCCCTCCTGGCCTGACGCTGTCCACCTCTCTGCTCTCTGGGTCAGTAGTTCCGTGCACCTGCCGTCACTTCATGCTGCGGTGCTGTCAAGAGAAAGCAAGAGCAAGAATCATTACTTTGGGGGCTCAGACTCTTAACAGTACTAGAACTGCTGGGAGTTGTATTACACACTAGAAAGTAGAGCAAGTACAAAAAATAAATTTTTTTAAGCTTTTCAGATTCTTATAATGGGGACATTTTATTTAGAGGAAGAATTTTGAGGAATTCCAGTAGAATTATTTTAAGTGTACTTAAAAGACTTAGAAAAATAAAATCTTTTATGTAAGTATCAATTGTGTCATCAGTTCAGTGTGGAGAATGCAGGAATCAGGACTCTTCTCATGGCACCATGTGACATCCAGCAAAATAGGTTGACCGCCACATTCCTTTAAATCTTTTCCTCATTTATGACATGTGTTAAAATCTGAATTAAGGAATATTTATTTCTTTTAATTTCTTCTTTTCTTTCTTTCATTTCTTAAGCCAACAGCTAGGGACAGAAGTACAATCATCCCCGAGTATCTACCAACGACATTTGTAACAGTTACAGGGGAGAATCTGAGACTCAGCTTGGCTGATGGGGTCCTTTAAAGATTGCTATGAATTTTATAGAATAAATGATGCTCTCCAATGACTTTTTCCTAATTTGGGTGCAGGGTAGTATTGGGAGATAGCGGAATGCCCATATTTTAGAATCCTGGAGGGAAAATTGGCAGAATTCAGTAATCTCAGTGCTCAGGATTGCTCAGTAACTGCTTGTCCATCCCATATACGTTTCCTGTTGAGATCACTGTAGCAGCCATTGTGGACATTTCCCATTCTCCTTTACTCTCCCAAGCCCTCCAACTCCTTTCACTCTCCTTGGCTCAATCACCTCTTTAGTAGAAATCAGAGCTATAGAAGGTGAGCTCTCTCAGCTTTCTGCCTTTCTTCTGTCATCCTCAGCATCTGTATCATCTCAATGAAGGTTAAACTGTGTGTGTTGGAGGAGGCAGGCAAGAATTTTCCAAAAATACTAACAGTGGTATTCTGTAGTGGGAAAATCATAAGGAATTGCTACTTGCTCCTTGAAATTTCCATCTTTTGCAAATTGTCAGGAGACATTTAATAATTTTTGGTCAGAAAAGCACTGCTTTGTGAATGACCTAAAGAAATCTTTTTTTCTCTTCTCTTCAGTATCTCTCCTTTTTATTTTTCTACCTCTTCTAGCACTTCCTGCATCCCTAGAAGAGAGCAAATATTGATTTCAGATCAACAAGAGGAGAAACATTTATTTTGTAGATCTCAAAGAAACAGCTGCTTCCCCTCCACTCAGAAGTCACATTTCTGTCTATGGTCAGATTATCTCTCCTCCATTCTTATTCCTCACCCCCTGTTCTTGTTCCTGCTCCTTTTTCCAGACTCTTTCCATTATACCATGCTGGATCTTACACAATCCCTCCCCTTTTCATGTCTTTTCAGTGCCTTGTAGAATTCTAGACCCATGATCAGCAAAATCCCCTGTCTCCAACTTCTTGAATGCACCTGGCGGTTCCCTGTGGTTACAGCTACCTGGCAACCTTCACGCACTCCTTTTACGTCAGAGTGAGAAGTAAAGCATGAAATGCTCCTCATTTCCATACCCAAGCCATTTCTCTTCCTTCAAAGCCCAGATCCTTTGATTTTCCTGACTTCTTTGCCACATTTCTTCCCTTCCTTGGTTGTCATCTACTGTCCCCTTTCCTAGACTACTTGTTGTAGGAACTGCGGGAACTACGAACAAGGAGTTGGGACACCGAGATGTTGGGCAAGAAGCGATTTATTAGTGCTAGCACTGCCTCAGCGGATTCATATCCAAAGGCTGATCCCCGAGCGCAGCAGGGCCGTGCCTTTTATACATTCACTACAAGGGTAAAGGAGAGTCAGCCCCCAGGAATGTTGCAGTGGAAGCTGTTAGTGTACTATAGGTTCAGCCAGAATGCTAGTTATATTTTAATCTATCTCAATGAAGGGTACCCAAATACTCTATTGTAAACTAATGGGCTTACATGCCTATGATCAACAGCTGTTCCACATTACTGGGTCCGGTGGGACATTGTTACATTGCTTTAAACTCAAGCCCCTGGTACTCCTCTGCATTCTTAAAGCCTTAAAGAGACATTGTCCCTTTTCTTGGCTTGGCTTCCTACCACATACTCTGAAGATTTTTGTTTACCATCTTTTCCACCCCAACGATTGTCACTATTCTTGGCAATGTTTGACATCCACAGGGATGAAACAACCTTGCCTCTCTGGCCTTGGTCTGCAACTACATGAAGCTTTTCCTCCCCCCAACCTCAGCCCCTCACACCCATGGGGATAGCCCAGTCCTTGTCATCCCCCCTCTGAAATCACACTCTCACTATGCTACTTCTCAAATACCACCTCATCTTTCCAGCTCACCTATTCCACTGCACACACTGTAATCATTTTTGATCACCTTACCATATTTAAGTGATCACTCTCTACTATTCATTATTCCTCTTCTGTTTTCATGTGCTTGCTTCTTGTTTAGATTTCATGGTCTGTCACTCCCAGGCAACCACCCTCAACGAACTTGACCCTCTCATCTTCCATCATATTCACCTATCAAAACCCCAACCTGCTTGAACATAAATCTGCCCCAAAGTCACTAAACGCTGCTAGGAAAATGCACACCGGACTTATGTGGTGACTGCTTGCATCTAATTCATAATTCCAAACCCCAAACGAGCCTCCAATGGCACCCAACAGTCCTAGTACATCTCCCGATGACTTTGCTTTCCCAGTATCTAAAACCACTCTTAACGACCTTCTCTTTGGGTCTTGGCTCTCTCCTCAAAGATTTCATTCCTTTGATTATTTCATCTCACTTCAGCATTATCAGTTTATCAGTCTCTCCCTTTCTACTGGATCATTCCCACCAGCACCTCAAATGTGCTCCGGTTCGTCCTTGTGGGTAAAATTTCAATTATTTCCAGAATCTCTGAACTGACTTGAGTGCATCTCCATGTCAACAGGTGTTCCCAAGGGGTAGAGAGAAGTAGTCCATCTTCATATCAATAGGTGATTACACGGGTGAGGAAGGGCTTATCTGGACCAGATAGGTTGCGTGGAGCGCTTTCTTCTGCAGGCTGGTTGAGAGAGGAACAGTATGACTGCTTGTAAGAAATAAATGGGTTTCTCTTATTTCTCCTTTTGACTGATTTCGGTTTCAAATGTATTTTGCCCTGGGATTTTTCACCCCAGAGTTACAGTCCTATTTAAAACAACAACTTCTCTTCACCCAAGATTTCCTTCCAGTTTTCTCCTTATTTTTCTTTTGCTTCTCAATGCAAAATACTCCCAAATAGGTTCTTTATTTCCTGTTTCCACTTCTTGATCCCCATTCTCTCTTCAAGTAATTTCTGCCTCCACCATTCTACTTCAATGACTAGTTTGCATCTAAAAATTCACTTGTCCAAAGAATCCCACACCCTTTGCAATCATTGGTCTTTAATCTTTCATAGTTCAGATAATGTAACCACCATCTGCCCAGAGTAAAGCCAAAAATCCTGAGGGACATTTTGCTTCACCTTGTTTTCTCCACAGTACAACCATTAGCAAATCCTGTCATTTCTTCATTAAAATATATCTAGAATCTTGCTCATTTCTCGTCCTATTTACTATTGCCACTGTCTTCTAGGACAATGTTTTCTTAAATGGGTTTATGCTTCCACTCCTACCCCTCTTCAATCCATTTTGCACAAAGCAGCCAGAAGGAGTAATCTGTTTAAATGCAAATTGCATCTTTTAGCACACCCTTTAATGGCATCCCATTATACATACAATACACTCCAAATCACCTTATCTCCTACTCTTCCCTTAGGGCACAGCCCAGATGTCACTTTCTCCAGATCTGTGTTCTGTCACTCCACCCCAAGTCTGAATCAGTTGCCCTCCCCATAGCCACAGAGCAGTCTGCTTTCCCCACAAAGTTCTTCCCCTATAACTCTCTTCCCCTCTTTTTCCTTGTTGTCTGCCTTTCTCATTATGCTACAACTCCTGTTAGAGCTGGAAATATGCTTATCATGCTCATGATTATATCCAAGCTTCTAGCACAATGTCCAGCAGATAGGATGTCCTTGATAAATAATTGTAAATAGATGAATGACTGTCGGTAAAACTGCAGTATTTCCAGAATCTCTTGCCTGGCCTTAGTACATCTCCATATCAATAGGTGTTTCCAAGGGGTGGGGAGAAGTAGTCCATCTCCATATAGGTAATTATAGAGGGAGGCGAGGGCATATCTTGACCGGAGAGGTTGGGTGGGGTCCCTTTTTGCAGCCAGGTCGCAAGAGACATGGGTGAGCAGAAGTGGATGACTGCTTGTAGGCAATAAATGAGTTTCTCCTACTTTATTTTTCCCTTTGACTGATTTGGGTTCCGAAGGTATTTTGCCCCAGGCTGGCAAAATGTTTTCCACTTAGAGTTACAATGACTCACCCTACTATGTATGTCTCTCCCCTGTGACTGTCATAGTTCACACCTAACATCACTCTGGTAGACCCTTCTCCCCACGTGTAATTGATAAAGAATCCTGCTACTGATTTCAGTGATTTTTTTTTTAGTCAATACAGATTTATTGACACTTACTTGATGAACACAAGGCAAATAAGGTAATTTTTAGAATCTGTAGAAGACTGGAGACATGAGGGGCTCTGTGAAGGAATTTTCTCCCATAGTGGTGTCATACCAGGTAGATAGCAAGACATGAGCAGGGAAGCAGAAGGGGACTTTGACCAGTGTTTACATTCAGCTAGATGCATACTTACATTCTACACATTCTATATAATCTGAGCTGCTCTTAAAGGATGTGGAGAATGAGAATGTGGATAACAAATTAGCCAAAACCAGTTAGTTCCAACATGGAGGAAAGGTTAATCCAAACTTCATCCCCAAACTCATTATATTTTCATTAGCATGACATTAACACGGCAGTTTTGACCCCCCTTGCTGGGGATGACTACCATGACAGTTCCAATGAGAACCAAATGTAGTCAAAACTACCACCCACCACAACATGAGGGTGGAGAAAGCCCACCCTTCAAAAAACCCACACCTGTTACCTTTGAAACTTAATCCCACTTAGTAAATATTCATCTTTACATAAAGAAGTCTCCCTGTTGTTTCCTCAACACAACTCCCTCTGAGTCTGCGTCTGCCTAACTCTCAGACATGTGCTTTTGAGACAGGGACCATAGGCTTAGACAGAGTAGGGTGCGGGCCTCCGGAAAAAGCAAGGCAGAATATTTATAAGTCAGAGCAATGTAACTACATACAAGGAAACCCCCTACCAAAACTCTGTTAAACATCAAGCTCTAGAGTCATTCTTCAGTGAGATCAGTTGATACTCCCCAGTTAAAGGAAAGTAGCCCATGTTTTTATTATGCCAATTATTTGTAATCATGTGTAAGATTCACTTTAGCATGCTAAAAGGGACTTAATATCTCTCAAGGACAGACATCCCAAGGCCACTTTAAACAAGTCCACACCCTAAGCCCTTTATCAGTTCCCCAAAATCCTCAACTGCCTATAAATCCCCTAGACAACGAACCACCCCAGGCTCTCTTGTCCCCTCCTGGCATTGATGCCAGGGTTCTTGTTCACGAAGCCAAAGAATGAGCTTAGCAAACAGTCAAGGTAGGAGAGCAAGGTACAAGCTTTTATTTAGAAATAAAGTGATAGGACAGAGCTCCCGGCTCACGCCAGGAGGGGACAAGAGAATCCCGGGGTGGTGCGTTGTCTAGGGGTTTTTATAGGCAAATGAAGGTTTTTCCAGAACATGAAAAAAAAGGCTTAGGTTTGTGGACTTGTACCACCTGCCCTGCCCTCAAGGTGGGCTGGGTTGATCTCTGCTTGCTAGGGCTGTTTACAGTAAGGTCACAGGTTATACTGAGATACTCTTTATTTGTGAAACACTCAAGCATTCTAGGCCAAGTTGCTCCTGGCCTTTTGACTTTTAACTGACCTTATTGAAGATGTCTATATTCTTAGTCTGGTATCTTGATCCTAGAGGATTAGTATGACTTTGACTTTGCATAATGCTTAACACAGTTTCAAAAGGGACTTCTTTGCCCATTGTTATATTGCTGACTGTAAATATCCCACCCTGCTTCTCCCGGATGCCCTCACCCTACTCTGACTACACCCATGGTCCCGGTCTCATTCCCCCCTCTACAGATAGAGACCCTAGCTGCTGCTAGGGAAAGGGCATGATGACTGCTCTGGCTACTTCATGCTGAGAGGGGACACAGTAAGGGGTGCAGCTAGGTCTCCATCAGTGATTGGTCAAGAGGGCCTCGGAAGATGGGCACTTCTATTACTATTTGAAGTTTTATGGCTTCTAGGCAAGATAGAACAAATTATGTTATTAGGCTAAGTAGCAACATCTGGAGTTGGATTTTCCATTCTGGAAGAACAGATTTGACAAGGAGATTAAAGAAAGCCTGGCTGACTATGAGGATTAGAAATAGTAAAACTAATTGAGAATCGTAGCCAGATATCTTGGGGAAACTACAATTCTGGATCTCGTCTATGTCCCAATGACTAGTATTAGATCTCAGTATAGATAAGGCTGCATTATTGAAACATTTTCTCTAAAATCACCCTCATTTTTATTACTAGTAACCAGATAAGAGAATAATTAACACTTGGCTTTATTATTTGCATAAGTGCAGCAAGAAGAGCAATTGATTACATAGGCTCTTTTAAATGTGCTTTGCTGGTACCTTTTATAAGGAATTTCAGATTGG